>CM069859.1:88291863-88694363 GCA_036172795.1 Pelodytes ibericus
TAGTCAACGTAGAGATGAGATAGGAGTGGTAGCACTAGGATACTTGGACTCTGGGAGCCATGTGGCCAACTCCCAGCCCCATCTATTGTGTGGGGGGGCTATGCATTCTATAGATGGCGGGAGCATTTGTCCAGCTCTCAGATATATTTCTTATAGGGGTCAATGAGAGCTATGTGCCTTGAGTATTACGTGGGCTAGGAGCCATTTTGCCAGTTCGGTTTTTTATACGGGGCCAGGGTAACTACAGTTTAGGGAATTTTAGGCATGTTTTGGCTTCTTTCAGTTTCAGCTAGCTTGTAATTTCATTCCCGATGTGCCCCCAATGAGCTCCTGAATCAGTCTGGTCTTAAGAGACTATAGTATACTATAGGGTTTAATCAATATGTACCGAACCATTCCAAACTGGATTCAAATCAGGCCTAATAGTCGAATTTAACAAATATTAAAAATCTGGCTACTCAGTATCGCTCAATTGGCGTCTGAATAGGCAACACATGCTGTTTGGAATGCGAAGGATTGGAGACATTTGGATTGCCATGAAAATCATAGATATTTGGTTACTCAAAATGCCTGAACATGCTCTTAAGATTTTAAGAATTTGCTTATTTCAATTCTCCTCCTCTGAAAAGGTAAATTTCTCTAAAAATCAAAAACAAATACACCACCTCCCTGGGGCCAGCTGACTGCCATGCTAAAATCATCCCTAAAGATAAGAGTAGGATAATCATCCAGTTAACCTGGGTAGATCTTGGGTCAGATAATATTGAAGTGTGGCACACCCACACAAAAAAGACCGATCGTCAGCATCATCCACTTTCCTGCTCATTGTGTGTGCAGATAAAAAACCACAGGGCTGGCTTGAACATCTAAAATAGAAGATAGAGTCCCAAATATCTAATGGACTGCATTATTGATATACCTATCAAAATAGTTATGAAGTATGAAGGCATGATAGTCTGCGACTATGAAAGAGAACTAGTGAATCAAATTGGTTATCAGAGCCAGGAACACGAATGCAGGGACCCAACCAGGGTCTCTATAGACCCTGTCGGTCCCTGCCGGCATCCTCATTTGTTTGAGTGTTCGCTACATTTCCTAAGTCAGACTGAGGAGTGGCCTCACATGACAGTGGGGACCTCACTGCAAGTCCCTGCAGTGGAAAAAGCACACAGCTCATCACGGGGGGCCACGATGAGCAGTTTAATGTAGGATGTTCCATGCCATCCTACAAGCCTCTAGGCACTAAAAAGTAGGAAGGCATGGTACATCCTACAAGTGGGAAGGGGTTAAGATAAGAAAAACTACCACAACAGGAGGACATAGTCTTAAATTAGAGGGGCAAAGATTTAAAAGTAATATCAGGAACTATTACTTTACTGAAAGGGTAGTGAACATCTGGAATAGCCTTCCAGTGAAAGTGGTAGAGGTAAACACAGTGAAAGAGTTTAAGCATGTGTGAGATAGGCACAATGCTGTCCTAGATATAAGATAGTGTGAGGGACTAATAAAAGTATTTAGAAAATTGGACAGACTAGATTGGCCAAATGGTTCTTATCTGCTGACACATTCTATTCCTTCTCCCTTTGATTTTGCCACCACAATAGCAAATTATATTGCACCGTCAGGCAGGAGTAAGCACCAACATTGTTCATGTACATTTACTGGGGTCTTTGGCGGACAAACCTTGTCAAGGACACTGGTGTTCTTGTGCGGACACTTTGCCTATTCCTGCTGCCAGGTCACCCCCACTCTCTACTGTCCATTGAGTTTATATGCGTGCTCATAATGAACACTAACTTAGTACTCTGTTTGGGGCTTTATTGAGTCTTAATTATGCTCTGCTGCTGAACTGGAAGCAATAGGTTCCTTCAATGACATTTACATGTTGAACAGCACCTTTGAAATTACCATGTAGATGGATATTTTATCTCATTAAAATATAACTGGTTTATATTTATACATTTAGCTAATCATGTTGTGAAATATTATAACAAATGAGCATTTACCACTAATTTGATGAGCTTACATAGAAGACATATATCTGCATGTTGAATTATGCTTATGTGAGAAGAGAATTATCAACAAGCAACAGAAATCTAAAGAAAATTTAATTGTAACAATTCTATCCATTTTTAGAAATGCAATTTAAGTATATTATTGTCATTTTAGCACTTTAAAACTAATGTTTGTTTTGTGAGGCAATTTTCCCTTACTGCATGGTTGCTGGATAGCACACCTGGTGATTTAAATTGTCTCATACAATGTGCTGATAATTTAATCTGCTTTTAGGAACTAATCTAGGTTTAAAATTAGATGAGTACTTGATCATATCTGCAATCGGCAGTTATACTTCTGTTTTAGCTCATGTGCAAACTTGGTAGTGATTGTTTTAAACATAGACAACCAGGGACAATAAAGAAAAGTTGAAATATATGAGGGCTATTTATGTATTAATTATATGCATGAGCAACGTTTTACAAGCAACAACTGGCCTTAATTTAGTGGCTCATGATGCAACTTCATCAGCCCACTTGTTAGCATCCAAGATCTGGCGCGCCATCAGGGGGTGACGGGCGATACTGGCATGCCGGTGTAAGAATTTTTTACAATAACCTCCTACAGGGTTATTCTTTTAGGGAATGTGTGACAAATGAAGCACAGAGACAAGTGTATATAAAAAGGTATATTGTTATTTACCCCTTCGCGACAATCGACGTGTCAGGCACGTCCTGCTGGGAACTCCGTTCCCGACAATGGACCTGCCTGGCACGTCCTGTGGTGAATCAAGCGGTTTTCACGATCAACGAGGCAATAGCCAGTACCAAAATGTATTTTCTGGGGCACCCACGATTGCCCCACAGAGGGCAATGGCCTCTGGTGGTCTGAGTTTCGGAAGTGAAAGTAAATCCACTTCCGTCGCTCTGAATATGCTGCTTGACTGCCCCGAGAGGTAGCCAAGCAGCATAGCAATGTAAAAAAAAATGTTTATAAAATATTTAATTAGCTTAAAACTGGTTATATAGTTAGATTAGACCTATAGGGTTAAAATTAAATAATTTTTAGCATAAGGCATAGGGTTAAAATGAAATTACAATTAAAATATATTAAGGGATAGCATAAGGGTTAGAGTTGGGGTCAAATTTAGTGTTAGGGTTAAATTTTGGGTTTGGGTTGGGGTCAAAAGGTCAATATAGAAAAAAAAACACTATTTTTGGTTTTTGCCCCATAACTCGCAAAAAAATACCGAAAAATATGGAAACATGCATATTTCTGAACTCAAAATGTAGAAACTATTTAGATGGGGTCTTTATTAATGATTGTATTTGTGTAAATTATATTTTAGGTCAAAGTCAGAAAAATGTTTTTTTTTTTGCAGTAAATTATAAGATATGATGAACATAATGGTATCTAAGGAAAGCCCTTCTTATGAAAATAAAAACAACATATAATTTGTGTGGGTACAGTATGTGAGAAATAAGAAAATTGCAGCTAAACACAAACACCCCAGAAATGTGAAAACAGCCATTGTCACCAAGGGAAAGTCAAGGGGAAAATGTCTTGTCACTAAGGGGTTAAATTGAGATACTGTTACAGGTTATAACAGGAAATACACAGTGTACACATTACACATAACTGGTTGATAATCAACAGGTAACAGATAATGTATACTTAGACAATTAATTGTATATCTTCATCGTGGGTCTTCTGCTGGCTGTCTTCTCTTCACTCAGGAACAGACAAGACTAACAAGCCCTCCCTCCTCACACAGGAAAAGACAAGACTAACTCTCAAAATGGTGGTTCACTCAACTAAGTATCCAAAAAACCCTGTCACCTCCCAGAAAGTTACCTCCCAGAGAGTTAAAGAACCAGTTCAACCCAGTTTTGGAGACATATGGTCTATGTAATAACCCCCTTTCTCACACCTTTCTGTTAGTAAGTAAAAAGTCCTCTCTGTAATCTTGTTTACAACCTTTTCTGATGTGAAAATGACATTCCATTGTGAAACCAGATTACACGCCCACACCACCAAAAGCAGATATATATGTATTAGATATAAAATAACATTTTTCGTAAAGGCACCCTATATTTCTTACACCGGGCCAGACGGGCCCAGGTCACGCCAGAAAAAAAAAAATCTTCCCTCCTGCACGAAGGAGGGAAACTCCTGTCGCTTTTTTTTTTAATAACTTCATTGAAGTCGCGCGGCTTCAATAAAGTTTTTTAAAAAAATGCGACCGGAGTTTCCCACTTCCATGCAGGAGGGAAGACTGCATGGAGGTGATTACCGGAGAGCAACAAGGAGGTAAGTACTGGGGAAGGGGGGATGAGGGTGGCATAAAATGAGCAAAATAAACATTAAATGACACAATCCTGGTATAGTAAATGGCGAAACCCTGGCTTATTGAATGGCTAAATACTGGCATATTGAGTGGAAAAATCCTGGCATATTAAATGGCTAAATACTGACATATTGAGTGGAAAAATACTGGCATATTAAGTGGCTAAATTCTGGCATACTGAATGACTAAATCCTGGTATATTGAATGGCTAAATACTGGCATACTGAGTGGCAAAATCCTGGCATATTGAGTGGAAAAATCCTGGCATATTGAGTGGAAAAATCCTGGCATATTGAATGGCTAAATACTGGCATATTGAATGGCAAAATACTGGCATATTGAGTGGCAAAATACTAGCATACTGAATGGCTAAATATTGGCATATTGACCAACTGCTCCCATCCACCCTCCATATTATACTAGACCTGGATAACATGCTTGTGAGGGTAGGTGGGGCGAGTGGGAGATATTGTCGAGGGGGGTATGGGGCCCAGAAAATTTGTTCAGTAAGGGACCCTGAAATTCCTGGTGGCAGCCCTGTCCAAGATAGACAGGTAAGACAGATCTGCTGACAGATAACATATAGAGATACATAGATAGACAGAGCAGTGGTTGAGCTCAAATGCATTTTTACCCAGTATCCACTGGCCTTTTATTGTTCTTCGACAACTTCAGATCCAAAAATTATAAGAAGAGAGAAAGCCTATAAAGGTGGAGATGGCAAAAATGCCTGAACTTAAATGCCTTCCTATCGAGAGCTTTTGATCCTATTCAGAGCCTCATCTGAGCAAGATGGCTGCCCGCCATATGCACTGGTGCATTTAGTAGTGAAAAGTGGTAGAGCCCCAGCTCATTGAGTATGGTTTGAGAGGAACCTTGGTAGCAATTTTCTTTCTTGCCCTACTGGCCAGCCCTCTCCTGATAGCATATATATGATATGACCAAATGGCAAATCTGAGAAATTGTAAACTGTAAGAAAGAGCAATAACATAATAACATATCTCAAAAATGTTGCAGAAGCAGTCACTATCTGGAGCATAAATTTCTTTCTGTTTCCTCCTTCACCAGAAATATCTATTATTTATCATTTACCTGAAATACATAAAAGCCTCACAGACACCCCGGGATGCCCGATTGATTGAATGGCCAGCAACCTATTGGCATACGTAGATTTTGTCCTACAACCAAGTTTAATTAAGTAGCATTCCACACAAATTTTGCAACATCTATCTGAGCTTTAATGGGAAGAGGCTTGATGTTGATTGAGATACCACAGGATGTTGGAATGCAATCAGTTAATAAATGTGTTCCCCAGGGTTTTGCTAATGTATGAAAACATTTTCTTCAGCAAAATATTTTATTTGTCCAAGAACATAATTATTTTATGTGTGATGGAGTCTTCTACCAACAAACAAGGGTTACCACGATGGGTACAAAATTCTCTCCCCCATATATAGTTGTCCCTATCAACAGTGGCTTATCATCCAGAATAGCCCTAAATGCCAATTACCTTTAGATAAAGTGAACACCTTCAGGAGTTCTAATGGAGTACTTGGAACACTTATTACTTTTTTACTAAACCTTACTTATCCCTGTGGCATTTAGATCCATATCAACCTCTATCTGTACCTTGTCATAATTATACCAGAATCATCTTTTTTAATCAGGTCTGCGGGCATAGCACTGGCCTCAAACCCCGGGGGTCATTATTTTATTTATATAAGGGCCGACAGGTTGTGCCAGCCCGTGGCTCCATTATTTTATTGGGACTGCAGGCATTCATTTCCCTGTGACACAGGGAGGCAATGATAGTTATGTATTGGGACCAGGGCCGGCCTTAAGTGTTCCGGCGCCCTGTGCGGGCTTCCCCCATGGCGCCCCTCCCCCCCCCGTCTTTCACCCCCCTATGTATGTGTCCCTTTCCTCTTCCTTGCCATGTCTGTCTCTCCCCCCCCCTCCACCTGTTCTGTCTCTCTCCCACCTCCTGTCTCTCTCTCTTCCCCCTCGCTTGTTCTGTTTCTCTATCCCCCCTCCACCTGTTCTGTCTCTCTCTCTCTCTCTCTCTGTTCTGTCTCTCTCTCTCCCCCCCCTTCCCCCTGTTCTGTCTCTCTCTCTCTCTCTCTCCCCTCCCACTGTTCTGTCTCTCCCTCCCCTGTTCTGTCCTTCTCTCATCCCCTGTTCTGCCTCTCACCGCCTGTTCTGTCCTTCTCTCACCCCCTGTTCTGCCTCTCTCTCCCCCCTCCCCCTGATCTGCCTCACACCCCATGTTCTGTCCTTCTCTCACCCCCTGTTCTGCCTCTCTCTCCCCCCTCCCCCTGATCTGCCTTTCACCCCCTGTTCTGTCCTTCTCTCATCCCCTGTTCTGCCTCTCTCTCTCCCCCCCCTCCCCCTGTTCTGCCTCTCTATCTCCCCACCCCCTGTTCTGCCTCTCACCCCCTGTTCTGTCCCTCTCTCACCCCCTGTTGTCTCTCCCCCCCCCCCTTGCCTGCAAATGTGGTTCAAGGGAGGGGGCGGAGCTAACCTGCTCAGCGGTGTAGCTCCGCCCCCACCCTGTGAAGCAGAGCAGCGTCTACTTCACAGGGAGCCACAGACAGCAATAGAAAGTGCTGCTCGGCTCCCCATGCCTGCATTAAGCATGGGGAGCTGAGCAGCACTTTCTCATGCTGCCAGTGGCTCCCCGTGAAGCAGACGCTGCTCTGCTTCACAGGGTGGGGGTGGAGCTACACCACTGAGCCAGTTAGCTCCGCCCCCTCCCCGGACCCAGCACAGCATGCCGAGCAGAGGGCTGGTGAGGGGGGATCTTTTGATCTCCCCCAGCCAGTGCCACTACCGGCTTTTTTTTTCATTACCAGGCAGGCGCCCCCTGGAGTGTTGTGCCCTGTGCGATCGCACAGGTCGCACACCCCTAAGGCCGGCCCTGATTGGGACACAGCCCAGGGGTTTCATGGACATTGTGCAGATGAACATTTCATCTCACTTACTTAATTATGCATTGTGCTAAGCCATATTTGATGGATGACTTCTTGTTATTTAAAACCCAATTGAGTTTACTATTATGCTTTGTTTGACTTTATTTCAGCATCTTACATCTTGCATTGGTAGAGAACGGTCGTTGGCAACTACCTTTTTTGCTTGAATATAAGACGACCATGATTATACATATATATATAAACTTGTATATATTCACATGTAAATTGCTTTTTCATATTTAATTAAAAAAATATGATATTAAACAAATGCATTTCTTGTTCTTATTTTCTTTTATGTGCCAATGCAGCCTCTCCCCCCCCCCCCCCAGCTTGTCTCTCTCTCTCCTCCCATGTTATCGGTCTCTCCCTCCCCCCAATCCTTTCTCTCTCTCCCCCTCCCCTTGTATCTGTCTCTTCCCCCTCCCCATGTCTCTGTCTCTCTCCCCCCTCCCCTTTTCTCTGTCTCTCTCCCCCTCCCCTTGTCTCTGTCTTTCCCCCCCCCCCTCCCCTTGTCTGTCTCTCCCCCTCCCTCCCCTTGTCTGTCTCTCCCCCTCCCTCCCCTTGTCTGTCTCTCCCCCTCCCTCCTCTTGTCTCTGTCTCCCCCCTCCCTCCCTCCCCCTCACCTTGTTTCTTTCCCTGGTGGCTAGTGGGGGCAGCCGGGGAATGTCTGCACAATACGTACAGACATCCTCCATGCTGCCCGACACTTCCGTCCATTCTGACGGACAGCCGGTCCGTCATAATAGACGGAAGTGTCGGGCAGCATGAAGGATGTCTGCACGTATCTTGCAGACATCCCCCGGCTGCCCGAATCTCCTGGTGGCAAGCGTGGGGCAGCCGGAGGATGTCTGCACGTTATGAGGAGACATCCTCCACTGCTGCTAGAGTTGCCACCTTTTCTTCAGAAAAATACTGGCCTTGGTACTGTCTCCATAGACTTGACATTGGCCTGATGCCAATTTTTTACCGGCCAGGTGACAACCCTAACTGCTGCCCGGCACTTCCGCCGAGACTTTTATGATGAAGCCGGAAGGACCCGGCTTCATCATAGAAGTCCCGGCGGTCGTGCCGGGCCGCAAAGGGAGGATGTCTGCGCGTATTGTGCAGACATCCTCCGGCTGTTAGAGTGGGGGATCCAGGTCCCCTGCAGCTCTGCAGGGGACCTGGATCCCAGTCTTATAGTCTGACCTTCGTTTTGAGGTCAGACTATAAGACCACCTTGAATATAAGACGAGGGGTCTTTTTCAGAGCATTTTGCATTCTGAAAAAAACCTTGTCTTATATTCGAGCAAATACGGTACTATGTGACTGCACATGACTAGTATATGGTGTCAGAGACAACCAAGTTCAGATGTATTCAATGCAATCATACTATCCCTGCACCCAGAAAATGTACAGAAGGAGCAGGGGGGGGCAATTTTTGCCTATTACGGTTCACCCTCTGAGGTCGTAACACAGTTTTAGAGTTGAAAATGAATGTGGGTCTTATTAAAAGGTTTTTAATTAAATTTTAATTACAATTGTAATGTGTTAAACTTGTATTACTTAGGTCCCAATAATTGGTAGTTAGTGTTATGTACAAATACTTTAAATCCTAATACTCTAGTTAAAATTATAGGCTTACCTCCTCCAGAGCAAGTGGGGCAATGTGTTTCTATATAGTGTCTCAATCTGCTATCACAGCTGATTACTGCATCATTTTTCTCTCATTCAGTTAATAATAAAAAGGGAAATCAGTTTTTTTCATAGGATCCACTTTATTTTTTATAGCATACATGAATGTGTAGAATAGTGAATTGTAAATGTCATGTTTGTCTTGTCATTCAGAGCGATTAAATCCCACTTGAAATGTTCCCCAATAGACACCAATGGGAGGGCAAGCTATGAAGCTTCATTTGTTCTCCAATGAGCGTGGTTTAAACTTTAGTTTGCGTGACCTTTTGTGCTCAGTTTAACCTTTGCCCTTCTCAAAACTGTTTATGTCTTCTTACAATTCCTCTTAAATATGAAGAGCTGAATACAACTGTATCATGGAATATAAAAATACACAATAATATGCTCACATAATTAAATACAAATCACTAAATAAAATAATCAAAAATGTCATTTTGATTTTGTAAAATATTACTTTACCTTTTATTTATATAGCGCCAACAAATAACATGTGTATGCTGCTTGCTAAAAATATGTGCTATAGTCTATTGAGGACAAAATGGGAATATATGCAGGGCCATATTAATGAGATTTACAGGCCAAATTTCATTAGGGGTCATTAAGTTTGTAATATATTTAATGATGCATTTACTGAGCTAATTATATTTAAAAAACAGACCAGGTTTAAATTAATTTGTATGCAGTTAACACCACATTATCAGAGTAATGCTACAATTCACACAGCATAACCTAACCTTATTCATTGAATATTTGCATGTAGTTGAGAAAGAAAAGTAAACTTGGTGACCTGTATTTTTTTAATTATTGCAGGTAGGTGGTGGAGATGCCGAGCTTGCTGGTCAAGTGAATAGGATCAGAATAGAATAACAGTATGTATGATTCTAATTTTTTAGAAATAGCTGTAACCTCAGTAGGGATCTCTCTAGAAGTGATCTATTGATTGAATCTGTGGATTAATTCTGGAGACCTAAAAACAATTGTCCAATACACAATAATAGTTATCTAATAGAAAATGTAAAGATTTCCAGTAGGCGTTGGCTTCTCCAGCGAAACGCGTTGAGCTATGTATTTTCGTTTCTCAGCATTGTGGGAGTGAGAGTACCTGATCATCTATCTTTCACCCACCCACTGTTTATTTTATATGCAAATTTGCACACCATCTCTGTGCCCTGTAATAAGAATTTTGCACAGTCTTCTATGAGTGAGAACCGACTTTTTACTTTGATGAGTGATTTTAATGAAGAAATCTTGTGAGTTTGTTCAGTATCACCATACCATTTACCGTTCCTGCTGTATTATACTATATTTTATTTATGCGCACCCATTATGTCTCCACCAATATATAGAAATGCATTTTTTAAGTTTGTGATGACACACAGACTGTTACCATCCCCCACACCTGCTATTTTCAGCTTTTTTAAATAATTGTAGACAATTGACATTGCAGCAGTGTGCAATGCCAGTCAGCAGCTGCAAGGGCCAATAAGATATTATCATGTATGAAATGGGGTATTGATTCACAGGACGAGGATATAATCCAGCCTCTTTACAAGTCAATGGTAAAACCCTGCCTTGAATACGTGGTGCCATTCTGGGCACCGGTATATAAAAAAAGGCAATATGGAACTAGAAAAAGTGCAAAGGAAGTATACAAAACTCATAAGGGATTGGATGAACTTAGTTATGAAGAGATACTAAAAAAGTTGCATTTATATATGTTAGAAAAACAGTATCTTAGAGGTGATAAGATAACAGAAATGTACAAAGAGCAAGAGTTCATCCTCTAAGACTGAATGAGCGAAAATTCTATAGACCACAAAGGAAGGTATTCTTTATGGTAAGGACAAAAAAGGTATGCAATTCACTGCCAAGGGAGATGGTGCTGTCAAATACGATAAAAAAAAGGTCTGTATATTTTTTTTTAGTAAAGCAGAACACACAGGACTATAAATAATAGAATATACATTTATATTTTAGAGCCTCTCAATCCAAGGAGAAGTCAATCCAGCTCCTCACCAACGCATATGGCGCTGCTTCACAAGGTGGGGCGGACCTTCACCTCGCACTGAGTGGAGTCCGCCCCACCTGCCCTTTCCCTGCTACAAGTGGCCAGTTTTCAGACAGGCCATCCTCTCTTTGTCAGAATACCAGCCTCCCTCACCCTTCCTCCAGGCTACACTCACATCCCACAAGGGCCCCTGTTACCCCATCATCCCACCGTGCTAGAGCTCCATCTCGTAGTAGGCCACCTCCCCTGCCTCGAGTAACACAGGTGCCGCGTTCAGCTCGCACTTCCACGTTGCACATGGCGGGGGGCGAGTCCTGATGTCTGATGCTGTTCCCATATTGGAGGATGCGGGGGAGGTGGGGACAGAGGTGGAAACTTCTCTGCAAGGTCCCATAGAATCCTCTGAAGGTGGGAGTAAACCTCTGTAGCTGAGGGGAGGAGCTGGTAATGGCAAACCATATAAAAAACCCTCACACGGTTCAATCCTTGCTTGAGAGGCCCTGGCACTCATCCTGCTCTACGCTCCCCAGTCCCGCAGGCCTGAAACTCTTCTCCGTGGGTGCCCCTGGTAAAAATGCCCCCTAGGCTGGCACCTACCTCACCTATAGTTAGAAAAAATGGAGGTGAGGTAAATTCTGACACAAAGGAACATGAGGGTGAGCTGGTAAGAGATCATCCAACTGAATAATATTTCTAAGACGCAGATTCAGTATAGTAGCAGTCATGGCCAGTGTACGGGTTTTTGTCCCCAGGATTTGTACCAGATGGCACCCAGTATTTGCAACAGCATCCAGGACTAACCCCAACATGCTGACAGCATTCACATAACTCATACCAGCAAGCTGATTACACTCACATGACTTGCATGTTGATTGCACTAACACATCACATCCTACACATCCTCTTCTGGTTTTGATGGTGCTGAGAGTCGCTGTGTCCAGAGAAAATAGGTTAACTAAGCACACATTCATTCAGAGTGGCTCCTCTCCTCCATCTACAATGGCAGCCTGTGGGGAGTGCTCTCTGCGGTTCTGCAACATGGCCAGCACCCACCGTGCCTATAGGTAGTGCCAGTCCTAATTGCAGTTATCAGCAGCAAAGGGGCAGGCTTAAACTTAATGGAGTATATGAAGGAGTATAAGTGTGATTAATTATTTGATCCTTTCTCGGAATTAAGGGTCCAGTACTCTATGATAGAAGGAAAAAAAAAATTTGACACTTTGTACTTTCTATTATAATTTTATTATAACCTGACCTGATGAGAACAGCTATGTACACTTCTGAAAATTTGCCTTGAAATGTTTGGCCAAATTGTGTAACCAAAACCTTTCGTTTATATACTTGATGTCAACTTGATAAGGTTAAAAAGCGCAGCCATTATTTTTTTTGTTATACTCACAATGCTCAGCCAATGGCTGGCTGGTCATCTTGGGAGTTATAGTCAAAATAGCTGGTTGGGTTCTATCACCATAAACTGAATCATAGATGCATACCAGGTGCAAGAACAAACTGTAAATCACAAAAAGGAAGGAGTAATCATTTTGTTCAGCACTTCATAAATATGTTTAACCTTACTGACATCACAGATATCAAATTATGGTTTAAAAGACCATGTAGATAAAAATTAACCTCTTTTACATTGATCAAAATACTGTATGGGGGAGCACTGTTCTGTTATATTAAAATGCTTAGGTGGTATAATATAATTACAATTCAGAAGAAAATCGTTACAAATGCTGCTTGGAGACGCTTAAAATAAAACCTTTCATAATAACCTTCCAGATAAATAGACAGTTCTCATGGGGATGAAAAATGTAGATAAAATTATCATCTTATTAGAGCTGCACAGTGCTCTGGTTAAGGAAGATGTGTGTGTTATAGATCTTTTATTCTGTCAGCACATTATAGAAACCACTAGAGGGTTTGTCTACGATTTAAATACCTGTAACTCAGTTACAGTCTGAGAGCCCAGCCCCATCTCTTACTTTCATACATGTGTCTCTTGCAGTGTTACAAACTAGACAAAGTATGCGGAACTCATTGTTTTGATGTCATGTCAAATGAATTGCCTCCTTTAAAAAGGGTGTTAAAAAATGCAAATATCACAAAAAATTTGCAGTTTATTTTATCATAAGCATTTAAGTTATTTTTTAAACATGTACGTTTTGTGATGTAGGTGTAACCATGCACCCTTGTGCAGGCTTATCCAGGCTGTATCCAGGCATTTCTGTATCCTTCTTGCTTTGATTTCGTGTTTCGTATTTATACTTATTCCTGCCTTGCCTAGTATTCCTGCCTTGCCTTGTTTTCCTGTCCTTGCCCTGTAGTCCTGTCCTTGCCCTGTAGTCCATGTTTCCCTTTCTGCCTGTCTTTGTGTCATTACAGGTTTTCTCTGATTCCCTCTGCCTTGTCAGTTTACTTCTATTTAAACCACAGCCATTTCTGTTCAGTCCTTAGTAGTGCAGTCTACAGGTATTTCCTCTGTGTCTAAGTGTCTATTCCATGTATGTCTTTTAGATTTTATTATTTTGTTTTTGCTAATATTATGTTTCAGTTAGGGACTTGCCTAATGTGGGGTTCCTTGACGTGGTTGGAAAGCTAATATCCAATTTGCTAATCAGTGAACCAAACCCCCACCTTCACCATCTTTAGTGTTAGTTCCTGTATTTATGTTTGTTCCTTTGCATGTGTATCTTGTGTTCCTTAACCCTGTGTCTTGTATTATGTATCCTTAGTTTGGTTTCTGCTTTATTTTATGTCTTGCCTCTGTCCTGTAGCCCTGCATTCTGCATTTCAGTTCTGCTCTCCCTCAGTAACTTTTCTGTTTTAGCTCTGCTTGGCTACCATTTAGTTAATTTCCTCTTAAGTCCTGGGACCTGGATACATCAGCTGCTTCACAGGGCCTGGTTGTGGCTGCAAAAACTTGGTGTCCCAAACCTCCAAGGGATTTCAGTTACATAGCACCAGGTCCTGTGTCTCCACCCTGCAACGTAGCTCCTGATCTCGGGCGCTCAGGATCTATTTCTATCTGGGACCCTGTGTGTTACATATGGCTGTAGGCAAACAGCAGGAGTTCACGTAGTGGAGTCTTGCAAGCTGCACTTTCAAGATGTCAGCTGTTCCTGTTTGGAGTCTCCCTTTGATCCATGCCAGTTCCAGGGACTCTCCAGCTTCCTGTCCCAGTCTGATATTCTGAGTATCATAGTTCCATGTCTGAAGCCCTCCTGTAGAGCAGATCTCCATCCTGTCCTGAGTGTCTGAAAGAGATGACTTCACTGTCGTGAATCATTGCTTCGTGAAGAAATCAAGAGGACTTCGTTGGCACGGTCCATTGCTTCTTGAAGAAGTCACTCAGAAGATATCTGTTGGTCATGTCCGGAGGTCGCTCTTTTGAAAAAGTGAGGATGCTTCTTGAGTATGCCTGGGTCTTTCCTTGTTCAGTGTTTGAACCCCTCCCATGATAGCCAAGCTCTGCTTGGCTATCATTTAGTTAATTTCCTCTTAAGTCCTGGGACCTGGATACAGCAGCTGCTTCACAGGGCCTGGTTGGGGCTGCAAAAACTTGGGGTCCCAAACCTTTATGCGATTGCAGTTACCCCGCACCAGGTCCTGTGTCTCCACCCTGCAATATAGCTCCTGATCTCAGGCGCTCAGGGTCTATTACCATCTGGGACCCTGTGCGTTACAGTAGTTACTTTATTCATTACTACTGTACCTGGATTTCAAGGAGGTCCATGTTTACTGCTGGGAAGTGGATAAAACTAATCATTAAGGGGATCCATAGCAGAACTTTGCCTATCATTCTTGAAGCATCAAACATTACCCTGATCAGCTGTGTGAGAGCAAAACATTTAGCAAACGTGTAGCCAAGTTTCCTTGCAAAGGATTTCACATACAAATGTGAGACATGTTCTATCCTTCAAATAAGGTTGCCATCTTTTCTACCAAAAAATACCATGCTACTGCCTTCATAGACTTAACATTGGCCACAAGCCAATTTTTTACTAGCCTGCCGGTAAAGTACCAGCCAGGTGGCAACCCTACCTCCAAAACTCATGCCTAACGTCTTAAAGTATAATTTACTTAATAAATGACAGTCTACATCAAAATATAGCTCCTTAGCCTCAGTGGTAGGTTTATTTTCTACACAAAAATACCGGCCTTACTTGTGTCTCCATAGACTTAACATGAGCATCAAGCTGGGTGGCAACTCTCCTTAGCTGTGTGTTAACTAAGGGTCACACTTCAATGTGCTACTTTTCTACAAAGGAATAACTTATTTTTGTCCACTTCTTACTATTTGTGACCAGAAGGAGTAAGTAAATAGTAGACATGTGCAAAACTAAAATTTTCGTTTAGTTTTCGTCCATTCGGACGAAAATGTTATTTATTTCGTCTAAAACGAATTTCGTTCATTATTGCATTCGTTTCAGATGAAATTCGTTCATTATTTTCGTTTCGTTCATTATTATTCGTTCGTTTTATAGAATACAATGTAATACTATTGGCTTTCTATAAACCGAACGAGAGCCCCATTCATAAGAAATTCTTATGAATGGGGCTCTCGTTCGATTCATAGAAAGGCAATAGTATTACTTGTATTCTATAAGCCGAAAGTCTATAAACCGAACTACTTTCGGTTTATAGACTTTCGACTTATGGAATACATGTAATCCTATTGCTATTCTATAAACCGAACGACTTTCGGTTTATAGAATAGCCAAAGGTTTACATGTATTACATAAGCCGAAAGTCTATAAACCGAAAGTAGTTCGGTTTATAGGCTGTCGGCATTTAACTAATAAGAGACAGAGTCTCCATTCATAAAATTATGAATGGAGACTTTGTCTCCGTGTAGTAAAATGCCGACAGCCTATAAACCGAACGTTCGGTTCGAAAGTCGTTCGGTTTATAGAATAGCAATAGGATTACATGTATTCCATAAGCCGAAAGTCTATAAACCGAAAGTCGTTCGGTTTATAGACTTTCGGCTTATAGAATACTATTGGCTTTCTATAAACCGAACTAGAGTCGAGTCCCCATTCATAAGAAATTCTTATGAATGAGGAGGGACTCTAGTTAGGTTTATAGAATGCCAATAGTATTCTATAAGCCGAAAGTCTTTCGGCTTATAGAACAGCAATAGCATTACATGTATTCTATAAACCGAACGTCGTTTGTTTTAAAGACTTTCGGCTTATAGAATACATGCAATGCTATTGGCTTTCTATAAACCGAAAGAGTCCCCATTCATACGAATAGGTCAATTGACCTATTCGTATGAATGGGAACTCAATTTCGGTTTATAGGAAGCCAATAGCATTACATGCATTCCATAAAGTCATTCATGTCGGTTTATGAAATGTAGTACAATGCTATTGGTATTGTATAAACCGACTCTATTTCGGTTTAGAATGCCAATAGCACGAATGGACGAATGGACGAATGAACGAATGATTTTCGTTTATTAACCATTCGTTCATTCGGATTTTGTTAGTTAAAATTTTCGTTATTCGTTTTTCGGACGAATGGACGAAAATGCTATTTTCGTCCGAAAATGCATTCGTCCGAAAACGAATGCACATGTCTAGTAAATAGTACTTCCATGTGCATAATGATGCAAAAAAAAAAGTATATGTATTTTGTACAGCTGTTCCAAAGTCCATTATTCTCAGTAGAAACAAATGTACTACCTGGTATCCAAGCAGTGTCCATATGTGAATAGTGTTTATACTGGATTTTCCCCAGCAATCTTTGAAGCTTCTCATTGGAATCTGTCTTCTCAAAGGGATTCTGTACTTAACACCAGCTACACATAGTTTTGTTTCAGTAATATCAATTATATA
Organism: Pelodytes ibericus; assembly: GCA_036172795.1. NCBI lineage: Eukaryota > Metazoa > Chordata > Amphibia > Anura > Pelodytidae > Pelodytes > Pelodytes ibericus. The sequence goes on from CM069859.1 coordinate 88,308,703, forward strand.
ACTTATACATATAAATATATTCAATATTTTGATGCAAAATTACTGTGCAATAGGCCCCCGCACAAAGCATGCAGGAATAGTTCCACTGCATACCAGGTAATTGCACAGGCACTCTATCCACTTCCTTGCACCCCAGATCTGGGAAGCAGTAACTATATTTTATATTAATATAACTCCTATACTATTCATTTGTGAGTTGCAAGACTAGCAAATGTATAGCTGACCTTGGGGACTATGGAATGTTTTACATTACAGAATCCATTTAATCTCTAGGGCACAGGATATAATCTAAGACATATTGTTAATTTGGTATTTTTTCACATAGGGATCTTTTTATTAAATGCATCACGCACAAGGGCAACAGTCCCTTGCACAGCATCAAGAAATACTAGCTGGCTGTCACTGCACCCTGTGATGAGTCTTCTCTGCATTTGATTAGTCATTTCTTTCTATAAGTCACCTCTGGCTGTATTGTTTTATCAGCTAAACTGCTCGTCCCTCCCTTGTAGAAGTTTTCTAATCCATCCATTCTTTATTATTATTCAGTGTTCTGATTCCTAATAATTCATTATTATTATTATTATTATTATTATTATTATTAAATTGTTCCTATCTGAACTCTTTGTTTCAGTCATTGATTCTTCTTCTCTCCTGAGTAGGATCTAAGATACTACTAGCTAGGACTGAGTAAGCTACTTAGAACACTTGCACATCAACAGAAGCTGATCTCCTACAGGATCTGTGACATTTTTTTAGGATACTTTGATATGTTGTGCTCTGTCACACCTACATCTTCACTTAGGAAAATCCAGCTATGGTCTTCTAACAACAGTTTCTTGAGAATTGCCATTCCTATTATTTCAGCGTAGAAAATGGTAGTAATTGGGTCAACAATGAATAGTAAAAAGAGCCAGAAAAAGTTCAATTCTATCAACTACGTGTTTTTATAGTGCATGAATAAATACAAAAAATAGAAATTAGATTACACATGTTAAAAAAGCACAGTGGGTCCTGTCTCCATAAATTTCTACATGACGTGTCGAATCACTGCTGGAGATGTGGAGAGGACGTGGGCACCATCTACCATATATGTTGGGGTTGTGCTAAGCTTGAAGAGATAAAAAAAGAACTAAAGGACCTTATTTTAAAAATGTCTGGATTTACCAGATACTACAACAAATTGATCATCAATATAAGATGGAAAAGTGTTGTTTTTATAACTAAAGCAAACATACAAACTTACAATAAAGTATACGAACCATGGATTAACTAAACCAGACAGATTAGATTTAATGTTGAATCGGATAGACATAAATTCAGATCATATAAAGCGTAAGCCATAGTTCTCCTCTTTTTTCTGTAGAACTTTCTAATGTAGACTATTGTTTGATTCTGTGTGTATATTTTAATGTTTTTATATATGTATTTATATGTGTTTCTACTTACAACAATGGTTTGTATGTATGTAACGTCTTGGAATAAAAAGAAATAAAGACAAAATTCTATAAAAAAATTTTTTTAAAAGTGGGTCATGATGCCTTGATAGAGAGTCAGGAGTATTTCATGGACAAAGTTTTTTGTGATGCAAATAGAAGAAAGCAGTGTGAGTAATTTAAGTATATCTCAAAAGGTATATAGTAGCTTATCCCGATAGTCAGAAAGCATATTGACTTAGTGAGGTATTAACTGTAATGTTACATAATGAGGTACATTTCAAACCAGTGTTAATCAACAATGCTCAAACCCAAATTCAAAAGGTTGATTTTTCACAATCAATAACCAAACTTAAAAAAAAGTCAGAAATAATCTGAATTTACTATATACAATCACTATAAATATGTGTAAGTACAAGAAAGTTTAATGTCAGTTATGGCATAATAACAAAGCAGAAAAATATTTGTCTTTAATTTACAAAATACATTTCTATTTGATTTCCATATATTTATGGCCTAGCAAAATAAGGAATGATTGAGGGACAAAATCGGTACTCCAAAAACTGTGGCAGCGGAAAAGTGCTTTGTAATAAATCGGGGGTCAATGGATGCACTTTACACCATGAGGTGTCGCATATTTTTCTCAATAAAGCACTTTTCTGCTTCCACATATTTTGTAGTTCTGATTATGACATTCCTTGGGGTTACGCTACATAACTGTGGTCATAAGGAATATACTGAGAACCTAAATCCTGTGTGACATCAAGCAGTATGCACACAGCAGGCTTGACGCTTTTAGCAAACATGCTGTGTGCATACCCTGCATCCTTTGCACTGTGTGGACACAATACATTTGGATCATATACATAATGGGGATTAAGAGCCATGCAAACCTGTCCAGCCACATTGCACCCCAGAAACCCTTTTATTTTAGTTCCCATATTCATCTTTATAAGCCAGTGAAGCCCGTTCAGGCAAGTATTGTATATGAATATGGCCTATTGTATATTGAGTGCATGTACCATGTGGAAATTCAATCTAAGCCACCTCAGTAGACTACTAGGCATAGCCAAGCCATAAATGCATATCTTGTAATACTAGTATAGAAAACTATGTCCCTTGGGTGAAGGGAAATAGGAAAAAAGACAATACATGTGATTGTCGGAAACCTTAAAAATATTCACCTCTGCATACACCGCTACCATGGACAAAATGCTACTGGTACCAAACAACAAAGAGAGATCACACTAATTTTTAAAATGTACCACATACAGTTTTTGTAGATAAAATCATTACTTTTTTGTTTGTTTGACAGAGTGATTTTTGATTTTGTTTTGTTTTCACTTAATAAAAAATTTCTTTTTTTATATTTTAGAAACATAGTGTATTTTTGCAGTTAATAAATATCAAATAACATGCCCTATATCACATTAAGAGATATCTATATAGATTATGAGAAAAAAAATACATATTAATCACATACCCTAAACTAAACAACAAATTGCATGACCAATTTCACTAATAATCTTGCTGAAGCAAAACTGGGCACTGGTTCCGCGAGTGAAATTTTGATACATTATATCTCTAATAGATGTTGGCATTCTATTAGCAAGTGTGTTAGTCTAATAAGCAAAAAGATACACAAATCAAATTGTGGATTGCTTGATAAGCAATTTTCCACTGAATCTTATTAACCTCAACCTTATATTGTATGCAAAAGTTCAAGTGAAATTGATTATCAAATACTCCAGCTTCTGCATTAAGAAGTACCATAAAAAAATACACAAAAATATAATAGGTTTGAAGTCGGATGGGTAACTATGAATAAATAATGCAAGAAAAGTTTTTAACAGGGTTTTATTGTTTAAAAAAGGCCAATAACAAATTAATTACAGAGTGAATGTTCCTCTGTACATCAAGTTATTTGGAGCTCTAATAATGTAATCTCAAGTTCATTCTTTTAAATTAAACCAATTATTATTATTGCTACAGATATACAAAGCGTCAATTTATGAAATCATCGTGAATATATAGTTTACATTTGTACTCTTAACATTTTCAAGGTGGAGCTAAGGTACGTTTTTCTGCACAACATATTACACATATTACAGTGAAGTATAAACACTACAGTGAATGTCTAAATAAGGTATCAAGAAAGTGTATTTGGGATTTATCTTCTTTGGAGACTTTCTGACAAATTTATTTTTTATCAGAGATCAAAGTTAGTCCCATAATATTTCTTGTTCACAGTGTAACTGCTTGGTTACATATTTTTTATTTTAAAAAAGGTAAACAGGAAATGTATTAATGGAGTCTATTCACTAAAACTGGACTGCAAATTAACTTAAGAAATTAATATCCAAACTTATGTCTAAAATTCTGCACCATGCCTATCGTTTATTGTTTGCATGTACTTTTTAAAATTGCCATTTATTTACATACATTCTATCACTACTCAGAAACTTTCATGCATAGCCTCAAAAATGATCTGTAGAACATTCTGCTAGATATCTTCCATTATGCTCAAACCAGACTTTCTACATAAACCTCAAATGCATACTATATGTGGTGATTACAGTGCTTAAGATGATAACCTTTCAACAATATGAAAGATGTTAAGTGAAGCAAATAGTATATATATATATATATATATATATATATATATATATATATATATCTCGTTTTATATCCTCATTGAAAAGGTTATGTAAATTTTAGAGTAGATGAGCATAGTTTATTTCTCATTCCCACGTTCTCCAGTGACATATAGCTATATTAAATCTGCTTATAATATTTCTTTAATTCAGTTTTTCAAAAAAAGCCTGCCTTAAGCAACAGATGTATGATTGTTCAATGAGGGCTGTGCCTCATTTGTTCCTGTACATTGTGCCTAATTAATGCTAACTTGTCTGTACATAAAAAGTACAATCAGCTGTCCTTTCCAATTTAATTCTGACAGTTTAATCGAATCTGTTTTCTTTAAAAAATAATTAGATCATTTACACTTCATTAACATGTAATGTAATGTTGAGACATAAATCATAATGATTTCTTATTTTTCTTCTGCAATATTATCTCCTCTAATGAAACTGTTAGCGCCAGGCATTCTTTAATTAGCTGTGTTATATCACTGACAATGTCTGCAGGGGCAAGGGCTTTTAGAATTTGAATTGAATTTAGTCAACAAGGTACACAAAAAGTAAGTCTCAATATGGATTGTTGAAAACCTGCAGCAGTACCTTCATAATAATAATACTAGCAATAATAATAATCATCATTTTATCTGAAACTAGGTTCCTCAATTTTATTTTATAAAAAAATGAGTTGTGTTCTCGCAACAGTCAAAAAAGGGGGAATTATAATCCAGCTGAGAATTTGCACACAGATTTGTACATTCATTACCTTTCGTATGCATAATAACATTTTGTTTTTCAAAAAACGCTTGTTAGGATCTTCAGCAACCCCAGAAATAATTACACTATATTAGCACTCCCATAAAATTGCAGATAAATATTTGGTGCATGAAATAGGAACAATTATCGCAAATTATTAAAAAATTTTGCATACTTATATTTTACAAATTTTCAAGTTCACTGTGTTTTGAACCACAGTGGTAAATGAAATATATAAAAACTATTTACAAGCTGTTAGTTTATCTGTATTCTTTACAAAAGCATAAGTATTTATTTATTTATTTTGAAAAAGGATGAAAAATATGATCCAGGATCTGCATTTATTAGCACAGGGTATATGTGCAAAAAAATCTTATAATATCAAAAACACAAAAACAATTAGTGGACAAAATCCAAAAAATAGCATGTTAGATAATGGGAAATAGTAAATATTAGATAGATATACTTAACCATAAAAAGTATAAAAATCAACATTAGGTAAATACTCATTCCAGCATGGGAACACCTATCACAAGAAATGTAAATAAAGTAAACAAAATAAATACATTAGCTATTAGGTTCACCGACCCTATTATTATATTGAGTTTAAAAGGCAGACTCCGGTAGCTCTGATTTTCCTTGAGAAAATCAGAGCTCTGAGTTTTGGACCCAATTGGATCACTTTGTTGATCCAAGTAGCGATCAAATTCAGGTTACTCAGGGACCACCAAAGTGATCTTGAATTGGCACAAGAATCAGCCAATGTCGCTATTTTCCGTGCAAAACAACCGAAGTCCTCCTGAAATGGACTAAAATGAAATAATAACAAAATCGGAAAAAAAGAAACATTATACATTAATTAAAAACTTTAAATCAAAGTAAATGAACATAAAATAATATAAAATATTTTTTTATTAAAAATTCTTATATAATAATACATAACAGTAAAATATTATATAAATACATTTTTGTGTTTGAAATATATTCACTTTTCTATTCAATTCTTCAGCTAATATCTGGAGTTTTGTACTGTAAGTTTCCTCTGATTTTGGCCACCTTGTTTTGGTTCGGTAAGTGAAATCCATAGGAAATGAATGTGGCTGAAAGCCAGCTCGAAACTGGCGGAAATTGATGATTTAATGCTGAAATCAGCCATACTGGCTAGCTGAACTGCAGATTTTTTGCAGTTCATCTTTATGCCCCTATCTGGCCCTTCCAGGTAATAGTGAGTAGACCCTTAAATCTCCCACTCCAAATTACAATGATGTACTCCATGGCTACATTTATTTTCTTATTACATCTAGTAAACTACAAGTCTTCTTAAGCCTTCAATAATAATAAAAAGTGCCTAGTATTTACTTAGTTATTTGCGTTCTTTCTTTGGTAGTGACTTGAGGTTAGATGAATTTCTAATCACTCCAGCTCTATTATAGATTCTATACTGGTGAGATTCTCTTGCTAGAAGTGGTCAGATGGTCAGGCATCATTCAAAGTTTTTTGTTACTTTTTTTAACAATTCATTACACAAATCATACTCTGTTATTTTTGTAGGAGGAACTCACCAGTTTTTCCTTCACCTTTACTCATATGCAACTCACTTTTAAGTGAATACAACCAATTAAAGAAGGACAAAACCAAAAAATTTATTTTTTCTACATATATTAAACACAATTTCTCCCAATTTTATATAATTTTTGAGTGGTTCCATTCAAAAGAAATCCCATAGTGTTTGTCAAAAAACAAAGATCTGTCATTTTTTTTAAATGCAAACATGTATGTTAATGTAACATTGGAAGGATTACATTGGAGCAGGAGTCAATGTGAACACATATGCAAATGCTCCTATAAGCAACTAGAGTTGGCAAAACGAAAATTTGCATTTCGTTTTCATCCTTTCATAATATTTTTTTTCCTTCATTGGTGCATTCGTTTCAGATGACATTGGTTATTTTCATTTCATTATTTTCATTCATACAAAGGAAAAATCACCTATGTTCAATATTATAAGAATTCAGAGGAAAGAGCCAAATTAAGACTGAATGTCATTTGAAATCTTTCATCCGAATTCCCCAACCTTATACTAGTATACATATATATTATACATACATATACAACAACTAAAGTCCAAATTCAGTGGAAATTGAGTCTATTAGTTTCAACTAAAATTGAAATTCGGTCGAAATTGAGTCTATTCGTTACTAACTAAAGTCGAAATTGAGTAGAAATTTTGTGGAAATTGAGTCAAAATTTAGTCTGTTAGTTACATATAAAACTAAAGTCGAATTGAGTTGAAATGTAGTTTAAATTTAGTCTCTTAGCTACATATACAACTGAATCCGAAAATGAGACAAAAATTTGTTTAAATTAACCGAATTGCAGAATGGACAAATCCCACAGATCAGAGTAATCAGACTGTCAAATTACACAGATCAGCATCATTAGACAGTCAGTATTCATATAGTATTAATTTTTATTCTGTACAGAATAATGGTATGCAGAATAAAAACTAATCCTAAATTTATACTGACTGTCTAATGATGCTGATCTGTGTAATTTGACAGTTAGGTCAATTCATCTTAATTTCAACTAATTTTTGTCTCAGTTTTGGCTTAAGTTGGATATGTAACTAATAGACTCAATTTTGACTCAGTTTTGACTCAATTGCCCAACTTTGTACTAGCATATATACATATACAACAACTAAAGTCGAAATTGAGCCTATAAGTAACATATCCAACTAAATTTGTCTAAACTGAGTGGAAAGTTAGTTGAAATTAAGTCTATTTTGTCTATTCACTAAAAATTCAGCTTTCATTTTGAGACTTGGCACCTGAGTTTTGACTTAGTTTCAAAAATAGCCTTGATCATGCCTCCCATTACTTTCAGTGGGGAAGATTCTAACCTGGTTTTTTTTTCACGGGTGCGGAATTGGACTTAGTCTCAAAATGAAAATTGACCTCCAGAGTCGAATTTTAGTGAATAGACCCATATTAGTTACATATACAGCTAAAGTCAGAAATTAGTTTATCAGTTACATATACAACTTAATCTGAAATTGAGACGTTAATGAGCCGAGATTAAGCTGAACTACTGAATGGACGAATTCTACAGATCAGAGTCATCTGACAGTCAGTATTCATTTAGAATTAGTTTTTATCTGCATAGCATAATGGTATGCAGAATAAAAACATATCTGAAATTAATACTGTCTTTTCTGACTAAAATTAGTCAACTGACAATGTCAGTATCCACTTAAGTTGCATATGTAACTAATAGACTAAATTTCGACAAAATATCTGCTTATGTAATGCTATTAGCATTACATACACCACCTTAAGTCAAATTGAGACGAGCTGTCGAATTCAAATACACGAATGACCGAATGGACGAATGGATTTCATTCATTTAGCATTCGTTCATTCAGCTTTCGTTACGTCAGCATTATGCGTCCGAAATGAATGCACATGTCTAGTAAGGATAAGGCAGATAGTGAGAGGGACACAAGATATATTAAAAGAGTCACTGAATATCCTGAAGATTTATAGGTAAGTTTTTTCTACTACATTAGACCAGGATAAAAGGTGCCTTTTAAATGGGAAATATTTATTTTTAAGCAAAAAATACCCCCAAAAAATGTGTCTTTTGGCACTATGGTGTCCTGTATAAAAAAGTTTCAGACGCAGATTGTGCCCAATACTGGAGCAAGCGGCGTATGCGCCAATGTATAAAGCAGACATTCCAAAATTTTGGGAGATAACTTCTACCGAATACGTACATTTTGCTTATATATATAAAAAAAGCAGACACTGAACACTGTTTTCGGGAGGACATAACAAACATGAATTGTTCCTGTTTAAAAAAACTCCTGACACTTTGCAGTACAGGAGTTTTTATATATAACGCCCTGTGTGCTTTAATTGTAAATCATTTTCTATAATGTGTTATGTTCATTAATCATAATAACTGAGAAGATTCATAATGGATTATTAATGAGGCATTGTTAGAACAGTTGCTTGATTCTGACATCTGGATAGTATGAATTTATATATACATTTATAGTATATTCAACATGTCTTGAAACATAACAAATGTCAATTGTGCCTGTTTATAAATCTCCTGGCCCTTTTTATACATAACCCCTATGTGCCTTAATTGTAAATAAATCTTTATAAGCTCAACTTTAAGGTGGTATTCCTCTTAGACGCTCTTACAAAATATACAGTAATTCTACAAGCCATTGAATCATACAAGGTATATGTGAAATAAATTCTTATAATATCAAAAAGAAAAGAAAAAGTAGTATACAATGTCAAATAAAAAAATAGCATGTTGGATAATGTGCAATAGTAAATATCAGATAGATGCACTTTGCCATAAAAAAAATCATTAATGATGTACGGCTACATTTATTTTCTTATTACAGCTAGTAAACTACAAGTCTTCTGTAGTTTTTCATAATAAGAAAAGGTGCCCAGTATTTATTTCATTTTGTTTTCTTTGTTTGCTGGTGACTTGAGGTTAGATGAATATCTTATCACTCCAGCTCTATCATAGGGGCAAACTGGTGAGATTCTCTTGCTAGAAGTGGTCAGATACTCATGTACAATTCAATTTTTTAAACTTTTTCAACATGGCTTTTCAATTTTGGCTTCATTTTTGTTGAATAAATCTTGACACAGTGTAAAATGTGTCAGTTCATCAGAGGTTGTATTTACGAAATTTTAAGACCCAAGGAACAGATGATTTTTATTATGTCCTGATATGTAAAACCATAGAATTCAAAGAGGAAATATTTTATTTTTCCCATGACTGTATACACCCACAAATAGGACCCTTATACTTATTAAGTAATAATTATTTGGAGGTATATTTATTTTTAGGGTTTAATCCCTCTCCAACTTGAAGATCATTCCAACAAGTTAGAATGGTATAAGCAGTATTTGTCTAAATAAACAGCTTAGAAATGTACCTCTGTACCTATTGTGAGATACTAATTTTGTGTTGTTTTAATGCAGTACTGCAGGTAGGTAAATTACTAAAACTATTTATTTGAAAGATAAAAGTATTTAGACATAAAAGTAAGTTCACATTTAGCCTCTGTTCCTAGTAAGTTGACAGGTCTGATGGATCTACCAGGTATGACTGTAATGCAGTGTGTATAATAGAAAGAAAATAGTAATTAATAATATGTTGTTGAAAACACTGGTAACTTAAATCTACTCAAGCAAATTTAGGTTTTGTGAATAAACCAGTGTGCTATTTTTTTTTATTTTTTTTTAAAATCCTCTGTCAAGGATGATGTCATTAATATGTAATGCTGTAATATGTTGTGTTCATTAATCATAATAACTAAGACAATTCATAATGGATTGTTAATGAGACATTGTTAGAACAGTTGTTTGATTCTAACATCTGGATAACAAAGGTTGAAGCATCTTAACATGTATAGCTTGGAGGAAAGACGTAACAGGGGGGATATGATAGAAACATTTAAATACATAAAGGGAATCAACACAGTAAAGGAAGAGAGTATATTTAAAAGAAGAAAAACTACCACAACTAGAGGACATAGTCTTAAATTAGAGGGGCAACGATTTAAAAGTAATATCAGGAAGTATTACTTTACTGAGAGGGTAGTGGATGTATGGAATAGCCTTCCAGCAGAAGTGGTAGAGGTAAACACAGTCAAGGATTTTAAGCATGAGTGGGATAGACACAAGGCTATCCTAGCCATAGGACTGGGAACGGGGCACTAATAAAAGTACTCCAAAAAAAATTGGACAGACTAGATTGACCGAATGGTTCTTATCTGCCGACACATTCTATGTTTCTATGTTTCTATGGATAGTATGAATTTAGTAGTATATTCACCATGTCTTGATAAAGTCATATGTAATACTTATACTGAATATCTCCTTATCTAATCTGACTGGACCATAAGATAGCTGCAACCAAAGAATGTAAACTATGGAATTAAATGTTCCCCACACTTTTAGATGAGGATTATCTCATATAAGACTAGAGGTTATAGGGAAGCAGTTATACACTCCAGCCAAAAAGACCAGGATTTCTGTTAAACTCCAATTAACTACTATTTAAAGAATTCATTTTCAGTAGGGATGAGCATAATGACAAAATATCTGTGCAGCCAGGTGAGACCTATTGGAAAAGACGTTAGAGTCGAATGCTTTTTTTCTCGATTTGAAGTAGTTGTCTGCCTTCTAATTACCATTGTTGGAAAGTTGGCAGAAATGTTGCTGTTTAAATCTTTAGGTGAGACGAATGATCAATGTTGACCATAGCATGATACTTGCCAACTTAAAAAAGTTTGCTGCCAGTATGTGAAGTGGTGGAGCCAAAAGGGGGTGGGGTCGCATGACACAGAGTGACACCACATGATGCTGTGGGACCCAGAAGCATGGAGCTCTAGCATACCTGATAGAGATACTCATTCCACACAGGCTGTGTTTGGCTGTTAGACAGTTTAAAGGGTCAAAGCACTGTTCAGTGGCTGTATAAATATGGGTTACAAAATACTTTTTCATTTTAAAAATAGAACCCACACAAAGGAGCAGAGATGCTTCCAGTACTCCTCAGGGCCCTTAGATAAAATCTCAATATATACAGATTGAGTAGGGCAGTATCGTATGTGGGAAGAACTGATCGGATAACATATCATAGTGTTGTACATTTGGGAATTAATTGTGATCTTGAAATAACAATATTTTACACCTGCAAAATTAAAATGGTAATGTGCCTTTAAAATAAATCAAGTGATCCCAGGATTCTTCCAAATGGTTTAATCTCTATGGAGAGAACATACATGCCATAGAGTAGTATTGCACAAATAACATAAAGTACAAGCAGTCGAGCAACTTGCAGGATTCAACGGCTCAAAGAGGAAAAACAGCATATGAATAATGATATTGTCCAATGCTGCAGAAGTCCTTACAATGTAGACATTGCAAAAAGGGTAAAAAGCAAAAAAAGACTGAGATTAGCAGTAGACACAGGCTACAGAGTTAGAAAATCTACAGTAACTACAAAACAATTTCCACCAACTCATGTCTATAAATAGTAAGGGGGAAAAAAAACACAAGCACATAATTGTTAACCCCTTTACGACAATGCCTGTACATGTGCGGGTTCCCAAAACAAAGCACTGGTGACAATGCCTGTACATGTACAGGCTGCCTTTAAAATGGCACAAACTGCAGAGTTTGTGCTGTGATTTGTGCTATTTTGGGCTTTCTTGGAATCTGTGGGTGGTCTTAAAGTGACAGACCAGTGACAATCATGACAGGCCAGTGACTATCTTGTGTCAGAGAGAGAGAGAGAGGAAAGATGTAAACTGTGTCCCAGAAAGGAAAAAGAAAACACACACAAAAAAATTCTTGACATTTTTACACTCTTTTATAATATTTATACAGTACACAAAGTGTTAAGTCTCAAAAAAATGGTCTCAAACGAAAGTCCTATCTGTACTTAAAAAACAGTATTATATGTGGGGATTAATTTAAGAAGCAAGCTTACACTTTTATTTAAATGCAGCATCGCTAAAATAACAACATTGCTAACAAAACAAAGACAAATATTATGCTGAAGGGGTTGAGAGATGTATTTATAAATAATCAGGTTTTATGCAAAGAACTCTAAGATGGTAAAAATAGAGAGGGTATAGTTACACGTAATGGCCATCAGATAATAAGCTTGCCATAAGCGTCACAATAAGGCAAGATCCTAGTACTAAAAACCTGCCCAGAATAATAACTAGGACTGACTTAAACAGATAAGCCTCACATAGCATGCTGGATGTTCAAGTCTAGAGGAACCTGACACAATACCACTCTATATCTATTTTCCCCTTTATGTCCAAGTTGTTGGAGAGGATTGTGTATTCCCACTTAACCAATTTTCTGTCCACTAATGACCTCCTTGATCCTCTTCAGTCTGGCTTTACACCCTTGCCCTCTACTGAAACATCCCACCATAATGTGTCAAATTACTTACTCTCTGCCAAATCTAAAGGCCTCTTCCCTGTAGTAATGCTCTTAGATTTCTCTGCTGCCTTTGATATTGTTGACAACCATCTTCTTCTGTGGTTTTCAATGCCTCCTGTATGCAGATGACACTCAGATCTATCTCTCCTCCCCTGACCTCTGTGCCTCCGTAATGTCACATGTCAGGAACGCTATGCTCTGGATCTCATTTCAGCTCTCTTCCTCATTTTCAGTCTTCGAAGAGTCCCCCAAAAATCACCTCTTTAAGGAAGCTTATTATTTATCCCACTAGAACACCTATAAATTAACTTCTGGTAAAAATCCACCTAGTCTCAACAGCCCCCAAATATTACTCACCTTATGTTTATTCTGCTCCCCAATCCCTCTAGATTGTAAGCTTGCGAGCAGGGCTCTCTACCTCATGTATCAGTCTGTCTCTGTTCACCTAACATAGTATGTAGCTCCCTTCTATGCTCTGTGCAAAGTGCTATGTTAATTGTTGTCACAATATGAATAAATAGTAATGTTATATATATATATATATATATATATATATAGATAGATAGATAGATAGATAGATAGATAGATAGATAGATAGATAGATAGATAAATACACACATCACTAAGTACATGTTTTTAGTTCTATACATGTATATGAATATTGAGTTTTAACTAGAATGCTAATATTCTTAAAACGATGAATTCTACACAGCTTCTTGGTTCTAAAGTTTTCTGTGTGATAAGTGTTTAGTCTACAAATCCCTTAAAGTAAGACAAAGGATTTCTATAAGACCACATTATGCTAACGCAAGCTCTGTTTTGTTGAACGATTTTAAATTATCATCTTGCCAACAGGTTTTGCAGAAGTAGCACTTAAAGTATCATTATTTTTAAACTCTAATTGTATTCATTTCTCTTTATTTATGTAATGTCATTGCCTGCCGTGGAAAGACTATCTGACCCTTGCTGATAAAATTGATATAATGCAAGGATCCATGAATCCCAAAGGCCTTCACTGTTTAAAACTGCATTTTCCAGTTGCCTCTCATACATTTAAATATAACAAACTGAAATCTATGAACTGCTTATTAAATCAAGAGCAAAGTATAACCTTTGTCACTAGCCTATTATGGTTTCTAATTTTTCATCCTAAGAAAATGTAGCAGAGTTCTGACCCCTAAATTATATATTGATATCGTGCCCTACATAACCTGTGTAATGAAATGAGATGATTTGAAGAATATTGATTGTCTTTTTTTTGTTGCATTTCATTAATGTAATTTTTTAGCTTGTAATTTTAGGGTTTGAAAAATATTTTACATGCGTCCCTGTTTGTGACCCAGTTTAATTACTTAGAATTTGTATTGTGCCATTATTCTTTATTTTCTCTTCTTTAAACACTCTGTTTTATTGAAAACCACTTTGAACAATCACTCTGTCATTACTGAGGGATTAGTGGCTGTATCGTACCTTGATCCCATTGGCAAGGAAGTGCACACCCTTACAGGCACACGCCTTGTAGTGGACACAGGCTCCCAGAAGTTGATGTCAGCACAGAGGCTGGTGAATGTATAAGACAAAGACAGAATCGGCATTGGCCCATGGTCCACGGCATGAGCTGGAGACATGAGCTATAGAATCAAACTTAGAAGCGGGCACAGGAACAAAGACAGGAAACAGAAGCAGACACAGGTCACAACAGAAGCACTAGTAAATGAGGCATGAGTTGTAGTACACACCCCTGCTTAATACTGTATATTTGTGCTGCCAGGATGCTGACGCAAATGTAGCATGCTCATACACATTGGGGGCCCCTACACCCACACAGTAGTTTATCAAAAGCCAGGTACAAGGCCTACTGCTGCACTCTCATCCTTGTGGTCCTGACATACCATTGTCAGTGATATAGACTTTGTTAATAATGATGAATAGCATGAATGACCATAGTGGGGTAGATGGAATGTCGGCCACACAGGAACCACAGAAATAAAGTGCATTACAGGACTATACTGTGAAAAGGGAATAACGGTGTTTATCAGAAAATACCGTTATCAACAATTTCCCCATTAATAAAATGCTAGTGCTCCCCCCCCCAAAAAAAAATTAAATAAGGTTAGGTCCCCCCTGAGGCCAGTTTTTAGTGTAAAACTGATGGAGGGAAAATTTAAGATTTTTTGGAAGAGAGTGAGTTACTATTTTACAATAAATAAAGTACCCTCCTGAATTTTATACCGTGGTCAACAGAAAAAGCCCTACTCCTACTAAAAACTGTATACCTTAGGGCTAAGGATCCCTTTAACCCCTTTGTGATCCATGGTGCTTGCGTCCCAAACGACGCAAGCACCAAAATGTCATGATTTGTTCCTGGCCACCGATCACAAGCTGATCGGTAGCCAGGAACACTCTGGCAGAGACCCGATCAGGGTCTTAATAGACCCTGTGGGTCCCTGCCAAAAAATCACGTGTGACGTCACGGAGGCGTGCTGAAACACGGAAGTTCGGGCACAGAGCGATTTAGAGAAATGTAGCCGGTGCTCGCTTTGAGCACCGGCTACATTTTCCCTGTCAGACTGAGGCCACTCAAAGTGGCCTCATCTGACAGGTGGGATCCCGCTGTAAGTGCCTGCAGCGGGATCCGAAAACAGCTCATCGCGGGGAGCCGCGATGAGCTGTTTAGTACAGGACGTACTATGCCATCATAACGACTTTAAGGCACTTAAAGTCAGGACGGCATAGAACGTCCCAACATCACGAAGGGGTTAAGAGACAAATAAATTCACCAAAACACAGAGAAGACCCAAAATAATGTTTAGAAAACTGACATGTACTTTCAACGTTTTGGTTTTGTTTGTTTTTTTATATTTAGCAGCACTTACTTTAATTTATGCTTAATTTGTCCCAACCCCAAATGCCTAAATTACAAAAACAAAAGTGTTTATGGCATCACCTATGGGTAGATATGCAAATTAACTAATTTTCAATGGTAAATGTGTAATTTGCATTTTAAGCCATAGGTTAAACTGGGGACTCCACAAACAAATTTTAAACACATTTTTATCCTAATTTAGGCATTAGCTTGCAATTTTGCTAACACTATATATAGAACATGTTCTAATAATTATTAGTCTCTACAGTAAAAACAATGTTTAGGTGAGACAGTCCCTTTACGTGAAGCAGAGTAGCTCAACACATGGTTGCCAGGTCTTCCTGGACATATATAACTTTTACACACTGCTCTGCAGTTTTAAGAATCCATATGTGTCCAAAGCAAACCAATTAATTAATTTAAGAGTGGATCCCATAGAATCACTTTGATTAATTAACTAACTTCTGAACATATTTAAACTCGGATCAGTAAAATTGATGATATGGCAACCCTAAGCTCACATAGTTCACAATTGTAGCAGTAAAAGTTGTCAGAATTGGAAGATTAGGTTCAATTAATAGCACTAAACAGAATTATGGACTAATACATTCCACAATTTAGAGCATCATAGGTTCACACCAAAGATCCAGATATGGAGTTACTGCAGAGGGAAAGTCAACAAACAAGCCCTATGGTCACAAACTGAAATAGAATCAGGAGCTAGAAGTGAGAAGCATGATAATGGATCCATGCATACATTTTAGAACTAACAGTGGTTGTGCTTTCAGTGGTTCTCTGCTGATAGGTGGCTATTGCTCTCACCAAATGCCCTCAACTGTCCTTTTTTCATCCGTTGCTGTCAAAGACATGGTGCTTTTAACAAATAGGATTCTCTGGAGACGAAACCAAAGACATTTTTCATGGGTGGCAAATGGTCACTGTGATTGGCTATCACAATGATTATATGCCCCGGGAGTACTCTGAACAGGCTCCTGGAAAGTGTCCTTGTTTTGAGGGTGCAAGTGTATCCGCTGTAGTGAGAGGACATAAATTTACATTCTTCTAGTCCTCAAGGACCATTTTATTTCAAACTTATATATACACTGTTTGAACGAAGGGGTTTGGCTGGAAAGTCATGATTCAGGATTGCTATGCTGCAGTCCTGATTTTACAGTGACAATACCCATCCAAGCCATCAGGTCCACCTCTGGGATTCTAGGGGCCAGCTGCAAACATTTTTGCAAGCCTTTTTTTAAAACTTCTGTGATAAAGACCTGGGAGAGTGTGTGCATATATATATAGGAGGCATATAACTCTTCATACAAAAAAAAAAAAGTAATAGAATAGACAGCACAATGCGTCCCTACTGACTACTGCCAGAGATCAATTCCCCACACTTGTCGTAGATTATTATTGCTTCCAAATCCCTTGCCATAGAGCCTTATTCCTCCAAGTCCCCTCACATCATGTAGGGGCTGGTTATGGGAAATATACATTTGCATCCTTGACTAGATAAGTAGGAATTAAACCAGGACTGTGTAGTTTTTTTTATTTGCTGTGTCCCATTTATGGTAAGTATGAATGAATTTGATAGCCTGTGATGTACTGAAGCAGATGTGTGATGTCATTATGGCATGCTGACATCAACAAGACTAAGAGAAAACATCTGGTAACAGAGTGAAATTCACAGAAGAGAGAGCACAAATATGTGCATACAATTAGTATATTCAAAATTCAGAGACACATAGGGAAGCTGAATTGTTGTTTTTGGTCAACATCCCATTTTCATAATAGACCATCTTTATAATTTGTAAGGAATCATGTTTATATCATGAATTTTTAAAAAACAATATGTTGCTTTATCTCAAAAAGTGCATTGCACATGATATATTACATAGACTAGTTGTACACAAATGGTTGATATCTAAAGCAATTTAGTATTGCCTTAAATTTGGAACAAATAAACTTTTTGTACTTAAACATTTTTACAATCATGGTGTTTGAATGAGTATATCAATGCTCTTTTTTTTCCATAAATCTTTTTTTCTAACAATAAGCAATTAATATAGCAATTAACAACCTAAAATAAAAATATTGACTTGTTTCCAAAAGATCTTATCATGCTCTAAAAACTATAAAATTTAGATAGTATACACAGTCTTGAGTTAAATTATTACTGTTTATTAACATTTCAAATTACAGGTACAATACTAACCCAAAGGAAGGACAAAGAATGTATTTTTCAATGTTAAAATATGGTTAGAATGTATATTATATATTAACAAAACTAAATAGGATATTGACAAAAGACCTTTAAGTGCTATCTATAACAAGTATACTTTGTTTGTACTGATTAGTTTTTAGTTATAATAAGGAGTTTTCCATCATCACTAGGTTATCAATGCCCCTGGTTAAGTGTGCTACATAGAACTTGGTGTAGTGACCATTTAACTTTGTCGTAGAAAAATAAAATAAAACAATGGTTTACTAAAATAAGTAACGTTTACTATGTAGTTAAATGGAATGATGTGACATTTAAATGGGAACATACTGTAAGAATGTCATTTATTGACTATTAAATACAGTGTGATGTTGAATATAATATACTCAGCTGAACTAACAAGAGAACTGCAGAAAGGAAACCATAAAAGATGAGCTATTAATGGATGATTATTGCTGTTCTCTTGTCATTTAAGTTTTGTCAGCTAGCGCCTTCATTTGCTGCTTCATCCTAAATTCATTTGGATCATAAATAAGCCTCCTGTGGTTAATAGCAACGGACAACAGTACTTAAAGGACAACTGTTAGAAATAGGTCCTGTTTTAGTAAAATCAAGTGTAGGCATTTTAAATTATTTAATTAAATAAAATAAATAAGCTACCATATCGTGCCCTCTTTGCCCTGTATAACTCTATCGGGGCGGACATGTTTAGAATCTTGGGTCAGTTCATCCTTAAGCTGACCCCAAGATGTCCTCCAAGATAGAGCAATACAAAGCAAATAGGGCTCAATAATTGAACATAATTTACTTACTTAGAGCTTTATTCAGGTAGTTCTGAATTTCTTTTCAAAACTCCCAACAGTCAATTCAGGGATCATTTAACCCCTTTGTGATGCATGGTGCTTGTTTCTGGCCCCACTCACAAGGTGATCGTTAGCCAGGGAAATAGTTGCAGAAACCTGATCAGGGTCTTAATAGACCCTGTTAGTCCCTGCCCAAAAATTGCGAGACCTCCCAACCTCACTTGTGATGTTACGGAGGCGTACCCATTGAGCGTCAGCTACATTTTTCCTGTCAGTCTGTCATCTGACAGGTGTGATCCTGCTGGAAGTCCCTGCACCGGGATCCGAGCACAGCTCATTCTGGCAAACTACGATGAGCTGTTAAATGCAGGACATTCCATGCCATCTTAGAATCTTTTGGGACCAAAACAATAGGACAACTTAGAAGGTCCTAGCTTCATGAAGGGATTAAGGTACACAAACATATTATAAATTGTTTTTGTCAGCATAAAAATGTTTTCGTAAGATACCATTATTTTCATTGTTAACGATATATTAGTGATATATATAATTTATTATAAACAAAATCATAAAATATGATGAAAAATGTTTAAAAAAAAAAAACTTGTTTATAACTTTGACCTGAAAAACATTTTATACTATTTCAAACGGTAAAAAAGACCCATCTATACATTTTTCAAATACTTGTCCGGAGTTTAGAAATACCAATGTTTACATGTCTTTCTGATATTTTTGCAAGTTATAGGGCAATATCCAACTGTAGAGTTTTTTTGTTTTTCTCCTACTTTCACCTTTTGACCCCAACCCTAACCCAAAATCTAACCCTAGCACTAACCCTAATACTAAAACTTACTCATCTGTAATTTTAGTTGGAAGTCTAACCCTGACCCTAGATCTAGGGTTAATAGATCAAGGGTCAGTTGTGTCTCTTTTTTCCCATTGTAATATTGCTGACTGCCTCTAGGGGCAGTAAAGCAACAGCAACAGAGTGACAAAAGTGATTTCTGATCACTTCCATCCTTTTTTCCATACTGCATACTGGAGGAGCATGTTACCTTGCAACATGGTGCCCACAGTCACTCCATGGAGTGATTGCAGTGCCCTGGGAGGCCAAATGTTGCTGTTGCTCAATGCCTCTACATCGAGGCATGACAGCAACACCATTTAAGTGGTTGTAGTGATCAATGATCGCATCCACCGGGGAAAATATGTCCTGTGTCATCAACTGCTGGGAAACACAGGATGAATAAATACATCCATTTGCACCAAGGGGTTAGCATACATTTTTATTATTTATTTTTTTATTTTAGACACCACCATAACAGCTCATGGGGTATAACAAATCCACAGTCCACCATACCAGTTTTGTCTCCCCATCACTTGTCCGTGCAGTGGTCGCAGGAGTCACCTGGGCCACCAAGGGCGGTGGGTCCAGTTGGAGTGGTGAACCCTGCAACCACTGTGACCACAAGGGATGTAGGAACAATGCTGGCATGGTGGACATTGGGGGTGTATTGCAATGGTGGTATCATGTGCTGATGTGTTGTTCAGAGGGCCACGTGGCGATTGTATCACCATGGCTTAGGGGTTTCTATATAGTATAATGATACTATAAGCAATACAAAAATCATGTCTTGTTTTATCTTGTGCTTTTTGTGTATGTTTTCACTTTACTAATTATCTTTTTCCTCTTTTTCCTTTTTCCTTTTGCATTTTCTAGTGTTGGCCAAGAGGCTCTGTAGTAGTATTGCTGCAGTCCTGATTTCCACTCTTATAGATGACTATTTATACTTACTTATCTGTTTGTGTTATTTTGCTTATTAAAGGAACACTACAACATAAGCTGTTACTAGATAACCTGGTCATTTAAAACAAACTCATTTATAAATCATATGCAACTCTTTATACATATATATATATATATATATATATATATATATATATATATATACATACATAAATTTAATTTATTGCATATAAAAGGAAAAATAAAATTATGTGTTCAACTCCTGGCTCCATTTTTGTGAATATTTCCCATGATGCAACATCATCCAAAATCTTCCAGCCAGTCTCACTTTACAACTGTGGCTAAAGTCTGAATGATGATGTCATAAGATACGCCCCTGCTCTCTTACTGGCTCCTGTGTATCATAGTGGACAGGACTAGTTGGCTGTGTAGAACATTTTTTACCTGCTTTCCAACACAAAGTGAGGAGATAGACCTGATCAAACAGGATCATGACTCCCCCCTAGTGATGTAATAGTTACGTTACCCTTCTATTTAATAAAAGTCTATGATCAGAATTGGATCTATGTTTCCAATCCCAAAGTGAGAAATTTGTGTTGTAAAGTCTCTGGGGGTGGCACCCAAAAACACTAGTGCCCAGTCACACTTGTTTAGTTAAATATTTTATTTAATACAGTCACACAAACACAAAATAAAAAATAAAGCCTTTTCCTATTTTGGTAGGAGTGTCCTTTTAATCTGCTCATACTGTTTATAAATAAGTTCCAATTGTCCTATTTTGCTCCTTTATTTTGGTGCTTGTCCTCTTCTTGTTTACTCTCTGTCATAACCACGTATAACTCCAGACTTTAGCTAGCTCAGATCTCTGAATTCTCTTTACCCTTATGCCCTGACCGGCCGAGTCCCTATATATTCTTCTACTTCATCTGTTTTTTTTGGTCCATGCACTATAATTATCATCACCTGTTACTTGATGTATCCATGTGTTTTTGGTCTTCGTATTCCCTCCCTAGAATTCTTCATGACAGATTACAGTATTTAGTAGACATGTGCATTCGATTAGTCCCATCGTAGTACTATTGCATTCTATAAGCCGAAATAGAGTCGGTTTATAGAATACAATAGCATTTAACTATAAGGAGACAGAGTCCTATAAACCGAACGTTCGGTTTATAGACTTTCGGCTTATGGAATACATGTATTCCTATTGCTATTCTATAAACCGAACGTTCGGTTTATAGAATAGCAAAAGGAATACATGTATTCCATAAGCCGACAGCCTATAAACCGAACGTTCGGTTTATAGGCTGTCGGCATTTTACTACACGGAGACAAAGTCTCCATTCATGATTTTAGTAATGGAGACTTTGACTTATGAATGGAGACTTTGTCTCCGTATAGTTAAAAGCCGACAGCCTATAAACCGAACGTTCGGTTTATAGACTTTCGGCTTATGGAATACATGTATTCCTATTGCTATTCTATAAACCGAACTTTCGGTTTATACAATAGCCATAGGATTACATGTATTACATAAGCCGAAAGTCTATAAACCGAACGTTCGGTTTATAGGCTGTCGGCATTTTACTACACGGAGACAAAGTCTCCATTCATAATTTTATGAATGGAGACTCTGTCTCTGTATAGTTAAATGCCGACAGCCAATAAACCGAACGTTCGGTTTATAGACTTTCGGCTTATGTAATACATGTAATCCTATGGCTATTCTATAAACCGAACGTTCGGTTTATAGAATAGCAATAGGAATACATGTATTCCATAAACCGACAGCCTATAAACCGAACGTTCGGTTTATAGGCTGTGGGCATTTAACTATACGGAGACTTTGTCTCCGTATAGTTAAAGCCGACAGCTTATAAACCGAACGTTCGGTTTATAGGCTGTCGGCTTTTAAATATACGGAGACAGAGTCTCCATTCATAAAATTATGAATGGAGACTTTGTCTCCGTATAGTTAAAAGCCGACAGCTTATAAAACGAATGTTCGGTTTATAGGCTGTCGGCTTATGGAATACATGTATTCCTATTGCTATTCTATAAACCGAACGTTCGGTTTATAGGCTTTCGGCATTTTACTACACGGAGACAAAGTCTCCATTCATAATTTTATGAATGGAGACTCTGTCTCTGTATAGTTAAATGCCGACAGCCTATAAACCGAACGTTCGGTTTATAGACTTTCGGCTTATGTAATACATGTAATCCTATGGCTATTCTATAAAGCGAAAGTCGTTCGGTTTATAGAATAGCCATAGGATTACATGTATTCCATAAGCCGAAAGTCTATAAACCGAAAGTCGTTTGGTTTATAGACTTTCGGGTTATAGAAAACATGTAGTACTATTGCCTTTCTATGAACCGAACGAGAGCCCCATTCATAAGAATTTCTTATGAATGGGGCTCTCGTTCGGTTTATAGAAAGCCAATAGTATTACATTGTATTTCTATAAAACGAACGAATTAAAATTAACGAAACGAAAATAATGAACGAATTTCGTCTGAAACGAATGCAGTAATGAACGAAATTCGTTTTAGACGAAATAAATAACATTTTCGTCCGAATGGTCTAAAACGAAACGAAAATTTTAGTTTTGCACATGTCTAGTATTTAGGATAGTTCCTGGTTCTAGTGTGAGGTTACTGTCTGGCCATGCAAAAAGATAGATAGCTAGATAGATAGACTACTTAGGGACTAGGGATATGTGTACATATGTATAAGTGCTATATATATATGAAGTAAGGCTATATAACATATGTGTATGTTCATATACCACATGCCTTTATATAAAGTTTCTGTTCAAGAATGCGCAGGATTTTCATTTCTAAGGTTCTTAAAATTGACTTCATGGATTTTAGCATACACTGTTAAATCCTGTGCATTGATTCCATGTTTGATGTGAAAAGAAATTAAAGCTCTGGTCTCATTAGATAACCAGTTCTGGTTAAAGATCACAAGGATACCCTTGCTTCATTTGTATGACACTGAATGGTCACAGCAGGCCATTTCTTCCACACAATTGATTTCAAGCAGAGTTTTGTCTGATAGATGCTTCAAGATTATGACAAGAAAGCATTTTATAATCCTCCTGCCAATGCAGTTATGTTTAACAGACATTCAACTCTTATCACTGATTGATAACACTTAACTCAAAACATATTTAAGCTTTAGGAATGTCAATATTTTGCCGCCAAGTGAAGGTGACCCTTGCTCCTCTTGTTTGTTAAATGCGCACAGTGGTTTGCTGGTAAATTTCTAAGGGTGTTTATTATGTGGGAAGGCTGTTATGGATTTGCTATCTTAGCCTGAAGTGTTTGCTGCTGATTATGTGATTAAATCAATAATAATTTCTGTTGGACCATGTGCTTCTTGATTCATCTTCTTTTTCCATGCTGTGGAGCAGAACAATGAGCTACAACACTTGAGCTGTAAGTGTTTTGTTGTGAGAGAATTGGCAGAGGTATGACAGGTGGTTTCCAAATCATTTCAGAGAGCAAACTATAAGAGCAGCAATTCAGGTAAACAAACAAGTATCTACAGTGTGACTTAGGAAGTAAGCATAACATATAAAGAGTATGAGTTTCTTCAAAATCAATGGCACTGTACATTCTGTCTTGACTACACTCTTCATTAACCCCTTTGAGTCCGTATAACTCACATTATGATGAGTTAATGTGTAATGCAGCAAAGATAGTGCACACCACCTCCTGGAGTGTAACAGGTCCACTCAGTCGAGGCAATCTTCATTGAACGAATCAGTGGTCGTGCAGTCATGTTAACTATTGCAGCGCTCACATACAATCTCAATGTGAAGTCATGTGTTTATACATTTACTTTGCCTTCAAGTCACTCTCTGTGCTGATTGTGAAGTACAGGGAATGGCCGAATTGTGAAAAAAAGGGATAAAACATAGGTTCTGTAAAATAAATAAAGTTAACCCTTCTCATCAGAGAACATCATCTCAATAAACAAATAAATACAAAAGAGAAAAAAATATTGCTATTTGACATACTTTGTAATATTTTTTCTATTTTAAATGTTTTGAGATGATAATCTCTGTTTTTGTTATTTTTCACCTTTATGCCATCCTTTTTCCATTTTTTTCTGTTTATTTTTCCTTTAGTGATTGCCTTATAAGATATGCTCTAGAATAAATTGTATTTTGTGTGATCATTATTTGGTTGTTCCTCAGTTGTGTTGCAACTGTTTTGGTAGCCTGGAGTCATGCTGATATTGACTTTGTGGCAGTTTGCTTTCTGTGTGCTCCTTTGCATGGCTGACCTTCTTTGGCTCCTTCTAGTCCTTGCTCCATTTTGTTGTGGATCTTCCTCCTTCCAAGGGCAATACAGTTCTTTCAGTGGTTATGGACCATTTACCCAACTTGAATAATTTTGTCGTCTTTCCCAAATTGCCCTTTGCTCCAGATCTGGTGCTATTTTTGTTACAGAAATTATCCATGTCCATGGTCTTCATCTCAAAATTGTATCTCACCAGTTTACTGGAGAACCTTTTGTTCTGTTTTATGTCTTTCTCTGGCTTTTTTGTCTCTTTGCTAGGTAACATTCTCCTGGCATCCGCCAAACTGAGACTTGCCCATCAGACAGAACATGTTTCCAAGGCCCCAAAGTCCAGTGACAGTGTGCTTTACAACACTTAATCCAATGCTTTGAATTGGTATGAGGCTTGCATTGCATGCAGCTGCTCGCCCATGGAAGCATATTCCATGAATCTCCCGCAGCACAGTTTTGGAACACTTCAGCTATGGCAACTTTAAAGCACCAAGTTCCTCAGCTCTCAGTGACCTCGCTCTGTGACATTATGAGGTCTTCTGTTTGTGGCTGATTTGTTGCTGTTCCTAAACACTTCCACTTTCCAATATTACCACATATAGTTCACCGTGGAATATCTAGCAGGGATGAAATTTCTAAATTATTTATATCACATCCTATCATAGTACCACGCTTGAATTCACTGAGCTCTTCAGAATGACCCATTTTTTTCACAGCTGTTTGTAGATGCAGGTTGCATGGCTAGGAGCTTGATTTTATACACCTGTAGCAATGGGTCTCCTAGAAACACCTGAGTTTAGCGATTAAGTGGTGTGTCCCAATACTTTTGTCCATATAAAGGTCTACTCAATAAAGAGTGACTTGCAGGGAATTGTGACAGGAATTACAAACGTAAGTTTAAAGCAGCTGTGTTAGAAAAATTCTCCCATTCAATTGCGTTCAATAACATTGGCCTAATGTTTGAAATTCCCATCTCAATTCTTTGCAATTCTCTCCCTATAGACCCTATAGTATATATTTAACATGTGTGTTTTTGCTGCACTCAGCTTTTTTCCGTCAGTCTCTTACACATGCTCATTAAACCAGATACAAGGCATAGCAATAATTCCTTTGGGCTCAATAAAAAAAAAAGAAACAATAGATGCCAATAAAATATATTTTACATAGGTGTCGGTAGCTACTGAGCAATCCCACTTTCCCTCCAAAAAAAGTGTCAATAAGCGAGAGGGGAAAAAAAGTCAAATTACAATTATTAATTTATTAATCCTATCCAAATTGTAAGAATTTTCAGACCCAGAGGGAGGGACTTCTTTAATCCTTCTTTTGCAAATCCCTTATGGCTGAGAGGCCTTTACCTTCCATGCAACGTCTGTGCTGTTAGTGATCACAGCAGGACAATCTGGGACAATTCAGTGTCCCAGCAGAACACATGGGGACACCAGCAGATCTAATAAAATGAGAACATCTGGTCACATTTCCCTATATGGGTGTGCAAAACTTTCTAGCATGTTAATTAGGATGTGCTGGAAAGCTGATCGAAACTCAGGCAGTTTAACAGTTTTAGTATAGTCATTTGCTATGTAATATTTGAAAGACTACAAATGTTGTAAACCCTGATGGACAACAACTGTGCCAATCAATTATCTTATACTACAAATAGCCATGCTGAGCTGTCTTAATTGTCAAAAGAGAAAGAACTTTATATTATACCAATATGTCTTCTCTCCAGGGCGATAGTAGTTAGCTTGGCAAGTGAAACCATATTTGAGAAGTTTGCTATCGATGAATCATGTTTCTTTCAGTGAGTTGTTAATAAAGGATGGAGTCTGAGGATCAATATCTGATATACAGGCTAATATTTTCTCATGTGCGATACTTGGATCAGGTGACTTCCACAGCAGATAAAATTGGTACAGCCCAAAAACAATCAACTGAACAGACGAGATACCTACAAAGCATGGATTGTATTATAAAATTAAACATAAATTCAAGGAAGCAAATCTTACTCACAAGTCTATTAGTTGAAAGCATGTTTTGTTTAATGAATACTGTGTTCATCGTCTTATATATGTTTGTATTCTGTATAATTATTTGAACCAGGAATTAACTCTTTAATTGACAACCAACTTAAGTTGTAGCTCTAGTGACTTCTATTAAAGAACAACTAAACATGCATTCAATTTTACCCAGGCAGAAGGCCAATGATTAGTCTACAGGGTTGCAATTGTACAGAGAAGTACTCAGAGCAAGTTGAGCTCAGACAACCAAGAGCAGAGAAAGTGAGCATGTACTATATTATATGTTTGGGTATTTAGTTGTTCTTGTTTTCTGCAGATGTAGCAGCCCATGTCCTCAGATCATGTATCTGTTGGTGAACTTAGATAAACTCATAACTCCAAATATTGCCTGTGCCATGTGTCCAACTTCCCAACCCACCCTCTGCTTAGTTGCTCTTGCTCTCCAAATTACAAAAATTCTACTTTTTTTATTTATAAGAAATGAGGTAAATAGGTATACATAATATAAGCAACACATATGGTACATATAAATGATTTATGTGATGAAGACAATGAGCAATAGATACATATAATATGAGTAATACATACATTTTTAAGGATTTAATTGATGAGATCAATGAGCAATAGGCAGGGGCGTTGCTAGGTCTCCAAAAGAGCCTGTGGTAGATTTGATTGAAATTAGACCTGGCGTCTGGGTATCGTTGTCCCCAAATTGTGCCCTTGCTGCTGGGAGATATATAGTAGAAAAAAAAGTTACTGACTGTGTGTGTGTGTGTGTGTGTGTGTGTCTGTCTGTATGGATGGATGTGACTATCAGTGTATGTTACTACATGTGATTGTGTGTCTATGTTTGTGTGATTGTGTGTGTGACTACCAAACTAAATATCAAAATGATTGGGGATATGTAATAAGGGGTCCAGCAGTTTCTAGTTACGCCTCTGCCAGCTCTGGATGTTCCCAAGGGTTCAGTAACATTAGTACTATATTACATATGCCTCTTGTAATTATACACTGAGATAAGTGGGTTATAACTTTTTATTTGCCAAAATGCCTCATCTTTGTATATCATGCCAATGAGAAGATATACGTCCACAGTGTCTCACACAGACACACACACAGGAGTCTATTCACTGAAAGGCAAGTTGCTGGTGAGTTGATGAATATTTGATCTCACCAATTTAGCGATACAATGTGCCGGGTCAGTTCTGGGGAGTTTGGTTAGTAGGGGAAACTCGCTAGGTTTGTCCCTGCACAATGTATAGTTAAAATGGTGAGATCAAATGTTCATCTCACCTCAACTCGTCTTTTAGGGAATAGACCCCACAGGCTGTCACACAGACAGACACACAGAGTCTCACATAGACACACACACACACACAGTCTCACACAGAAATACAAGCCGCCTCTAACAGACATCTGTCTCCATCAGTCTCACACACACATACACACACTGTCTCTCTCACCCACACCCACTGTCTCACAAACACACTCATCATGTCTCACATACCCTGTCTCACACAGACACACATAACAAGCACACTGTATCACACAGAGACACATAATAAGCCCGCTGTCTCACACGGACACATTTAACAGGCACACTGTCTCACATGAACACATTTAACAAGCACGCTGTCTAATACAGACACACATAACAAGCACACTGTCTCACACAGACACACATATTAAGCCCGCTGTCTAACATGGACACATTTAACAAGCACGCTGTCTCCCATGGACACATTTAACAAGCACGCTGTCTAACACAGACGCACATAACAAGCACACTGTCACACACAGACACACATAACAAGCATGCTGTCTCACATGGACACATTTAACAAGCATGCTGTCTCACATGGACACATTTAACAAGCACGCTGTCTCACACAGACACATATAACAGACACTCTGTCTCACACAAACACATATAACAAGAACTCTGTCTCACACAGACACACACGCACACTCTGTCACACAAACACACATGCTGTCTCTTTCACACACACACATATTGTCTCACACACTGTCTCCAACAGACACACACACACAAACATGCTGTTTCAAAACTAAATATAGAGATAATTTCATATGATTCAAATGTGCATAAAATAATTTAATAACTAGATATAAAATGCATAGATTACCAACAGAGCATCAAAATCCCCAGCACTAGGAGGCTAGGAGGCTGAGCAGGTAAATGAGGGCTTTTTTTCCCTGGTACTCTAGGATGTGGACTCTTCATGCCAGAGACCAGCTGCCTCCATGCGGCCTGCTCATAGGGGGCCACGGTTTTAAGTCCCGCTCCTGCGTCTGATTGGCAGTGGACAGGCAAGTTTGTCAGAAGCAGGTCTCTGCTAGAAGAGGCAGATACCTGTTGTGCCAGAGCAGTAACTAAGGCACAAATATAGATTGGGGCTCCCTGTTGCTCAGGCACCCCACGCTAAGAGCCCGCTGCACATGGATCTAATTTTAAGCTCCCGGCATGAGCAACTGTGTGAATCATTTTGAAAGCAGTGCGTGCTGATGCCGGAGACACATAGCCAGGATCAGCCCTGCTCAGCTCTATGCGCACAATGAAGGCATGCCATGGAGGTGCCTCTACCCTACACACATCCAGAAACAAACAGGGCTGCACGAGGGCTTGAACACCGTGCCGGATATGAAATTACATCATATCTGGTGCACTACAATACAATGCAGGGGGAGATGCTGAGTGGCCAACGAGTGGTCCCAGGGGTCACCCGGGTACTGAACAGTGGAAGAACCGGTGGCAGTCACGACCCCTGCAACCTCTATGGTTACCCACAGCTTAAAAAAGAAAAGAGAGGATCAGGGACTCAGGGCTCAAGCATACTTTAGCCTCAGAGTCTCCATCCAAGGCTATGGAGCGGATATTCGGGGCTTCAGTCCCAGTAGCCCCCCCCCCCAGGGATGCCAATGGCAATGGGTATATATACTGACATACTCATCATCATGGCAACTTTCAGTGGGTGAGATATATTACGCAGCAAGTAAACATTTTGTCCTCAAGGTTCATGTGTTAGAAGCAGGAAAAATGGGCAAGCGTAAGATTGTGAGCCAAATGTGATGGCTAGACGATTGGGTCAGAACATCTTCAAAACGTCAAGCTTGTGTGGGGTGTTCTCAGTCTGCAGTGATCAGTGTCCAAAAGTGTCCCAAGGAAGAAAAAGGGGTGAACCGGCAACAGGGTCATGGCGACCAAATTCATTAATGCATGTGAAGAGCGCATGCTAGTCTGTGTGGGTGCATCCAACAAACAAGCTACTGTAGCTTAAATTTCTGAAAATTATATGTTGGTTTTGATAGAAAGGTGTCAGAACACACAGTGAAGCACAGTTTGTTGCATATGGGGCTGAGTAGCCAGAGTCCAGTCAGGGTGCCCATGCTTACCCCTGTCCACTGCCAAAGGTGCTTACAATGGGCACGTGAGCATCAGAACTGGACCACAGAGCAATGAAAGAATGGCCTGGTCTGATAAATCATGTTTTCTTTTACATCATGTGGATGGCCGGGTGCATGTGCTTCGCTCACCTGGAGAACACATGGTACCAGGATACATATGGGAAGAAGGCAAGCCAGCAGAGTCAGTATGATGCTTTGGGCAATGGTATGCCGGCAAACCTTGGGCCCTGCCATTTGTGGATGTTACTTTGACACATATCACCAACCTAAGCATTGCTGCAGATCGTGTACACCATTTCATAGAGCGCCTCCCTCTGACGGTGATGGTAGGAGATGCTGCATGGAGCGCTACAAGGGATGCTTCCTTCTGATGGATCTGCAAATAAATTGTGGACTAGGAGTCCTATTAAGCACAAATTCTGGGGCACAGCACCCAACGTCACAGCGCAATAATGGGTGACCAAATCTCTGGGATATCAGAAAACATTAACCAAGAAATTATGTAACCAGAGCACTCTGCTCTACAATGTACTACAACAGAAACTTAGTAGAAGAGGCATACAGGTATATGTGGAATAGAGTAATCGATAAAGCCAAACAATAACAGTGGTAAGCAGAGATGTATACACCATAAAGCAGGACATATATTAAGGAAAAACCTCACTGCACTTTGGCTCATCATTATGCCAGACCCATAGCACATCATTATTTATTTGTTCAGAATAGGAAAATTGCATAGTTATCAGATAATCAAAACAAAACAAAAAAAAATATTTATTTTATTAAAGTATCAAAAAGAGACAAATAAGTTAGCATTTCATATTGACATCAGATTGAGGATAACATAGGTGTTTATCAAATACATAGATGATTGACATAAATAAGGTGCCGCGTATTTCAATTATATATAAAGTGCTGTTACCTGACGTATTCATTTCATTTTTATTTATATTGCACTACTTGCATTACGCCCTTGCGACATATCTCCATCTATATTTCTCTTTAGATACTTTTTTTACTTACATATTAAGATATATATATATTTATTGTTCTGTATTTAACTTATTTATAAATTCTTAGCCTTGTTTACATAAAGATATCTTCATTCATACTATCATCCATACAAATTCCTCATTCATTCCCCCCCCAGGACCGGTGTTTTCTTAATTTCTATCTTAACCTATTTTGTTCCTACTATTTAGCCGTTTCTATCCAGCCAAGGTGACCAAACTCCAGTATATTTTTCAATTTTATTAGCATTATTTAAATAGTAGCCTTTTTCCATCAAAGATTGATAGTCAAGTTGTTCTACTAACTTAGATATATCTAGATGTCCTGTCGTTTTCCAAGATCTGGTAATGATGGTTTTGCTGCCAAAAGAATTTGTACCAGCAATATTCTCTTTTCTGCCTGCCAGCCTTCCAATTCTAAGTGGAATAACATTAAGGATGGCTTGCTTGGGATCTCAGTACCAAGAATATCAGAGGCAAGGAGGGAAACTGAGTTCCAAAAAGTCTTTACAAAATGACATTCCCACCACTGGTGGGCTAGTGTTCCCCTTTTATTGAGACATCTCCAGCAATTCTCATCATAATCCAAGTACATTTTTTTCAATCTTACCGGGGGCAGATGCCATCTATATATTGTTTTATAGAATATCTCCAAAAGATTTAATGAGTGTGTGGATCTTCTAGTTATCTGTATTGCTTTATACCATTCTTTATCTTCGCAGGTAATATTTAATTATTTATCCCATTTTGTTATTATCGGGAGGGTGGTAAATTCCTCCGCATTATCTAGGGCAGCAGATGCTCTTTTGCCCCACTTCCTTTTCCATGCTGCCTAAAAGAAATCATCCATATCCAAATTGGTTTTATGTGGTAGGGGCGCTATTTCTTTCTCCCAAAAAATGTTTTATTCTCAGGTACGGGTATATTTCTCCTGGTCGTAAAGCAAATCTACTGGTTATGTCTGCGAATTGTTGGATTTTGCCATCCCCAGATATCTGGCTAATCGATTTTATTCCCGCCTTCTTCCAAAACGTTAGGTCCAAGTCCTCAATCTTGCGTTCTATTTCATCTAATGAGAGGAATCTATTTATGGCATATGTCGGAACGTATTTTTTTCTTATTTTTTTCCACATAAAGCACAGGTCATTTACTATTGGGCTATCTTTTTGTTTTATGTTTTTATTTGTAATAAATAGGTTATCTACCAATATTGATCCAAGTTGTTCCATTAGCATCCATGGGTGTCTTTTTGTATCTATATGAGTCCATTTTGCAAGGTGTGTAAGCATAGCTGTATTGTGTATTTTGATTATATTTGGCATCCTAATTCCCCCCTGATTCTGTGTTCTAGATATTATCTTGAAAGCTACTCTCGGTGTTCTACCCCTCCACACATATTTATTACATTTTGTTTGGTATTGTTTCAAGATATTAGGCTCCACCTTCAAGGGAATTGAACGGAGTAAAAAATATAATCGCAGGAGAGCATAATAATTTAGAACATTAATACTGCCCAGCCATGATGTGCATAGTTTTTTCCATTGGTTAAGATTCTCCACTATATCTTTCAATAATGGGAGATAATTGGTCGTAATTATTTTGTGAGGGTCAGATGATATTCTGATCCCCAAATATTCTATGTAGTCTTTTTTCCATAAAAAAAAACATTTTTTTTTTAATCTCATCTAAATCTGGAATATTAGAACCACACATCAAGGCTTGACATTTTGCTATATTCAGCTTATAATATGAGATGCTTGTAAACTGATCAATCTCCTTCATAAAGTGCTCAATTGACATGATATCATCTGCAAAGAGTGATATTTTGAATTCTTCTCCTTGGAGTTTGACTCCCTGGATATCTGAATTGTCCCTGATGCTTTGTGCCAGTGGTTCTAGCGATATCACGTAAAGTAGGGGAGCCAATGGACAGCCCTGTCGGGTGCCGTTATGGATATCAAACCACGAGGAAGTTATGCCCGATCCCATAATCCTTGCACATGGGTTTCTACAGAGGGCCCAGACTGCGTCAAGGAATGGACCCTCAAAACCAAATGATCTCAGAGCGAGCTCGAGGTAGGTCCAACGACAGGGCCAGCGCATGCCCACCCCGGGCCTGCTCCAGGAACAAAGCATCCAAATTATGTCTAATATTATCAGTTGCTGATCTTGTTGGAATAAAGCCAGATTGATCTTCATGGATCAGTCGATGGATTCTTTTTTTAACCTACCCGCTAGAACTGCCGAGTAGATCTTTACATCAGTATTGATAAGTGAGATTGGTCTGTAATTTTTTATTTCTGTTTTATTTTTCCCTTCCTTTAGTATGGGGCTAATATTTGCACTAATCATTTCTCTGGGCATCTCTTTGTTACTTTTTATCTCCTCGAATAGTTCTAAAAGACAGAGTATGATTTCTTCCTCAAAGGTTCTATAGAATAAGTTTGAAAACCCGTCAGGGCCCGGAGCCTTATTCCTTTTTAAATTTCTTATTATATCTCTTATTTCGATCTCGGTAAATGGGGCATTCAATAATTCCTGTTCTTCCAATGTTAATTTTGGGAGTTTTAATTTACTTAGGTAGTTAAATACTTTGCCACTTTCCTCCTCTTTTGAAATGTTTGAATTGTTTTTATTTAGATGATAGAGTTCCTGATAAAATTCTATAAAGGCGTCGCCAATTTTTTACGGGTCTAACAGGGTTTCACCCTTCTATATGATTTTATTTATTATATTCCTTGACCTCTGT
The DNA here is from genome assembly GCA_036172795.1 of Pelodytes ibericus. NCBI lineage: Eukaryota > Metazoa > Chordata > Amphibia > Anura > Pelodytidae > Pelodytes > Pelodytes ibericus. Next base: position 88,342,676 of record CM069859.1, read on the forward strand.
TTTTTTAAAAGGTTTGAGAGGAGTTTATCTGCCTTTTTCCCTCTTAAATACCACTTCTGTTTTAAGAAAAGTAGGTTTTTATTTGTCCTTTCAATGGCACTTTGTTTGATTTTAGCTTTTACTTCTTGTATCTTCCCTAATATGTCTCCCTGCAAGGTTTGTGTATGCGTATTTTCTAAATTATATTGTTCCACTTGGAGCTGTTGGTATGTCCTACCTTGTTTTCTCTTTTCTACAGCTCCTATTTTGATTAGACTTCCCAGAATTACTGCCTTTAATGAACACCAAAGTGTCGACCTAGAGATTTCCTCACTTTCGTTTTCCGCAAAGAAGTTTTTTTAGATCCGTTTGTATCTGGCTTTTAACTCGCTCCTGCATCAATAGAGCTTCATTCAGTTTCCAATTAAAGATTTGTTTATCCGGTCCTTCTTCTATTATCAAGGTAACAGGTGAGTGGTCGGACCAGGTGGCAGCACCAATTTCACATTTTATTTCACGTCTGAATAAATCTCTACTGACCAGGAACAGGTCAATGCGTCAATAAGAGTTATGTGGCATTGAGAAATGGGTATAATCTTTTGACATAGGATTTAATGCTCTCCACACTTCTATTAGGTTGTTTTTGGTAATGAACTCTCCAAATTTTCTAGCTGAATATATTTGTCTATGGCTTGGTTTTTTCCCCAACTGGAACTACCTATCCATATCTACGTCTGAAACCATATTGAAGTCTCCCCCCAAAATAAATTGTCCTTGTATTACTTTCTCCAACTGTGCCCATCATTTTTCCAAAAATATCAAAGCATTTTAATTCGGAGCATAAATATTTACAAGAGTGTATAAAATATTATTTAATTTGCAAACTAATATGATGTATCTACCGTGTTTATCTATACTTTTGTGTATTATTTCTTGTGCCAGTGTATCTTTTATTTTGGTCATAACTCCTCGACTTTTTTTTTTAATGTGATAATTAGATGTAAAAATATGTGAGTATTTTCTATTATATATCATTTTTTTTATAGATTTCACCCAGTGTGTTTCCTGTATAAAGGCAACGTCAATTTTATCATGGTTAAGCATTTCCGTAAAAATTTTCCTTTTTTGTATGGAGAGTTCATCCCCTGTGCATTTATAGTGCGGAACTTAATTACCATAGATAGGGCTGATTGTAGGGTCTATCCCCGGGGGTTACATTCATTCTTCACATTCATACCAGATGTAGTGTTCTGATCCTGTTCAGGGTCAGATACCATCTTGTCCCAGTATAAGGGATATTCCACACAACAATTTATACTTCGCTCCGATATGAGCTTTAGCTCGACTTAGGGAGGGTGGTAGAGGGGGCATCTGCTTCGCTCCCAAGAATGGTAAGATATTCACTCCTGTTTATTCCAAATTCGTATTTGAACTTTTATGGACGGGCTAATTTCATTAGAGTAATACTACATATTAATTGGGTGACCCCTGAGCTCACTAATAGCTGCCACCCCATCTCCCACCATCCCCAAAGGTGGGGAGACCTTAATTTTCTACCTGCCAGACATCACGCATCACCCCAGTGGGGATACCTCTTCCACAAGGATAACAGTTTCATCATGATGGTCCCCCGTCATTACCCCCAGCCCGGCACCCCCCTACCGGGTGCGGGGATGGGGGAAGGAAGACCACCGAGCAACACAAGGTCCCCTCCACCTCCCCCCCCCACGACCCCCCCCCCCAACAGAGGGAGACATCAACAGAGGGGCGGGGGGGATAGACCCCATAAATCCACCAAGTGCGGTGAGGACACCTCCTCTTCAATCACAACAGTTGTCACGACGTCCCCCACCATTACCCTCAGCCTGGCGCCCCCCCGCAGGATACGGGCGCAGGGGCAGCGGAAGGGAGGGAGACCGCAGCGCAATACAGGGGCCCAACAACAGAAGGGGCCGGCCGGGGGGGCGGGGGGGGGGACCCCACTAATCCTCCCAGAGCAACGAGAACACCTCCTCCACAAAGACAGCACATTCATCATGACAACTCCCTGCCGTTAACCCCAACCCGGCCTCCCCCTACAAGGCACTGGGTTTTTTTGAATGCATTTCTGTCCCCACCATTCCAGATTTGTGCATCCTTCCCTTAATGCCCCCACATTCCGTGCCATTTCACCCACATAACTTGCATCAGAACCACAGTGCAGCACCCACATTGCACCAGATTGCACCTATGGAACATGCCATGGCACCTATGGATGTTATAGTTATCCGCACAAATTACAGGGTTTTATGAAACATAGGTATAAAGGATTATTGATACATATATGAACATTCCTTTGTTTCTTAATACCTACCATTTGTTTTTATTTTGTTCATTTTTACTTGACCTGTCATTTCTGTGATGGTATAATTTTCAGCATTGGGTTGGCATAGGACAGCATAGTAACAAATAGAGGAATAATTGTCTTCACTAAGTAATTTCTACAGGGAAGTCAGCTGAGGACTATAGTACTAAATGTCCAGCTATCAAGTGGACTATTGTGATATGAAGGGTTTTCTACAGCTGCTTAAAGTAACTGTCTAGTGCCCAGAATGCATCTTCCAAATGTTAATGCATATTAATGTGGTTTCAAAGTACCTTAAAATGCATGTTTTACATTTTGCATTGTTTAAAATATAAAATACTTACAGCTAGATGAAATTGTGAAATTACAGCAGTTTGCAAAAAGCCAGGATAGCCCACACCAGCTGAGTGTGCATTTCCTTTCTCTTTTTTTTTTGCTGCTGGAACCAATAGGAATAATTTCATTGAAATGAATCTAATATCCTGTCTCTCTAGAGATGTCATCAGACAATGTGTTTAGGGTTGCCACCTGGCCGGTATTTTACTGGAAGGCCGGTAAAAAATTGGCATCTGGCCAATGTTAAGTCCATGGAGACAGTAGCAAGGCCGGTATTTTTCTGAAGAAAAGGTGGCAACCCTAAATGTGTTGCACTGTTAAGAGATCCTACAATGTCAAAGAGCAAGTTTATCACAGTTCACACAACGTATTCAATTCCAAGAATACAGGAAGTAACTAAATGGACCAAAACGTTTTACCTCCCCAGTGATTAACATATAATTAATATTAAAAATGTTATTAATGCAGAATGCCTGCATGAAATCACACTGGAAGAAAAGCCTATGCACTAAACAAGAAATAATCTTAATGTTGCACCAAAGTGAGTTTGACCAGTTAGTCCCTGGTGGTCCATGGTTTTGGGAGAGCTCATTCTTGGTGGTCAAGCAGGCACGTTAAAGTTGTTGCAGGAGCTGTCAATGTATATGTGAGGAGAGGGGCTATTATATTCCTAGCTCCATCCTGTCATAGGTCACAAAAGAGAGTCTCACTTATCTCCTGTGTACTGCTGTACTAGGGGAGGAGCAAAGATTTTGTCTTGGTGCACGGGGAAGAGGATCAGCATGATAACCTTGGAGACTCTGGGATCTAGCCCCAGGAGCCCACGTAGTGACACCTCTGCACCATAATTCTATTTAATGAATACCTAGCAGAATATTATACTACAGATGTGTTTCGTTTTTTCCAAATGTACATGCACTCCTCCCTGGAATTGTTTTCTGTTTAAAAGTACTGGAGGAGTACTTTGTTGGGTGCTGCAGTCTTGAGTATTTTCTAATTGTTTTATTATTTTCACCTGTGGCGTATTTTATATTTTCTTGGTTGTAGAGTTGTAAAGAGCACAGTACAGAAGATGCCACTTACTAAAAAGAGCTTTGTGGTGATTAGACACACAAAAATCCGACCTTATTAGCTGAACTAGAAAATTTCATGACATTTTTCAAAAGATTGATATATTACCGTGCTTCTATTTTATATAGAGCAAAGAAGACACCAGAGCTAAAAAGGGGGCAGTACAGAAGATGCTGCAAGTTGGCTGTCACTTTCCCATGTATGCACATTATGCACTTTCAATAAAAGGAAAATCCAATTTTGGTGTTATTGGTTTCAACCCAAAAATACTCTAATAAATATATTATAAATAAAGGGAACTGCGCTAAAAAAAATAGAATAGCAAGGAGAAAGTTAAAGACAGTCTCTATAAGACATCTACTATTTTCTTATTTGATTATGTTGTGTTCTAAAATGAACTGTTTATAGATTTTACATATATATATATATAAATCCATATGAATCTGAATATATAGCAATATGGAGAATTAAATAAAATTGCAATCAAAAATGGTCTTATAAAGATTTTTGAAAATGTTTATAATTTAAAATCCTGGGTAGGAAAAAAAACAAAGATATTTCAAAATCGAGTTTAAATAATGTTTCCTTCTCAACTAATAAAGTCTGAATTAAAAAAGATATTTTCCCTTACAAATCATTGGGAATAGCTATTCTGCATGTGTGCTAATGAACTGATACTCAGAACACTATTTACTAGATGGCCAGGATTTTCAGTACTAGGATTACAGTAACCCATCGGCTGCCAAAGATGGGACGGATATTACTGCTCATCCTGTCGACACTGAGAACATTAAAAAAATAAAGCAGAAAATTATATTTAGTTGCATTAGCTCCTTCAACACTTGACTCTTTATGCCATAAAAAAATTGGTTTCTGTATGTTGCCATTTTACAAAAGTTGGGCATCAAGTTCCAAGCTGAGAGTTTCTTTTTTAGTGTCTGTAATTGATACTGATTTATGTTGCTGACAGAGTTTATAGAAAGAACAGAAAGGTTAGGCTTTCATTGAAACCTTACTTCCATCATTCTTCACAACTATATCTTTATACAATCTCTGTGATGAGTTGAATCAACTTGGTGAGTCACTCATCTCTACCACATTGAATAAGAACACATTTTTCTTGTTTACAAATCTGCTTTTTTATTGAGAACCTCACTCCTATCGAGGACAATTGCTTTGAAAATATAGACCCTATAAACTCAATCGCTTTGTGTACACAGGTTAAAAAAATAGTTAATATATTTTAATAGTGTGGTTTGAAATCTAATAGAAAGAATGTGTTTGCGAAACTTAAATTTCATTTTTTTCAAAACTATATTGAAAAAGTAAATCAGATCTAGAGTTCATAATAGGAAGGTTTCATGTTTCACCTACTGTTCAAGATTTTGGCAAAAAGCCTTGATGGGCTGGATGATTATCATAAAAGCAAAGGTTACCATCTATGAATGCACTATTACAATAATAAAACCTTTGGTTCTCTTACACACTGAAGTCGAAATTCACTTGCATGAGTTCAAAAGTTCATGTTCCATCCTCCTTAGTAAACTATTGCTGCTGCTCATAAAATAAGTTTTGAATATATTTCATATATTATCAATACATGTGTTTTAGTTTGCATTATTCTTTATATTATGCTGACTAAGCATAAGAGCTTAAGAGTTGTCGGACGTGCTCAAGAAGCACCAGAAGGTCGTTGATGCGTTTAGCTCTTTTCAGCTGTTGGAACTTCCTCAATGTGATTATGAGAAGTATTTATTTGCCATACTAAAAATTATACCATACTAAAAATACTGAGCACTGTAGATATAAAATGTAATACTGGGCAGGTCTAATGTATATTTATTGAATATTTAACAATGGAAGCAAAGCTGACCCAATAACTTCAAGGAAAGAGATTTTATATAAGTATTAGTTTTTATTACTGTTAATGCTGGGATGGCTGCATGATATGTGCAGACATCCTCCATGCTGCCCGACACTTCCGTCTATTATGACGGACAACCAGTGATGCTATGATATAAAAAAAATTAAACTTTTAAAATTTCTTGTTTTTATTTACCTCTATGTGCCCCTGCCCCTCCGACTTACCCAATGCTCCCCCCAACGGAATAGGTCAATTGACCTATTCTTATGAATGGGGACTCTATTTCGGTTTATAGAATAGCAATAGCATTACATGTATTACATCTGAGAGTCAAATGGAACCGTTAAATACTGCGCTTAAAGTGCACTTTGAAAAATTATAACAGTTTTGGGTGCTAAATAGTACATTTGCGTCTTGCGGTGCACTTCATATCTGAGAGTCAAATAGAACAATCAAATACTGTGCTTACAGTGCACTTTGAAAAATTCTGGCTACCTCCTCCTCCTCCTCCAGTGCCGCTTCCACCTACACCGCCATGGTCACCGCCTCCTCAACCTATGGGTCACTTAGTATAAACCGAAAGAGAATACCCTGCACTCCAACCCTCTCTCAAATGGATAATTATGTTGATCCTCCTGGCAGCCATGCTTTAGATTTAGATTTATGTTCTTCCAAAGCTAAAATGAAAGATTCCATCTAGTGCTATTTTATGGCTCAGCTGTATTTTTAATTTGTATGTATTTTATGTTTTTTGAAGTTATTTCCCTATCCATATTTGTTTGCAGGGCACTTGTCCTACTCTTACCCACATTTTAATTCCTTTTGCAGCCCTCTAGCCCTTTCCAGGACTTTTTTAGAGGCATTTTAGTGCCCAAAAGTTCGTGTCCCCATTGACTTCAATGGGGTTCGGGGTCAAGTTCGAGCAGGAACACGGACTTTTTTCCAAAGTTCGGCCGAACCTGCCAAACCCGAACATCCAGGTGTCCACTCAACTCTACCTATGATTAAAACGATACAGCTAAGCCAAACAAATGCAAAAGAAGTTCTCTAGCTCTCAGGCACAGCTGAACTAATGGCAGTTGAGATCAAGGTCCAAACTCAACCTAAAGTGAACAGAGCCTTTTGTATAAAAGTTGTATCATTTAGATTTTTTAAAAATAGAAAATGTATCTTTAGTGTAGTAACATAGTAATATAGTATTAAAAAAAATCACTTAAGTCCACCATGCTCAACCTTTACAGTACTGTTGCTGCTGATGATCGAAAAGAAGTCAAAAACTGTCAATTATCAATTTCCCAAAAAAATCCTTCTTGACTCCAAAATCGCAATAAGAATTCTCCCTGGATCAACAAGCTACTTATTCTAACAATGGTTAATTATATCTTCTCCCAATTCAGTTACTTAATTTTGTCCGTCTTGCTACTTAGCTATCATTTTACCTAGATCTGCACCACACTTAGGGGTAAGATTAGTCTTGTATGCTTGTTAAATGCCTCTAATGAGGCAAGTGAGATAAAAGTCATTTGAGATGCTCCCAAGTGGGTACCATCCCATTGAACATGCAATTAAGCTTTGTTCAGTGCTCAACTGAGCATCCCTTACACCTTGTTCTACCCATCTTACCATGGAATGGAATCCTAATGACTGGCATTTTCTGAACAAAGGTAAAGCAAACAGTAAAACTGGCTCTTAAAACAGATCAGCACGTGTCTTGCAGAGTACAACTTCATTAATTCAACTTGAGTCCAATTTTGTTTACTATTAAACCCGTCAGATACACATTTACATTTATATTGGTCTTTGTGTCTTGTTAAAAAAAACAAAAAAAAAACATGTATTTTCTAGCTTTCTGGTTTAACTAAAAGATTGCTTTATATATTGGATAGTTATTGCATGATCATTAGTTGACAATAGATATTTTTCAAATTCTGTCATCAAGGGAAATCATTATTGTGCTTTATTATTAAGGCAACAGGGTAATCTGCAACACTATTAGAGTTGGCGCAGGTGACAATTGGGACTATGATACAGAATTAATGCAAAAGCAGGTCTTGTAACTTATGAGTAGTTATAATAAATTCAGTGTAAATAAAGCAATGCTAGGTCATTATTTAAGGGGACATTGTCATCAAACTTTAAGCACAGTTTAGGGAATTGCATATGTTTAGATTTTTGTTAACATTTGTATTTTTCTAAGTAAACAACAGCAAGATTTTATCTTACGACTTTTATTTTATGGTTAGAATTTACTGCCTACAAATAATTGTTTTTACAAAGTTTGCACACTTTGGAAAATTAAAAATTGTATAGTCTTTGCACCTGCTTCCTTGTGGTCCTCAAAATTCCTAGACTTCCCAAGGAGGTTGTGCTGTCACTAAAATTAATCCACAGAGTTTTTAATCTGCAAAGACATTAGCGAACAGATCTTCTGCAAGCTACATTGGAAAAAATCCAGAGAACACAGCATATCTTGTGAAACAGAGCCATATAGCTTGCCATTTTAGAAGGAGAGGTAACAAAGGAAAACACAGAGGAAAGTTATTCACTCAGTATAAGAAAATCATTTCATTTGCAAGGAAAACCAGTCTAAGCCTTCATAACATCTAGGATCACCCATCAGCTTTGAATAAGCTTTTGAGTCTGGTGTATTTAGAAGTTGGATTAGGATAAGAGGGTAAGTGCAGAGACCTATATGTACTGTGATTAGCCTTGCCTCTATCTTAAAACAATGCAAACATGTTAAAAAGAACTATATGTTAGGCATTTTTCACCAATGTAATGAATCATCTTCTAGCCTAAAATCCCAGAAAATGAGTGTTTCCCGACTTCTAAATGCAGAATGTACCTCTTATTAGCTTATAAACTCCTAAATATTCCTTACATGTTGTTGTTTTCGCTTGTAGTTTTGTTTTTTGTATCAATAATTATTTAACCTGTAAGTTCTCTCCCCAACTTGTATAAATGAATGTATGTATGTATGTCGTTTTTTTTAATCTACTGTTAAATGTGAAACATTATGGAATACCATTCTGATTTTGGTCCAGGACATACTCTAAAACAAGAGAAATCTCGCTTTATTTGTCCTGGTAAAACATCTGAAGAAAGGCAATGGCTGTAATTGAGCCCTAAAAATGGGTGAACCCAGCTATAATATTCTATCATGTAGGAGGAGGAACCAAAGTAAAATAACACTTTTATTGAAGTACTTTACTAAAATTGGAGACATTTTTTTAACTACTTCATAGTTAGCTAAGTGTGCTTTTCTTTTCTTTTTCTTTTTGATGATTCTATGATTTTCAGGGATAGAGAAGAAAAAATACTGGGATTGGAATACAGAAACACAACACACAAGATGAACATTCCATGGGGAATTCTATGGCATAAAGTTTATAAATGGACAAGTTAAAACTGTGGTACAGATTTTATGGTGAATGAAAATGTCAGATAGCATTTAGCTTCAATGTTCAAAAATTCAAAAATTCTAATAGTTTTGGGTGGTAAATAGTACATTTGCGTCTTGCGGTGCACTTCATATCTGAGAGTCAAATAGAACCGTCAAATACTGTGCTTACAGTGCACTTTGAAAAATTCTGGCTACCTCCTCCTCCTCCAGCGCCGCTTCCACCTACACCTCCACGGTCACCGACTCCTCATCCTATGGGTCACTTAGTATAAACTGAAAGAAAATACCCTGCACTCCAACCCTCTCTCAAATGGATAATTCTGTTGATCCTCCTCGCAGCCATGATTTAGATTTATGTTCTTCCAAAGCTAAAATCAAAGATTCCATCTAGTGCTATTTTATGGCTCAGCTGTATTTTTAATTTGTATGTATTTTATGTTATTTGAAGTTATTTCCCTATCCATATTTGTTTGCAGGGCACATGTCCTACTCTTACCCCCATTTTACTTCCTTTTGTAGCCTTCTAGCCCTTTCCATGACTTTTTTAGAGGCATTTTAGTGTCCAAAAGTCCGGGTCCCCATTGACTTCAATGGGGTTCAGGTTCGGGGTCAAGTTCGGGGTCAAGTTTGTGCCAGAACCCAGACTTTTTTCCGAAGTTCGTCCGAACCCGCCAAAGCCGAAAATCCAGGTGTCCGCTCAACTCTACTCAATATGACAAATACAGACAGTTGAATAAATAAATAAAAAGAAAAGAAAAGAAAATAGAAAGGAAAGAAGAGATGGAAAGGCTCAAGTAGAGAAAAGAAAAGAAGGAAGAGAAAAGATGCATGAAAATTGTCTATACAGCTCATGTTTGAAGCTGGGTGGTGTGCTCCACTGGCCAACCTCCACCCCCTATCACAGGTAAGTATGGATAAAAGCATCTCACAATGTCAAAAGGGTATTTGCATAGAATGAGTGAAAGACATCAGCCATGGATGCCAAATGACCATGTAAATATGGAGACATGTCTTTAGCTTCTCTACAGTTAGTATATGCCAAATTACAGTATTAATATAGGAGATAGGAGGGGGTCCCATTTTCCAATACTTAGCTATGGACAGTCTAACAGCATACATGCAATAAAATTGGTTTTGATGGTAAATTTAGCAGGTGGTAGTCTCTTCCCATAAGTCATCCAGTGTTCCAAAGAGATAGAGTAGCCCATGGCCCTACTTAATTATGAAGATGAGTATTTCTAGCAGCCTGTGACAGCTCCGCCACATATGTTTTTGGGTGCCTATTTGTCCACATCCCCTATAGCACAGATTGGTGTAAGTGGGTACATATAACATCTAGTAAGGATGTTAAATCTATTTGATTTGGACTGTATACATCCTGTTGTTTTAAAAATATTGGTCATGATGAAGTCCAGTCTGTTTGGTCATTTGAGGTATTTTCCCCAAGATCTTGTGCACACTTGTGTCTGTTTGTGGGATCTGTGGGATAAAAGACATCTATAAGGTGCATTTAACAGCAAGAGATTGTTGCTTTCTGCCTTGTTGATTTGTGACAAAGAGTTTTAAATTGGGTGGGATCGCACAAGGAGGTATGGTGAAGATGTAAACTAGCACAGTGTGCTAATTGAAATATCAAAAATGCTCCCCCAGAGGAATTTGGTGTGAATCTCTGAGACCTTGATAAGATAGGAAATTGTTATTAAGGGTAAAATATCTTCTAGTCGATGTAAACTTTGTGGGATCCACCAGTAGTAGTAAATGTATTATGGCTCAGACCCTCTGAGAATGAAATGGCATGGCTAATAGGAATCAGTTTAATCTGTTGAAGAGCTGAATTGAAAGTGTTGCATTTTAAGTAGTTTATTTTGAAACCAGATAGTTTTGAGAATTATGCCAATGTAGAGCAAAGTTTGGGAAGTGAAGTACATGGGGACATCCGTGTCAAAAAGACATCATCCACAAAAAGTATACATTTGTATTCAGATGGTCTTATCAGAATGCCTTTAATGTCAGGATTAGCAAGAGGTTCTATTGCTAGGATAAATAGTGGTCCCTTCTTTTATCTGAAAACTATTAGCTATTGTGGCACCTATGTGCCTGGATCCCAGACAGGAAGGCCCCAGAGATACCAAATCCCTTCAGGACAGCTGGCATGTAGTGCCAATCGGCAACTGAGTCTCAAAAATAGTTTTGATTATTTTGCCTCCCATTACTTTCAATGGGTAAGATTGAAACCTACTTTTTTTTTCTAAGTCTTACTCGGTGCCGATTGCAGATTTTTGTCCGAAAACACATTCTTACGAAAATGAAAGCCCGAATCTACTAATCTGCTAACCTTCACCTCAGACAGATTCAGTGCCTTCTCAGATGCTCATCTTGACATTGCAAAATAGAATTCACTAACTATTTTGTCAAGATCAAGATGACTGATCCTATTCATTTCAATGGGAGAAGGAAAAATTATTGTTTTCACTGTTGAGTTGGACTGAAAATCCTTCCCCCATTAACAGAAATAAATAAATTAAAAATAAATAAATTTAAAAATGTAAACCCCCCCCCCCCCTCTGTCTCTGTATATATATATATATATATATAAACCAGACATTTTGGAAGCCAGAGAGCCAATAATATAAATGGAAAGTGGCCATTGGGTTCTACCTATCATGGACAGTGCAGTGCTGGAAGCTGCCAACATGTATAGAGGCCAGAGCAAGTGGCTCTGAACCCCTCTATTTTTATTAATAGGTGTAGGAGCTCCCAAATGTCTCATAGCCCCATTTTATTCAACGAACTAGGGGATGGACAACCCTTTAACCCCTCATTCATTATATAACATGGCCAAGGGTCTGGCTAAGGGCCTCCCAAAATGCCCCTGGACCTTCAAATATAATTTAAAAATAAATATAAATAAAAATCCTCCTACCTTCCCTATCCCTACCTTGTCCAGGTAGGGGGATGAAGCAATGAAAAAATCCTGTAAAATAACACTCTTTGAGTATCATGAGTGTGGGCAGTGAAGTCCTGGATTCTCCAATTTGGCCCAGGGAAAGGGGCCATCCAAAAAAATGTAATAATCTACCTATCCATAAGAAACCATCCCTACAGCAACAAAAAAATGCCGCACCTAACTCTAAGCATCTCTGAGCAGAGGAGGCAGAATAAAATCTCAGCCAGGTAAAGCTGGGATTTCAGGTGGCAAATTTTACATAAGGGTTGGGGGGTAAATAACAGGCTAGGGGTTCTTGGCATTCCCTGGCCCTTTGAAGAAAATGGGGCAGGGAACCATTTGGAAGCTCCTAGCCATGTTAATTATAAGAGGAGGCAAGACCCTTGCCCTGGCCCTCCAAATATGTATCAGGGTGCCAGGAGCCTTTTTTCAAGTCTTAGCTCTCTTTATTATGAGGGGGGGGGGGTCAGGAACATTTGTCCTGGCACTCATATGTATTTGCTGTCTGGATCACATTTCTGACTGCTCCCAGATCTGATTTGTACAGGTGCATGAGGGGATAGTTTTTTTTAATTTATTTAAAAAAAAAAAAAAACATGTATGCAACTCACCACCTTTAGAGGGGGCGTGTTGCGGGAGTGTTAGACTTTAAAGAGTTTGAGATGGGAGTTCAAGTTGGACTTTGTCGAGGGGGGGAGAAGGTCGAATTAAATTTAGTGAATAGCGGTCGAATTAGGAAGTCCATTTTTTTTTCTATGTCAAATTCGACTTCCCAGTACCATTTCCTTGTGTTATCATCTAATCTTAGTGAATAGACCCAAGTATCTCAAGGGTGGAGCGACTCTCTACATGTTCACTGATTAACTGCTGAAGAGGCCGGAATAGTGAAAGGTGACCACAATAAATTAAAATCTCCAAAACATGTCATCCCAATTGGGCCAACTAATAACAATGTATTATAATATATTAGTTTTCAAGGATTAACCCTCTCACCTCTCCAGATTTCCCTCCCAGTCCATAGGTGTCCCTCTCTTCGGAGGTTGCTCTTTCCTAAGGCTTTAGCAGAGAAAAGTCCTTTGGTCATTTTGGATTTTTGGATGCACTAAACTAAGGGACAATGGTCATGTACTGAGTCAGCTATGGTAGGTGTAAAGGACCCTTAAACCCCCATCAACTCAGCAGATTGGCCAACAGGGGATAAAGGTATCTGGTACACACTGGTGGAATGCATCAAGGGCTCTGTGCGTGAGATATTGGCTAGCTTATGGCAAAAGATGGCATGGCTTTTGGACTATTTTCCATGGGGATCATGTAGCATGTCTAAGTGAAGTTCAGTTTTGAATGCAGAGCTGTCCTCGGATTGTCTTTGTGGTTCCGTTTGCCATTGCTATTAGAAAAAAAAAAATGTTGTCTGTATTTGATGTTGTTGTCTGATAAGTAGACTAGGAATGGTTTCAGTGTCCTCCACTTCTGGAGGGTGGTTGGAGATACATACTTGTATGGATGTTTATGTTTTCATGTTTGATTCTTTGTAGTGTAATATCTCAATTCCATGATGATATCCTTCAGTTTTTTTTAACAGAACTTGGTTTACATTGCTTTACATTGGTTTTTAATCCAAATCCACCTGTTTTTCATTTCCTACCCCTGTTTCCTACCTCTCCTTTAAAATCAAGGAATATATGTAATTAATTCATTCACTTTGCATACAGGGTACTGAACATTTTACTCATATAAAATCTGTTCAATAGTTCAGTAACACTTTTTTTCCTTATGGGAAAACGTTGAGCAAGGAAATGCAGATATATGCAATATCGTTATTACCCATGTAACCAATGTTAGCACCATCACTACAATACACTATTGTAATTAGTCACTCCTTCTTGGAGCTTTAGAGTGTCCCTCTAAGGAAATACCACTGGTCTGTGAAGTATGTAGTAAGACAGAGCTACCCAGGCAGGTGCTATAATTTGAGGGCCTGGAAATGTAAAATTGTAGAAGGAAGAGAGAGACTCAAGATCCAGACAGTCTAGAGGTCAAGATGGCAAAATTGAAACACACTCAAGAAAGTGGTCTAAAGGTTTTTGCAGGCAGCAAGTAACAGCAAGATATAACAGGTCAGGTCCCAGGGCTCAGATATTATAAGATAGCAAACAGCAGGCAGTAGGTCAAGATGCAGAAGGATACAGGGAACAATGGATTTCTAAATAGGAATGCAACATACTGAAATTATTAGTGAAAACATTAAGTTGTCAGAAAAATTGGACCAACTATCTACATACTGTCATTATACAGTATATATGAACTATTAAATCCAAGCACCAGATCTGCATTCCTTAAAATGTTTTAAATGTGATGGCTGAATCAAGTTATGTACATAATTGTTTTTCTTTATATAACATACGTTAATGATACTACTTCAAACCCACAGTTCTTATCACTTCGTCTGAATATACTTTTTAAAAGCCATTGTAATGATAATGTAGTTTAAAAAATGTCTTAATATGATTAACACATGCTAACATTGCTTTACTGAATACCACTTTAAGACCTCCATAATCAATGTCATTTTGCACAAAGTTATTTAGTGTTTGAAGTTCACTGTCAAATAAGCTCCTCTTAAAGGGATTGCCTGAAGCACAGCAGGGTTTGTCTGGCTGTGCTATTAACTGCTGGCATGCAGTATAAAGATGACAAGATGAATAATATGTTTTGCAGAAGAATACTAATGTTGATCTAGTAAAACATGAAAAATAAGATTGTTCAATGCTAAAATAATTTGGCTACTTACTATTGAAGTGCAAAGTCATTTGGTATTTTCATGGGAAATTTTTAATTAATTCCGAACTTGAGGTTCTACACAACATACTCAAAGTGATTGGCCAGAAGTTTGGAAAGATTTGTGGTACATCAAAGTCATATCGGAAGCCAAATTTCAAGCTACACAATATGCCCTGATGTGACCCCGAATAGCCTCCCAATTCATCCATCATGGCAATTTGGCCATTTCAAAACCAAAAGCAAACTGAAATATACCAAACCAAAATTGGCCTCTATCATCCC
The DNA here is from genome assembly GCA_036172795.1 of Pelodytes ibericus. NCBI lineage: Eukaryota > Metazoa > Chordata > Amphibia > Anura > Pelodytidae > Pelodytes > Pelodytes ibericus. The sequence goes on from CM069859.1 coordinate 88,357,683, forward strand.
CTTAGCCTTCTATTAGACGATAGAGACTTATTTCGAGACAAATTTGACAGTTGTATACATAACAGAATTCTTTCCGAAAGGAAAAATATAAAAAGAAAGAAACATTTAGCCCCTCATAAAAATTGGTCCTGGAACAATCAAAATAGCTCCCAGCCCCTGTGACAGATGGGTGGTCAGGGCAAATAGCCTTGGGTGGTCAGGGCTAATTATGCTGGATCCAAATCCATTTTGGAACGAATCAGTGAATATTGTGTAGACCCTTAGATTCGGATTTTAAATGTTTTTCATTTTTCCCTTTTTGGATTATTCCACAGTTTTGTTAAACTTTGCCTATCAAGTCTCAGAAGCTGACCAAGGGAATGAATACAATAAAAGGGGAGATGATCACTCCATGTGTAATGTATTCAGTCAATACAGTCATAATAATACGTAATGTGTATAATCCCTTGCCATGGATTATGCCGTAGTCCCAAAGTGAGCATTCTAAAACAGTCCCAACCCTTTACCAATCTGATGGTGCTAGCCATGGGCATGCTCTGCTGGAATACAATCTGCTTAATTCCGGTTCTTATTGGCTGCTAGCAGCACTGTCCAATAGTACATTTTGTATTAATAAGTCTCTAAAGAACCAAAAGCAATTGAGAATTGTAATTTAGTTTCAAGATGGCAGTCTCTAGAGCTTTAAATTGGTAATTGCCACTAAATCTTATATATCTTGATTAGATGTAAATAATTTGAATATGTTCGGAATTTTGCTTTCTTTGTGCCTTGTTCCATATATGCCTTCCAACTCCTTTTTCACTGCAATTCTATCCCTAACTTCCATGCTACCTCTGAAATATACTTTTCCAGATTAATTTACTTATTCAAAACTAATTTAAATTTACAATGTATTTGATCAGACCATGATTGGAGGGTTGATCTGGTCACATGTTATATAGATGATCTGGGGGGTTATCTGGGAAGGTAACAAAGCATATTTCGTTTTTTTTATATACCAATACAGTGTTTTGATGTATATTGGACCAGACTTACTACAGAATATAGTCAAGAGAGACAAAATATTTCCACTCCTCATATATAATGCATTGCCAGACACCTAACAACTTCAAATATACTGGAGCTACAGTATAACACTATTTTATCTGAGTTTAAATCCTATGTAGGCAGCTGAACTTCAACAAATTCAGTTAGCAAATAACCATCTCAATCAGTTAAACAGCCTAACTTACTATATGTGTAAATAAGTTATCTTACTAAAGTAGGCCTGTTACATTATATATAATTCACATGTATCCCAAATACAGACAAAAATGTTGGGATACAACAATTCATTGCGCATGGTAAATATCAGTGATTTTTATAGCAACTTTTTGTTTTATTTAAAGTACGTGAGCCCTTTAATGCAGAAGCAAAAGCAAGATCAGATGGCTCCATTGGAAGCATTTAAACATTGCGTTATAACAGGAACTGCATTATAACACATGGCAATATAATAGTGTTCACCTGTATTAAATGTATATTTTACAGATTATTTGTTGTGGCCTCAATTAATTCTATTCATAGTAATGAACTGTTTAGCATTTCAAATGACTAATAGAAACTCTAAAGATATTGACAAAATGCTTCAAATATGACACAAGTTATTATTCACAATAACATATTTTATTGTATTGTTAACTACAAGCCTTTATTTATTTAAACTGCTCATAACTTCAACCACACTTACTTCAATAGGTATTTCACTTTTCCATGGCAAAATTCCACCAACATAAAATTAACTTTTAATGTTTCAGTCTAAAACTCGTGATGTTATGTGACTTAACATAATAGCTAACTATAATTTTCACATGACATAGCATTATGTCGGTTTTTTTGTGGTAATAAAGGAAATGTATTCCAGAGGTCATAGAAATGGAAAGCAAGGTCATACCTCTAAGCAAACTTTAAAGAATGGCATTTACTATTTTTCATATCCAGCACTTGTGTGTAAGTTGTACAAATAAATTCAGATGTAAAATGTAATATTCATTGCTATGTAATAAAATTTGACCAGTGCTTTTTTGACTTGATATGCTTATTTCTCTACATTAACATGTGTATTCAATCAAAGAGTTGAAATATTTCTGACTAATGGAGGTTTTAATGAACCAGTAAAGAGGATTTAAACACTACTGTTAAAAAATAGAGAGAAATATATAAATATATAATATATTTATTGAACTTTAATACCATATTAGTACTTCCATTTTGATGTGTGTAGAGGTGAGGGTAACAGAAAAATGGCTTGATTTTGTTAATTTAACTTAAATGAGAGAGTAATGCAAAATTACTTTTGAAAGATATTGATGATATATAGTAGGTTAGAAATCAAGCTCAACATAGTGGTCTATTCACTGAAAAGTGAACTGTAATAAACTGCAAGTTTATTTGCTCAGTTGGAAAGATAGACATATTGAAGAATTTTTCCAGCACGGCTATTAATGCCTGTTCCTTGCAGCTAATTTGTTAGTTCACCACAGTTCACTTTTTGTGAATATAGACCTATGACACCTATTTGATTCCATTGTCTGCTTGCACAAGTGATCTATTCCGACTGACACTCTTTTGTAGCCCAGTAGAGACATTAGCAAAGGCGTATATGCACACTAACTGTCTGGCAGACCAATGAGGGGGCATATTATCAACAACAGACATCACTTAGTGATCAATGGTATCTGCCAAATTAAATTAAATAAAAATACATTTTCATAAGTGATTAACACATTTCCAAAAACACATTTCAAAAAATACAACCCATACTAATTCTTATTTATTATAGTTACAATAGCTTTTATACATGCACAGAGTGACAGGTTAACAGTCTAACAGAAAATGAGAGAATGAAAGAGAGAGAGAAGAGACTGGACAGTTAATGTTTCTTTTATCTTTACTGTCTTGTAATTTATTTTTCTTCCAGTCTTCTTTTGTGTTCTTTTCTCAGCTTCTCTTTACTTTCTTTCATTCTCATCCTCTTTTCATGTATCTCTCTAATTATTTGTTTCTTTGTTGTTGGGTTTGTTTTTTTCATTTTGTTTGATTTCCTCACTTTTTCTTCTCCTGTTTCAGACATGTAGCTGCTTTTATGTGAGTATCTTATTTTGCCTTTAGTTGTTCCCTGCTATTTCAGCGATGCCCTCTCTGGGAAAACTGAGATCATGTTTCCTTGTAAGTTCACATACAGGCAATAATTGGTCTGCCTCAGACGAAAGCTGTGTGGGCCTCATAATTCACGTTAGTGCTTATGTTTTCTACGGTTCACAAACTTTACTGTGAGCTTCACCCTTCCCTACCGATAAACATCTGAGCATATATTTTGTCACTGCCAATGCTGACTAAATTTACCTAATGTTCAATGGTTTCATTTTGTGTTTTTTTGTTAACAGAGCCAAGCATGGCCTATCAAATATAGCTCATTCATAGGCATCCACATGGAGAAAGTTTATGTACATGTTACTTCCTTCTCACTAATAACATAATAAGTAGTACAAAGGGACACTGAAGAATTGGAAAAATATTGCATGGACTATTTCCCGCGGATGAGAGACATAGGGGTGAAGAAAACCACAAATGTGCTTGCATCATTCATAGAGATGGTGTAGGGTGTGACATTCCATACATTCTTGCTGATAGTCACTCTTTATGAAACAAAAGCGACACCATGAAACGTTGATAGATACGAAGTGGAATACCAAAAGCATTTATTTTATATGTATAAATTGGTAGAGCCCTGAAAGATGTGCCCCACTGGTCACAATGACAATTTCATAGCAGAATCTGAAATTGATCTCATGGTTGGCCAGAGTAAGGTAGGAGCCTGTACTTTAGCAAGACTAATTAAATGCATGGGCCAAATCCCAAAACAAAGGGAAGGGCTAGCAAAGAAACACAACGTAGCAATAATCAGAAACAGGAATGCCATGTAAATAACTGAGCAATTAAGCTAGGGCTAGATTTACAATAAGAAAGACTAGCTTCTTACTTAGATCACCATTTTGTAGGCAGTGCAGCAGAAGGTAACAGGGTACCTGCCAGTTTCGTACAACTATCACCCTATAGTCAACTAAAAGCTCACCCATATTCATCCTATTCAGTGTGTGATGTAGTGCCCCAAATATAAGTGTAGTGATTTTTAGAAGAAGGTGGGAAGTAGAGGTGCCTGTGTGATGCCTGCATGAGAATGTGTTATGATTAGAGGTGAGCGGACACCTGGATGTTCGGGTTCGGCGGGTTCAGCCGAACTCGGAAAAAAAGTCCAAGTTCGGGGTGGAACTTGACCCCGAACATACTAGTGTTAGAGGGGACCTAATGTCCCCCCGGTCCCCACCCATAAGCGGCGGGTGGGGACCCTATAATAATAATGAGGGGAGGACCAAGTGTCCCCCCCCCGGTCCCCACCCATGAGCAGCGGGTGGGGACCCTATAATAATAGTGCGGCGGGTGGGGACCACAAATAAAGTGACTAGGGGTGCCCAGCCCCTAGTCACTCCAGCCCCCCAATAAAAAAAATGCTTCCTACCCCCCCTCACCCTAATAATAGTGGGCAATTAACTAACCTGTAAAAAAAAACAATTTCATACTTACCATTTGAGGTCTTCTTTTTAATAATAATAATATGCGCCACAACTGTAAAAAATAATCCATCTTCGCCCATGGAGGACCCCGTGCAGACTGAGCTCTGCAGGGCAGGGGAAGGCTTATAAAGCCTTGGCCAGCCCTGCAATTAAGCTCAGAGCACTCTGATTGGTTGGTTTAAACCAACCAATCAAAGTGCTCTGATAGGTAAATGAAGAGACCAACCAATCAGAGTGTTAGCCATTTTAAACAGAGTGGGAAAATTCCAAAGAACTTTCCCACGCTGTGTAAAATGACACAGAGCACTCTGATTGGTTGGATTGAAACACCGCTGAACCCCGAACTCCAACCTGGAGATACAGTGGAATGTCCATGTTCGGGTCCGGGGTCCAAAAATCGTAATGTTCTGTACGAACCCGAACTTTGCGGTTAGGGTTCGCTCAACTCTAGTCATGATCACTACTCTAGAATAGTGCAATCCACCATGGATTCCAATGTTAGCAAACCCTGACGCTAAAACCTATACCATTGGCAGCTTCCACCTCACATCACTGTTGTCAAGGATATGCAAAAAACATAGACAATGTACAGACTCAACATTAAAAACAAGAATTGTCACTAAGCAGGGATACACAAAGTGTACAAATAAAGACATCAGTGTCTGTGGCAAGGTCTATGAAGGTCCATAAACCATAAGTTGTCCACTTCTAAATTAAGTAAATTTCCACTGTGAACAATATTGGTGCATATCCCTGTCTAAAAGTATTAGAAATTAAAAAAAAACAACAACAAAAAAGATAACAATGAACATGATGCTACTGTTGAGAGATTATTACTATTCAAAGCCTAATATTACATTTAAGAAACTAACATGTTACTTGCTAATTAAATAAAAATTATTTTTGCCTTGAACTAAAAAATACCTTACATAACCCACTGGGTTGATTGATTATAAAACAATCCGGCCTAAAAGAATATTCTTTCTGACCCATCACGGCAATTAATAAATGTCTAGCAGGCTAATCTTGATATCTTGTTATCTTTTAACATTCCTTTATTAAAAAAAATATTAAGCATTAATTGTTGCCATAAACATTCAACAACCTATGTGCACAATTTTTGGAAGCACACGGGTTTGATAGTCTAATGGAAATTCTGAGCTCTAAGGTTTGGACCATTTAGGACCATTTTGGTGTTTCAAATAGACCATGAAATGAGATAACTAAGAAAAGCACCAAAGTGCTCCTGAATTGGCACGAAAATCAGTCATTGAGGCTGATTTTTGGAGCTAAAACTTTCGGATCCGAACTCCATCGTAGACTTCTATGGAGAGGATAGAGACTCATGTCAGGTGGACTTCGCTTAAAATAAAGAAATAAAATAAAGAAAAAGAAAAAGAAGTTCCCCATTGGCACCTATAAAATACAAAGGGGGCCCCGGGAAAAAAAAGCTCTGCCCCAATTAATAAATGGGGATAGGAGCAAGTCAAATGTCTCCCAGCCTGTATAATAAAAAGCTGAGCTGACCAAATGCCTACTGGGCCCTGTCATAAACTAATAAATGGAGCTAGGATCTGGGCAAATGCTCAAAATGACTCAGAGCCCCCTAGAACCATCATGTACGTCCAGGGCAAGTAACCCTGTTCCCACCATATAATGAAATGAATTATCCCCAGGTTGGGGATATGGAGTGCCTTGGGGCACCTTTGTATAATAAAACCATTGAACCCTGGAATCTGGAGGCTGGTCAAGTGCCTATGGATCCCCCTCAAATCAAATAATTATCACCCAGGGTCTGGGGGCTGGCCAAAGACCACATATAATAAAATAAATATACCCATATTCTGGGGGTTGCCAAAGGCCCTCAGACCCGATAAAATGAACTAAAATGAAATTAAATCCTACCTACCCCCATATTTTTACTTTGCCCAGGAGTGGGGGTAAATCATATGTGAAATAACAACTCTTTGGGTGCCAGCCCCCAGACACTGGAGGATAATTATTTTATTTGTGGTGGTCTGGAGGCACTAGGTCAGTCTCCAAATCCTGGGTGATAATTATTTTATTATATGGGCAGTCCAGAGGCACCGGGCCAGGCTCCGGACCCCGATGGTATTTATTTCATTATATGGAGGGGACAGGACTTCTTGACTCATTACTTGTTAGGGGGGCAGAACTACTAGCCCTAACCACCCATAAGTACTATAGGGGCTGGGGTCACTTTGGATGGCTCCCAGATCCATTTATCATAGTGCGGTCAGGGCTACCAAGAATGTAAAATAATTCACACAAATGAAACTATCTTCATATTTTAAAGGACAACTTACTATTACAATTTTTGTAAAAGTATCCCTACTAGCATCACTTCTGAAATTTAAATAATATTTCAGTAACTGCTATAAATCAGGCAAAGAGCAATTTCATTTCATTTCCATGTTATTTCCTGTTTGTTTTTTTTATAAAAGCTAGACAAAAATATTCTATTCTATTTCAAATTTCAGATTCAGTACTATTTTTTTCACATACTCAGAAATAAAAGTAATAACATAAAATATATATAAAATTATGTTGGCTGGTCATTTTCCTATCATCTAATTGTTTTGGAAGGTTTTGTGTTATGATATGGCAGTTTCTCCTAATTGTGAGACAAGAACTATAGTAAATGAATACTGCAAACCCAGGAAATCCTGTTTGTGTCGAAATCAGATACAGTACCACACAACAGACGAGACAGTAAAATTGACAACAAAAATGTATGTCTCCTAAACCGATGAGAGTAGAAGGGTATGATATCACCAGCAGTCAGCCGTACTGCATATAAGCAGACAGAATGCAAACATTATCCAAGACAAGAAACTTTCTTCTACTGTGAAGAGCTGTCTGGCTGCTTTTTCTCTTAACTCTATTGATCATGCTCCCAAAAGGTCATAAATTACTAGAGGAGTTATTTTTAAGAATATTTGCTGAGCCTGCCCTGTCAAGCAGGGTTAATCTAATGACTTCCTAACTCTGTCTAACATTATACAATAAAGCTGGATTATGTTCTTGCTTGCATTAACAACCAAGTTGTTGGTGGAGATGGATTTACTCTTATGTGTATTTTTATGTGTTGTTAAAGATTAGTCCTATGATGTGCTTACTAAACATGTTTTTCCAAACATCAGTGAGATAATTAGTATGAAATCAGGTATATGTATATACATATATGTACATGTAGATATATTTATATATATATATATATATATATATATATACACATTTAGATATTGACACAATTAGACAAACATATTCAGACTAAAACATTAGGTAGAGGCCCTGCTCGCAATCTTACAATTTAGAATGGATGGGGAACATAAGAAACATAAGGTGAGTGAAGAGGCAGGGTTAGGGGGAATAAAAAATAAATTGTGGTGATGGAAGGCATCGGGGGAATGTGACAGCTGAGTGCATCACACCAGAGGTTACTAAATGGGTGATCTAGGTGGATGTAATGTAAGCCTGCAGACTCCAATCACAAATAAATGAAAGTTGCTTAGCTATATTTGTGGTGTTATATCATTGGCTAAAAGACAACCATTACATAAATAGTAATCTTATATATTATATGTACTTATAGTATACTGTGTAGCATACATAAATCCATTTTTTTTACTTTTAAGTAAGTATAGGAAACCTTTCTAAAGCTCCATTTAAATTCACTGTTACCTTGAAAAAGTACACAGTCCAAAAATGTCCCAGTTAATGTTAAATAGGTAAATTAACAAATAAGAGATACATGCCCGTGTGACCCGAATTGAAGGTTCCAATCTTGTAGCAATTACATGCTGTTTAGATTGTATCAGTTTTATGCAGTCATTAAAGGCAGGTATATGTAATCACAGGCCTGGGAGCATGCATACGCATACACACATTTAGATGTTCCTACAGTAAATAAAGTAATTTTATAAACATTGCCTTTAAAGCATATTTAAACGTGTATGACCATTTTTCTGTTTCCAGGGTAATGTAATTTTAATAGTGTAATTCTATCTTTCAGGCTCCTTTACTTGCTGTGAAGTAATGACACATTATATGGAACCTATTTATGCTTCTTTTAAATGTCAGTTGTCAGGTGTGCTATCCAACATTATGAGTCCTGAGAGCAGTTTTGGATTGGTCTGTTGGCACATGTTAAGGAACATACCTGATAAAGTCGGGCCTTTAAGTTCTTTAATAAATCAACAGAGCGTAGTAATGATTCCCAGCAACATAGGGTGCAGGTACACACATTTTACACTTCTCGCATTTGGATAATACTTAATCATAAGTCACACTTAGAATTAAGCATTATCCAAATGCTAAACGCATGTTTGCTGTGATTCAGTAGTATGGTCTGATGATTTATTAAACCACTTTAATATTTATCACTGACTGTTTGAGTGGCGACTTAATTGCTTTATTTGACTTACTTTGCCTGTGGTTGGGGTACCGTAGTCTGAGTACCCTCAATGTGGTTTTGGAGAGCCCTTGTTCTGTGTTAATTGGTTGTGTGAGTGGAGCCTGGTGTTCTTTGTCTTGAGACATATTTTTAACCAACATACATCATAATCTTTTAATCAGCCTCTTCATCAATGTAAGACAGCTTTAAGAAAGATAATATAAAATACCAGCAATGAAACACTCACATGGTCTAATTCAGCAAAGCCAACTTCCAGGGTTAGACCAGAGACTTCCTTTGTAATAAGAAAATTAATTTTTTGAGAACCATTCGACCAATACTTACTAGGGGTAAAGTGATAGCTAGATATGTGCTGGTATAAGCATTAAAAGGATAGATATTTGAGGCTGATGTAAAATTAACTGTGGTTTTATTATATAAAATAGCTGAGTTTTGCTGTCAGGTTTTGTTGGTATGTCTTACTAGAAAAAAAGAGAAAAAAGGGAGGGTAAGATACAAAAGTTAATGGGGGTTCCTTAAACATAATTCAGTATGGTGCCCTATCTGGGTGGATAGAGATAATATCAAACAGTGTAACTGTACTGTAAATGGAGGTTCGACACTATAAATACAATTCAAACTAATTAAAATAACATTTGATGGTTTCAAATTGTACCAAAGACCAGCAAATGTGGGATATGGTGTGGATTACAATAAGGTGTGACCAATTAGAATGAACCAAGTACACATACATATTTCTACAGAGCTATCTACAGTTATATTTAACATATCAAAACATGCACAAGCATTACAGAACCTGGAAAATGGGCACATAGGACCAAAGTTGGGGATTGTAAAACAAAGTATGATGGCTTAATAATGGTGTGTAATAGGTGAGTTAATATGTGAGGTAATGAGATGGGGAGTTATTACATGATAAAGTTAAATGTTTGTCTTATGTAAATTATAGACCAATAAAGTGTGGATTGAGTGGATTTCTTGGGTGAAAAGATAGTGATAGCTACATTATATTTTTTGCACTCTGTACTTCATTTATTTTCTAGTCAAGAGTACTGGACATCCTTATTTTATTTTTATGCTGCTGATAATGCTTATAAATCTACACGTTTTATTCATTCATTTTCAATTCAGCTGTTGCCGTAAGTATATTACTCAGGATCTGCAACTTGTGTGAACATTTTGATTACACATTGCAGGTTTGCTCCATTTTTGCAAAGTATCACATTGCTAGGGAAACGCTAAACCGAGGAAAATTTGAGAACTAGACAATACATCTCAGTAGGTGGAGGTAATTGTCCCACGACCACACTTGGGTTACTGAAATTGTAAAATATCAGCTGACGTTCTATAGATCTGGCAAGTGATTAGCTATGTTATTTATTAAGTGGGTTAAATTGAGTATGTTATTCAAAAAGTGATGAGTGGCATAATAATTTCACGAGATAACCCAGTATGTATATATTGTTTGCCATATGGCAAGATTTTATAAAAGTTCCATTGAATTAGATTAAAAAAAAAAAAAAAACCTTAAGAGAACAAAATGTTTCCAATTTCTCAGTATTTTGTCTTGGTGTATAGACAAGTTTGCCTTATCCAATGGGCAATATGGGCATTTGTCCAGGCGTAGAAAACTGTCTGCTTGCACTTTAAATTTGGGTTTGGAAAACCACACATGAAGCTTTACATGTTATGGGTAACTTGAAGCGTATGCATGCGTAGAGGATTATGAACAGTAACTTAAAAAAAATATCATAGAAGATGTTCCAGCAGAGCAACTGCTGGGAAAGTATATATTTCTAATTCTAAAATCCATTTTGGTGGTTTTGTTCATTTATTTATTACTAGCCATAATGTTATTGGCCTCCGTTTTAAAGGCATTTCACAAGTGAGAGAACAAACTGCTTGAAATTACACTGCAAGCCATTACAAATTGAATAAACACAGATTTTAACACCTTTTGGCTCTCAGTGTGTGAAACAAAAGATTATCTAAAGGTCAGTCATACAACTGAATTGGGAGCATAGACATATGTTAGTTGTGAGATAAAAATGTAACTTTTTTACTAAATGCATTTTTAGCTTTTCAAAATAATTTACTGAAATGAGCTCAGGCTATTTCTCCCCATTATCCAGTTGTGTTCAATAGCAGAGCATCAATAGTTTTATTTCTAATGATAATAATAAAGAGGATGATTATGGCAAATTAAAATGAGTGAAAAATCTATTCTGAATTGTTATTAAATAGCTAATTAACTGTAGGATGGAAGTACAAATTAGATTGTAATTATTTATATGGCATTAAGCTGTTATATAAACAATTTATCTTCACACGTTGTAGCCAATCTCAGATACTGTAAATCACAACTGAGAAAGTGAATTAGACGCAACGCCAATAATGTCTTTTTTTTGGTCATCATTTATATTAGTATTAAATATGTGTGTGTTTAACATGCTTAATAAAGAAATCCTGAAGCGACCTGGGTTAACTAAGCCCAAATGATTAGAAATCAAAAATATTGCAGATTAGTATTACTTAAGCCACTCTGATAAATATTTTTAGAACATTCAAATTAAAACTAGATAATATCTAGATATAGTATAACGTATAAGGGTCTACTCAATAAAGAGAGAATAGTAAAATGAGATGGTAATTTCAAAGGCTGGGCCAATGCAACTTGGTTGAAAAAATAATCCTACTTTGGCCTTAAGTTTTAAATTCCTGTCTCATTTCCCCACTATTCCACTCTCTCTCTCTATATTGAGTAGACCCTATAATGCTAGCTGAATACATATTATAAAAAATGTAAAAAAAAAAGTAGAAAAAGTTGGGTATAACATCAGCTAGATATTGGAAGAGAGTTGGTCTCAGAATAGAGTAACTTAAAGAACAACTTTCACACATATAGCAAGTTATATCCTCATTAATCCTCTAACCCTGCTCTACTGTGTGGTATCTTTGATACTAATCTATTCAACGTAAAAAAAAAAAAAAATTACCTTTTGGCAGTGCTGGTGTGTACTACTAGCACTGCAATGTTCTCTCCTCTCTTGGGTCAGATAACTGATAATCAGAGAAGCTTGGCTTGGATTATAGGTTATCAGACCCAAGTGAGGGAACAACATGGCAGGGCTGGCAGTACACTCCAGCACTCCTAAAAGGTTAAAACAAAGTAACGATTTTACATTAAATAGATTAATATTCAAAGACACCACAGTAGGGTTAATTAGGATGCAACTTGCTATAGGGGTAACAGATGCTGCTGTGTTTGACAAACCTGGGTATGCCCAATCAAAAACCCACTACACTTTACTTTGCCCATTTATAACTTTCTAAAATTCTTGGTTCTTACTTACAAAGCTCTTCACAACTAATTACACCTCATCCCTCATTTCGAAATATATACCCAGACGTCTGTTCTTTATGAAGTACTTGTGTATGCATCTCTGAATACCATGGTTGCGTCTTCAGGCCTATGTTACTGCAAATTTGTTTCTCAAAATAAAATGCTATTAATTCCTGATTGCTCAAAATCATACTTCATAGTAAATATATAGGAACACATTAATAAATTATTCCACTGTGAAGTAACTTAACGTACGTACATGCATTATTCTTAAACAATACCTCCTACTCAGCCAAGTGACAATGGACTTATACAAGGGTATACATAGTATGTTGCATATAAATGTATATAGAGACAAGGGCAAATGCTGATTTATTTTTAAAAAATAACCAAAACAAGTATTTGTCCATAATCAGTTGTATGTTATTTATCTTTTACTATAATCTTTAGAACGAATACTTGATTGTAAACAAAAATAACACTCACATCACTCAAAGAATCTTATTTTATGGAAGTGGTGGCTTCCTTCTGAAATACTTCTGCTCTACTTCTTATGGATGTTCTTTATTTATGAAGAGTACCTGTTTGTTAAAAGATTGAAACAAGTTGTCTTGGATGTCGTCCACAGTGATAAGTCAGGGGTTTATTGAAGTGACAGAAGTACAGGACGGTAAGATTAAATGCTATATACCTGGCTAGGAACAGTTTTGCTATAATTTAATGCTGATATAAAAGCATTTTAACTGACTAAACTGGCTATTTATATTTGAATTCCTTAAAAGATGTTAAAACATCAGGTGTTCATTATCACCCTTACTTGTTGTATGTAACTATAGTGGGATCTAAATAAAAAGTGTGAGAACATAAATGTGCATGGAATAACTCAAGAACTATTAGAATTTAGCTCTTATTCAAACTTTAAAATGAATACCTCTAAAAATGAAATCCTGAACAAAAATTTACATCAACATGAATTAGACCATAATCATGGGCTATACAATTTTAAGATTTCCTCACCTGCGTTAACATATTAAGTTAAGTGCTAATCCAGGGGATTGGCATCTTCTGAAGTTTATTCCACTTTTGGATAAAATAAAAACAGATTTGACCAGGTGGTCATCCTTAGACATTTCATGGTTTGGCAAGTTAACTCAGTCTCCATGAAGGTCCTGCCTACTGTATTTTTTTCAGACACTTCCTATCTTTATCCCCAGAACATTTTTCCTTAAATTGAGAGTGCTTATTGCAAGCTTTGTGTGGTAAAATAAGGATAAAGGGGGAACAAGTTTACCCAATATATGTAACTATTATTGTTTAAACCATCTAACACAAAGGGTGGACTGGACACCTTGGTATTATAAAACACAGATCTCATTGGTTGGAAGCATCAGGGAAAAACATTTGTTAAACCATCTTGGAGCTATCACTCGATAATAGTTCTAACCAAGGATATTTAGACAAGGATAAGGAGCTCAGGGGATATCGCTAAGATACCAGGACGTTTCTTCCTATTACTAAGAATGATGAATTTAGACCTAGTTTTTAAATAAAAAGTTTTAAGAGACAAATGAAATATTAAATTAGGCAACATTAAGAACCTTGTGACAGGTGAGCTTCACTGTTATACATTACTAAGATCTGATGAGGAGTTTAGGTGAACATTTTTTCTATTTACAATTAGAGCAGTTTATAAACTCCTTGAGACCAAGACCGAATTTCCCATTAAATTACATTAGTTTTAAGAGATTGTGCAAACAAAAGGAAATGATCCTCACCCTCTGTTGAAATTTTTAATATATTGAACTCAGCTGACAGACCTGGTCTACCATATTTTTGCAAGTTGTGGGAACTGTATTTAGATGTGACACTAGGGTTAGATGCTTAAGGAAAATGTTTTAAACTCAAACAAAACTGCTCAATCTCAATCAGACAACAAGGCAAATAAGGTTATGTCTGGTTGGTACAGAGTTCCATTTAATTTAAATTGATTCCATACAAATGTGATAGATGGATGCTGGAGGTGTCTTGAAATGAAGGTAGGTTTGCTACATATCTTTTGGAGTTGTCCATTAGTTTAACCACTCTGGAATGATATAGAGAAGATCATTAGACATGGAATTGATGAGAATTTTACAATAATTCTAGAACTGGTAATTGTTTCATACTGATGTACAATTTGAAGATTCAGGTATTCCTTGGTAATTTGACTGATAAATACTGCAAAAGTAGTTTGCAAACAGAGAGGCAGCCCTTCTCTAGGAGATTGGTTGACTAGAATTAACAAACTTCATAAGAAGAATCAATGCACTTCGACAACACTTGTTCCGAATGCTACAGAGATCACTTTAAGGAATGAAGTAGGATAGGTTGATTTTAAAAGAATGTACCGTATGTAAAGGAATAACTCTAGGGAATAAAATAATATTGATACTTTCAGTTATTTTAGTACCTTTTATAGTGAGTGATGGGGGAGGTGGGAAGAGGGGAATGATGAGTGGGAGAGGAGACTTCTGTTTTTTTTTCCTATTTAATATATTGTTTAGGCATGGTTACATAAGTTTTGATTTGTTGGGAAGTTATTTTGTGATTTTGTTGCTATTTAGTATTGTGGTTTCATTTTCATTGATTTTTTTATATGTTTGTTTTAATAATTTATTTGAAAATAATAAAATAAATAATGTATAAACAAAATAATAAAACCCTATCACTTCATCAAATCTCTTAGGACTTAGGACAGGTGACCAGGTAAATGTATCAAAATCGAATGTTGCAATATCATTCTCCACTGATGGAAATCTTGTCTCCAGGTATTTTATGCCGTTTTCAATAAGGATCTTTGTATGATGGTCAAATTATTTGCTGTCAAGATTGGTTAACTGTGTTACTTGAAATACTCCTTTGAGTGTTGTATTGGAAATCAGCTAGCTTTCTATCAAACTACCATTGTCAGTTATCCTATCTGGTGATGATAATGCTTTCTTGACATCGAAATCCACCAAAGTTAGGAGGCTTTCATTTTCAAGATAAGGAAAAGCTTTTAAAAGTTATCCAAGGTTGACTATACTCAGAAATAAGAGACACTTTATCTTCCTTTCCATATTCTGTTTCTTCCAGATGATAGACAACATATTCCCAGCCTGTGAATAAAACAGTGAAAGATTGTTGGTATCACAGTGATACAATATGAAGTTATTAAAATGTTCTTCAGAAATGTATGATAGTGTAAAGCATAGTCTAATCAGTCCCAATCCCCAAACTTGTATCCACCACATATAGAACATGAATAAATATCTTTATATAAAACATAATAGCCAGCCTTTTGCCACTTAAGATATTTTAAGCATATCAATTCCAATTAAAGAAAAAATTGTCCAAGCAGGCTCAAAACTTGCCCTGGTTCCTCATTTTCTGGCCATCTTGGCATCAATAAAAAAAATAACAAACCTTAAAAACCTGATGTATTAAAATAACTTCATGGTCACACACATCTCCAGGTGGATAAGGTTTCCATGTTTCGGTCATTGGTATGTGCTAATCACAGCCAAATCCAAAAGCAGTGCGGGACATGAAATAGTTGTCAGCAGTCCCGAATTTGCCTGTACAGTCAAGTTTTTTGACGTCCTGTCCTTTCAAATTCGTCTCAGTGCTTTCCACTGTGCAAAGGCAGCATTGTTTTTAAACTGTGTACATCTAACAGACATGCACAGCCCACAAAGCCTAAAAAGCTAAAACATGAGCTCCAGACATCCAGTATGTGGGTAGACAGGAGCTCAACCCTGCAGGATCATGTCAAGCGGTATCATGTAACCCAGTCCAATTTCGGCTCTGCTGCCTTTATGTCCCAAGAACCTCTGCCAGAGAGTTGTAAAGAATGAGATGAGCATATTCTCTCATCAATTACATTGTGCTAGGGCTACTCTACATGTTAATGTAGATTAAGTCTACAAAGAAAAAGCAATACTCGTAATACTCTTAAGGACATGAGTTAACTGCGGAGGCTTTTTATGAAGTGATATTTTAGAAAAGAATTGATAAATATTATTAATGTTCAATACCTTTATTGAAATATGTTTGCGCCTCACAAAAGTTTCAGATTTTCTATCTGTGATATTTGTTTGAGAGAAATTCATCAAACAGAAGTCTGTCATGAACATAATGGGTCAAATGACCATCATGGATACTCGGCTGTTGTCAATCCCATTTCATTGTGTTATTGTTATAAAGGATGAAAGCAGATAAATTGTAAAAGTTAAAGTACATTGTCTATGTAATTATTATCATTACATGCATTATGCTTTACATTATCTGTATTTCTCTGATTATTAAATATAAGAGCATCCATTATTATTATGATTACTGTCATCAGCATAAAGTGAAGAGCAGATCTGTAGTGTGTTCTCATCAGTGGGATATTAAGGATACATCTAATAACGTTGGGCACAACTGTGATTATGTACTTTCACATTTCTAATTTGATTTCTAAATACTTTATTTCAAACTCATTATGGAATAGTAAGTACTATCCAGAAGAGAACATGTGAGACATTGGTGTGAGACATGAGTTGCTTCCTAACAAAGAAACCCCATAAAACACCTTCAATTCTCTAGACACTTGTTTACTGAGCCCAACAAATTCTCCATTTGGTGATGCATGTTATTATATGTTAATGAGGTGATGAATGGAGAAAATGGTTACTGTTTATTCATTGCGATACCACATAAATTGCCTTATATATGTAAAAGTAAGCACAAAACACAAGCAAATGTGAAAGGTCAAATATCCCCATATATATTGCTCTGCTCTTTAAAAGAAAAGTCTACTTTTTTAATAAAGAAGCACAAGTGAAAAAGTCTCTAATGGCATGTACATTTTACAGAATACTCTGACCGGCAGCTGCCATGCTTCCATGGAAAGCAGGCAGCCCAGTCAGGTCAACAACTATCTCTCTGTCTAAGAGACCCACATTTATACATGTGATCAGGGCCGGATTAAGACATGGGCTTTAGGGACTGCAGCCCACGGCCTCAGAAAAATAGGGGCCTCGAGGACTGCATCTTGAGGCCCATGCCCCGGATTAAGGCTAAAAAAACAAAAAAAGCTTGGCGCAGAGGCACTGGCTAGGGAGATCAGAAGATGCTGGCAAGCAGGTAGCATGAAGTCTGTGCACTGCCCAGGCTCCATGCTGCCTGTCACACGCTCCCTGTCACTCTCAAAGCAACAGGTCACGTGATCGACATGGGTTACGTGACCTGCCGGCGATCACGTGACCTTCTTGTGGAATATTAGTGGGTATACTAATAGTGGCATATTATTGGGCATTCTAATTGTGTCATATTAACTTGCAATTTGGCTGTGGAATATTAATGGGCATAATAGTGGCATATTAATGGGCATACTAACAGTGACATATTTATGGGCTGTGGTATCTTAATCGGCAGTATAACAGTGGCATACTAATGGGCAAATTGGCTGTGGCATAATAATGGACAAATAGTGGCATATTAATGGGCAAACTAACATTTGCACATTAATAGGCATATTGACTGTGGCATATTCATGGGCAATCAGTGGCATATGAATGGGCATATTGGCTGTGGCATATTAATGGGCAACCTGTGGGAATACATTGGCAAGACTGGTTATAGAATGTAAAGTCTGGGGGTGTATTAACAAGTCTGAGGTGCAGATTAACTGGTCGTAGGGGCAGAGTGGCAAGTTTGGGGGACAGACTGGCAAATAAAAGGAAATCAAAACAATAAATGCATTTTCTCAATCATAGGTTTTATTAAAAATGGAAGAAAACAGTTTACATGTTAATTATTGATACCTAGTAAAACTTGTTTTCAAGTAAGGTCATCTTATATTTACTGCGGTCCTCACAATACCTGTCTTACTCCTGCCCAGCATGTGATCAGCAGAGGGGATCTTAACCGCACTCAATTCATTACCTGATCAGAATAACAGGGAAAGCCTGATTTCTGATTGGCTGAGCACACACTGACACTGTCAGCATGCACCAGATTCAGATGAGCTCTGCCTCATTTACTTTGCAGTAAACAGGGGCGTTGCTAGGTCTCCAAAACATCCGGGGCTGGAGCCCATGATAGATTTTATAGAAGTAGAGTAAATAAAATCACATGGTTAGGCAGCATACAGACTGATATAATTGACGCCAATGAACAATAGGTATATATGGGTATATATCGGGGCTCAACAAATCCCAGGCACCAGGAAATTATACCTGGCGCCCAGTTATTGTTGTCCCTGCATGGTGCCCTCGCCGCTGGGATCATTTTATTTATCCAGCGGAGCGCGGGGGGAGCAGTGTGTGCACCGGCTGCACAGTCTTCCTGCTCCATCCCCACATGCACCGTACTATAGTGTCCGAGCGCTGAGTGTGCTCAGCAGGGCTAGAAACAACAGCAGGGCACAGACCAGGCTAGAATGAGGTATAGCAGCCAAGAGGGGGACATATTGATAGATGCACTTTTTTTTTTATCATAAACAACAACAAAATTGCTGACTTGTGCGTAAGTGTATGTGACAGAGTGTGTGTTTGTGTGTATGACTGACTGCATGTGTGTGTGTGACTGTGTGTTTATGTGACCCACTGTATGTGTGTGTGACTGTATGTCTGACTGTGACAGAATGTATATGTGTGTGTCTGACTGTGTGTGTGTCTGTCTGTGACTATATGAGTGTGTTTGTGTCTGTCTGTTACTGACTATATGCGTGTGTGTGACTGACAATAAGACTCGCAGCACACAAAAAACTCACATTACTCAAAGTTACACTTATACACAAAAATACACAGCCACAAATACACACACATACACATGCAGCCACACATACACACACATTCACACTTGCACAGTCACACATGCACAGTCACACATACATACACACACCCTTACACACAGAGACACACAATCCCACTTACACACACCAACTTACATCACACACACACTTGTATGTGAGCAAATTCCCATGATTTAAAAATAACTGAGCATATAAAAATGACTCAACCCTGACCCCCCCCCCCCCCACATAGATACCCTTACATAGACAACCTTACACTCACACACACATCCAGACAACCTTACACACAGACACCCTTATACACACAGATGGCCTTTCCCACACAGACATTCTGCCACGCAGACTCGTGTGTAAACCTGCAACTCTCACACTCACATCACAAATATTTTTAATTTTTTAATAAAAAGGGGTAAAAAACTTGGGGAGAATAGGCTGAGGTATGAAGGTATGCTAATTCTACCAACCTAATAAAAGAGAGAAGTGCAGGGAATTGAGATGGGAATTCAACTGAATGCGGGAATTTTTCCAGCTCTGCTACTTTAGCCTTAATTTTGAAATTCCCATCTCACTTCCCTGCAATTCTCTCTTTCATGAGTAAAGCCTATAATATAATGAGCAGCTCATACACTCATAATGTATGGGTTTAATAGTATAACGAGGTCCATGTGATGTTTAATGCCATGTGTATGGACTCATTGCCATCAACATAAAGACTATATATAAAGATGAATCACTATTATTCATATTGAATGTGATAATCAGGTGTGAAAATAAAAATGGTATGAGCACTGTTTCACACTTGATTATCACATTCAATATGATTAATAGTAATTAATCACATTTTCTCCTAGTAATCTCACTGCCACTTACACACACTCCTAACTCTGCTGCTCACGCTTACACTCATGCACACACACTCATATCTCTGCTGCTCACACTTATACACTCCAAAACTCTGCCACTCACCCACACTTACACTCTGCCACACACATACACGCACACTCATAACTCACACTCTTCCAAACACTCACACTCTGCACACTCATTCATACAATCACACTCTGCCACTTACACACACTTACATTCTGCCACTCACACACATACACACTCATAACTCTTCCACTCATGCTTACACTCACTCACACGCACACTCATATCTCTGCTGCTCACACTTATACACTCCAAAACTCTGCTACTCACCCACACTTACACTCTGCCACACACATACACGCACACTCATAACTCACACTCATTCCAAACACTCACACTCTGCACACTCACTCATACAATCACACTCTGCCACTTACACACACTTACATTCTGCCACTCACACACATACACACTCATAACTCTTCCACTCATGCTTACACTCACACACACTCTCTTCCAATCACACTCTGCCACACTCACACACATACACTTACTTACACTCTGCCACTCACACTCTGCCACTCATATACATACACATGCGCACTCATAACTCTGCCACTCACACCCACTTACACTCTGCAAATTACATTCTGCCACTCACATACATACACATGCACACTCATAACTCTGTCACTCACACCCACTTACACTCTGCCAATCATATACATACACATGCACACTCATAACTCTGCCACTCACACCCACTTATACTCTGCAAATTACATTCTGCCACTCACATACATACACATGCACACTAATAACTCTGCCACTCACAGTCTGCTACTTACATACAGGGGCGTACCTAGAGCATTTGGCACCCGGGGCGGACCCTGCGTTTGGCACCCCCCCCCCCCCCCCCATAATAAAAATGTAAGAAAACACCCACAATTTTTCACTGTTTGAAAATTGTACAATTATAGATACCAGGAATAGTGTGCCATTCAGAGCCCAGTAATATTGTGCCAGTCAGATACCAGTAATATTGTGCCAGTCAGATACCAATAATATTGTGCCAGTCAGAGCCCAGTAATATTGTGCCAGTCAGATGCCTGTAATATTGTGCCAGTCAGAACCCAGTAATGTTGTGCCACTCAGAGCCAAGTAATAGTGTGCCAGTCAGAACCCAGTAATATTGTGCCAGCCAGAGCCCAGTAATATAGTGCCAGTCTGTGCCCAGTAATAGTGTGTCTGTCAGTGCCCAGTAATATTATGCCAGTCAGTGCCCAGTAATATTATGCCAGTCAGTGCCCAGTAATATTATGCCAGTCATTGCCCAGTAATAGTGTGCCAGTCAGAACCCAGTAATAGTGTGCCACTCAGAGCCCAGTAATAGTGTGCCAGTCAGAACCCAGTAATATTGTGCCAGCCAGAGCCCAGTAATATAGTGCCAGTCTGTGCCCAGTAATAGTGTGTCTGTCAGTGCCCAGTAATATTATGCCAGTCAGTGCCCAGTAATATTATGCCAGTCACAGTCCAGTAATATTATGCCAGTCAGTGCCCAGTAATATTAAGCCAGTCATTTCCCAGTAATATTATGCCAGTCAGTGCCCAGTAATATTAAGCCAGTCATTGCCCGGTAATATTAAGCCAGTCAGTGCCCAGTAATAGTGTGCCACTCAGAGCCCAGGAATATTGTGCTCGTTTAAACCCACCCTCCTCCCCCCTTTCCCCATCACTTACCGAAGCAGGTCTGTCTGTGGACCCCGACGCCTCCTCCGTGCAGTCTTCTCTTCCCTCCTGCACGGAGGAGGGAAACACAGTCGCCGGATGTGACGTATCGTCACATCCGGTCGCTGTGATTTGTTTTTTTTTTTTTTTTTAAACCCGGCGGCCGCATCCAGAGGATACGGCCGCCTGAACACAAAAAAAATAAAAGGTAAGCAGCGCGGGGGGTACCGGTGGCCCCCCCCTACTCCGTGGCACCCGGGGCGGGCCGCCCCCCCCCGCCCCCCCCTTAGTACGCCACTGCTTACATACACATGCAGACTCATAACTCACACCCACTTACACTCTGCCACTTACCTCACATACATACACCTGCACACTAATAACTCTGCCACTCACACTCTGCCAAACACTCACCTGCAAAACGTGAGGGGGTGGAGCTAAACACGAGGGGCGGAGCCTATCGTGAGGGGATGGAGTCTGCTGCTGCTCAGCATACAGCATGCAGGAGGCGGGATCGAACGTGAGGGGGCGGAGCCGAGTGCGAGGGGGCGTGGTCAGGGTCTTCATTCGGGGCTATGGAGGGGAGATCCGGGCTTCAGCCCCAGTAGCCCCCCCCCTAGCGACGCCTCTGGCAGTAAACATGTTTTAACACTTGGATAGTGGGAACTGTTCACTAAAAGGTGAGTTGCAGGTGAGATGAGGTGATCTCACCAGTATACATTATGCAGGAACAAACCTGGTGAGTTAATGAGGGAAACTCACCAAGTTTGTCCCAGCACAAAGTATATTGGTGAGATTACCTTATTTCAACTGCAACTCACCTTTTAGGGAATAACCCCACCCTCTTAATCTCATCGATTTAACTATGCACAGTGTACAAAGACAAACTCGTGAAAAGCTTTTCACCAGACATGGTTTCCATATGTATTAAGGTAAGCTGAATACATGCATTATAAAGGGCCACACAGGCCTAATGCTGTTCTGTACAAGAGATTCACTTTTACTTCATGCAAAGACAAAAATGTTGTACACTACTTAGATTATAGGTTGTGTGCCTGTTTTGTCCACTATGCTCATATATGCAAATAGCTTGTATATATGTATTATTATATGAATTTTAGGCACTAAATTTAATACACATTAATATTGACTTTGCTCGTACATGTAACAAGCAGACTTCCACTGCACTAGTAATGTGAGAATGTAACCTGCCACAATGAGGCCTCAAGAGTCCCTGTTCTGGAGGGAAAGTGATTATTTTGTGCCAAGATTCCTCTGTCCCTCTTTCCTCCTCCAGTGTCCCTCTTTTCTAGGTGTTTTTGTTATATATGAGTTATATACACAGAGCTCCAGAAAGATTGTTTAAACTGTAGTGACTGTATTTTGGGGGTTTTGTAGGCGTTTTTGTAAACACTTTCTTCTTATTCTAAAAGATTTAAGTACACAAATTGATCTTAATTAGAAGTCACCTGTTTGGTATATTATTTGAGCCTGTGACTATCTTAG
The DNA here is from genome assembly GCA_036172795.1 of Pelodytes ibericus. Taxonomy (NCBI): domain Eukaryota; kingdom Metazoa; phylum Chordata; class Amphibia; order Anura; family Pelodytidae; genus Pelodytes; species Pelodytes ibericus. Next base: position 88,381,001 of record CM069859.1, read on the forward strand.
TGCAGAACAATTTTCTTTTCTATAATAAAATAATTAATTTAATAAAATGCTTAATCTGCCATGAAATATGCATGTAAGGATTTTGTGTCATGTTCTTGGCAGCATTAAGTACCTGCACAGCTTTTACGATCAAAAACCAATATATCAGAGTACAAGACCTTGTTCTTCCCTATTGGAGGAAATATGGAGGAACATTTTTTACCAAATAAACCACTGTATACATGCATTGCTAAGAAAGACACTAAACTTGGCAATACACCTTAATCATTTGTTTATTATTTTACAGCTTTTGCTGTCCCTTTAACCCCTTCCCGTCCTTATGACGAGTTAACTCGTCATAAGAGCCGCAGCGTTAGCGACCTTATGACGAGTTAACTCGTCATGCAGTCTAGCCGGCGGTGCGCTCCGTGGGCACCGCCAGCTAGTCTGCAACGGGTCCAGGACTAAGCCTCGCACCCGAGGCAAAGCTCCTGGACCCGATCGGTCAGTTTCCGGCCATGTGATCGCGGTGATTTAGTCATCACCGCGATAACATGCAAATTAGATGGCAAAGTCAGTGTGTTCACACACTGACTTTGCCTCTAATTCACTCTCTGTGCTTCACATTCTTATAGTGAAGCACAGAGAGTGACCTGTAAGTAAAAATAAATTAATTATACACACATAGGTAAAAAAAAAAAAAAAAAAAATTAACCCTTTCATTGCTGATCACAGTTTTTAACTGTGATCAGTTTCCTTCCACTTTATGGCCCTCATTTAGTTTTTTTTTTAACAGATTTTTTTATTTTTACAATTTATAAAGTTTTTTTGAATAAATAAAGGTAATTTTAATATATTTATTTAATAAAATTTAACCCCTGCATGCCTGTTGCATGATTTTTACTGATCTGACATCGCACTCTTCAGAGTTTTTTTTCTGTCTTTTTTGTTATGGGGGGTTTGGGAACCAATATTTTTCTTTTTTATTAGTTAGTTAATTAGGGGGGATAAGTGGGTTAGTGTTGCACTAGTTATGTAGCTTATTATTGGGAAAATAATGGGGAAAAACATTTTTTTCCTCAAAAGTTTCCTCTTTTATATGTATTTTTTAATACTAAAATGTAAATCATTTTTATGTATAGGGTATCAAAAGAAAGCTCTAACTGTCCTTTAAAAAACAACATATAACTTGTATGGGTACGTTAAATGAGAGAGAGGAAATTTATGTTTCAAAAACCGCGTATTAAAAATTGAAAAACGCTCTGGTCCTTGGCCCAGGAAAATCCCTGGTCCTTAAAGGGTTAACAGTGTTTTAAGTGCCCAATAAAACCTCTGGAAATGGTCTTTGAGATTTATGACTTTGAATAAACCACTTTTTTCATTCAATTGCTTGGATAGATGTACCCCAACATCAGTACTCAAATGTATGTTATTTTAAACATAACAATCTAAAAGTACAAAACTTAACAGTATGATAGCAAATAAAAAAATAAATCAAAACAAGCATGACGATGTGGGTATGAATATGATCATCTCAGTGATGGGTTATCAGTCAGACGTCAATGTCCAGACCTCCTGTTGTTTAATCCATAAAAGCACATAACTCTCTCTATGGCAACTAAGCAATTCTCTTCCGAGTAATAAATAAGATGGGCAAGGTGTGAGTGTTCTATATTGTAACACATCAATACAAAATACTAAGCATCATTGTATATTACTGGAAAATACACTTTTTACTTAAGAGTCAAAATTTTATAACCCATTGGTAGGCAAAGTGGGTAAAATAATTATTTCTAGAATTTAACACTATGTTTATCAATCTCGGCTCTGACCTGAAGTTTCTGTTTATGTATTTCCAATTGTATTATAGTTGAAGCAGCATCAAACCTCTACTAATACAGGGAAAATTCAAACCAGTTTTTAAACATTAGATTAAAGGAAAAGAGAAGCGTAAATGGGAATCTTTTTATTGAATACAGAGAGCAAAAAACAGTTGAAAAATCTCTCCAACATACCTTTCTCTCCAATTTAGTCATTAATGTCTTATTTATGATACTCCCATACCTTCCAAAATGTCCCATCCAGAAATGTTTGGGAGGGGGGGTGTCAGAGCAAATATTCATTCTCCAGTGTTCCAAACTCCGGTGAAAAATGGGTAGCGTTCCTGAATCAGGACTGTGCACTTAAAGTCATTTTTGTCATTTCATCACAGTTCACTGTTTGCAGAATAGAGTTTCCTGTAGCAGACATAATTTCACTGCAAATTAATTTTTAAGCTCTAATATTTGGAGAGAAGGGTGAATGAAATTGCATATTCCTCCAATTGTACTGCTGGGAGTGGAAAAGCCATACAAATCAAACTAGAAAAAACATTTATTACTTCAGTTGTTAAAAATTATTCTTTTTTCATAAGGTACAATTTACATTACAGTTGTCCTTTAAATAGGCCCCAAAATAGCACTGTAAGATGCAAACAGCCCAAGAGCATTATTATCTTTCGTGCATACGGTATATACATTTTACTTAAACTACATTTCTAGACTGTAATCTCACATTTTTTTTTAATATTGTTTTATGAAGAATAAAAATACTGATCTATGAGCCTCACATATAATAGATAAAGATGGGTCGAGTTTTCTAAAGTCTGCATTGTTTAGAATACCTTCTATGGTTTTTCTCTAAACCAGACAAACAAATAAAATACATAGAATTAGTTTTCTTTGATAAATCCTGAATTCCAATTTTCAGCAGTTAATAATACCCTTACATCTTTGAAAGTGCTCTGCTTGTGGATTAAAATATAGAACTATTTATAAAGAATGTATTTGTCTCAAGAATCAATATGGCTAATTCAACTCTACGCACTCTTATCTCAGTCTATTTCTTTCTAGGATTAAGGGCTACTGGGAGATTTGCCTTGTGAATTTTTAGTAAGTAAAATTGAAATATTTCTAATAAAAACAACTTATTTAATCGTCCCATTATTCTCCATCATTTGTGTTAGGTACTTTGTCTTAATAAATCTATAGAACTCACCTAACACCACTTTGCTGTAATTATAACTTTGCTGTCGACTTTCAGATCTGACAGGCTCCGTCTTGTCTGCCCAGTGAAGCTGTGGCATTTATTTACATTCTCAATAACATCTTGCTGAAAATGAATTGCGGCAGCAAGAGGGATTGATATATTGACATGCAATGCAAGTAGTGTGGCTATTATAAGAAATGAAATAAGACTATGCAAACGAAAAAAAAAAATACATCAGCCATTTTCAACCAGTTACAAACAAAGCAGTAATAAGTAAAATAACAGAAACTTGTTAGGAATAGTGTATTGTGAAGACTTGTTTTACATTTTTCCTGTGAAATAACATATATTATAAATATTATTGATATGTCCATGCACCTTCTGCTTTACAAAATGTAACAATTAGAATTACAACACTAGTGTTGAGCAGGTAAGTAAGATATAAATAGATAATTTAAACTGAAGTTATAAAGAAATAAGTAGTAGTTTCAGTAGTAGTGGTGACAGCTTGTAAAAGGAAGTGTGCAATCATGGGCATCCACAGGCTGGGGCAAGGGGTGGCAGAATTTGGACCTGCAGCAATGGAGGGAGAAGCAGTAGGATGCTTATGTTATTTTTAATAGAGATTTATATAATTAAAAAAACACCTGTCAGACACCGAATAGCATCCAAAAAAAAAAAGATTTTATTTAATTCTATATTCCCCCCTGTCAGAATGGTTTGGTTTGCTCTCTCAGGGCCATTTTTACCACTGAGCAAAAAATGGGAAACTGCCCTGAGTCCAGACACACTGCAGGGCTTTCTGATTCTGCTATTTGAGCCCTGCAGTTTCTGAATCCTTACTTATATACTTACTCTTACTTGCCAGGGTGACATTACACTGTCTTAAGTCTTTTCATGTTATTATTTCCCTCATACACCATTTAACCCCCTTCCAGCAGGGTATTGTCCAAGTTCCCCTAGCTTCTTCCAACTACCACTGATTTTACCCCATTGGCCATTAACATGAACTATTGGCCAGCTTCCCTTAGATGACTCCTTTCATCTCTCTCTCAGTCACTCTGACTTCCTTTACCTTGGGCTGGTTGGTTTCTGTTAACTCTCTCCTCTTAATTCATGTTTCCTCTGCCTGTGCAGGAGCTGATAACTGGTAAGAATAGTTTCTTTTTTTTAACCCTGTCAGTGCCAATATAGAGTGTTGGTAGTGTGTGATTATTACTATACGTGCTAGACTGAATGTGACATATTTCCAGGTTTAGGTGGCACATATGACCTAGGGAACATTGTGATGTAGAGAAGAAGTATACCTTAGGCTATCAACAGCTGCTGGGTCTGTGAAGTAAAACTCTTCCATTAACTGCTGGACTCTCTCAACGCTGGGTGATCTATACGCATTGCAAACGAACAAAGCCAAAAAAAGTGTGGATTTTGCGGAAAGAATCATCCAGTGCAGAGTAGTTATGCCAACATAGAAAATGTGTTTAATCAGTGGTTTGAAGACACATATAGGAAACAAGTGATACTGGCTTTACGCGTTTCGTGCCATAACGGCATAGTCATCGGCTGAACATTGTGAGAAATCCGTTTGGTTGGCTGAACATTGTGATACATTAAATAACAGCACCTATAGTGCCAAAGGTTAGTCACCACTGCTGCATAACTACCAACTATCCTTTTTTGGAACCAGGCCTTTATGTCCCATTGTATTGCCCTTTTTGTGATACTTCCCATCGTCACAGATCTGCACTACATAACACAACATTAACTTTTGTTGACTGCAACTCCCATGATGATAAGCAATTAAGATTGCTAGTTGCTAACTGCGGATAAGGTTGTGTGAGGTTGAGAGGGCAATGGGATTACAGTAAGTTTACAGTACAAACACTAACTTTTGTTGACTGAATCTACAGTAATATTCACCCAGCCAAAATGAAACCTTAACTTTATTGGATTTGTAGTTAAAGACTGGGATTGTCACACTACACACTAACTTTTTTGTGGTTGAGCGCAACTCGTATGATATACACCCAGCCCATTACTGGCTAAATACCATAGGAATTGTATACTGGGGTAACATAGGCTCATCTTTACCACCCCAGCTATTGTAAACTTCCCATAATGCTAAGGTACATTCTGGACTGTTAGTAACTACTCCCATGGTCATATCATTTTCCCAATAATGGGTAACTTTTGTAACATTTGCCTTTCACCAGCAAACCCTTCGTCTGGGCCAACAAAGGTAAACAATGGGGAAGAGGTATGAGGTACTAGGGGTACTGGAGAGAATATTTAGCACTAATTTCTCTAAATGCATTGTGCTGTCAGAAGCTGAGTCCTGCCTCCTCACAATATCACTTTGGCTGTTATTGAGTCCATGGATTTGTCTCACCAATTTTCTTCAATAAATTGCAGATTTCCCCACTCTTGTGGACGCCCATGTGTGCAATGTAACATTCTGCTTATTATTTGTAAAATGTTTTTTTAAGAATTATAAATTGTGATTTATCTTATCAAATGTGTCCTGGGGAGCTTCTCCAAATAGTATGGATTGTCCCCACATGGAGCAAACCAGTATAGTGAAAATAAGAAGATGTGCTGTCTTCCATTTATGACATCAACATATGACACCAAATCAAATGTATTATTCCCCTTTATGGTTTCACAAGAATATTTATGTCACAAACATAAGACAATACAGAAGCATTTAAAACATATTTTTCTGTTAAACCTTTAATTGTAATTCTTTTTTATTCATATTTTGTTAATTACCACCGCAAATGAATTGTTAGGAACCTATAAGTTGGCTCCTTTTATTAAGGGATTAATTAGAGGTACAAGTCAATTACAATATTATTTTGTTTAAAACCTATTTTATTATTACAAAATGTGGAAGCATTGTAATACATTAGTAAAACTGAAACATCCAAACAAGTTATTTGTAGAAAGGGACATTGTGAAATGTTTGCATGAGATACATACATGGCACAGTTCATGACCAAGCTTTACAGTTGTATGCATTATATTCCGCAGTGAAACCTGTTGTTATTGAGCTATTTCTGTAAGATATTCTTTAGTTCCGCAAAAATAATAACATATGTGACAATGCAGCATTGTCTAGTTCTGAAAGGAGTAGTAATGCTCTGTTTTTATTGACAGGGTTTCCAACTGGTGATTCACTGCCAGAATACTAACTTACTCTAGATTGTGAACAGGACTCTCTACAGCATGTATCAGTCCATCCTTGTTCATCTAACATAGTATGTATTCCCCCTCTATGTCTGTACCAAGCATTATGTAAATTCTTGGTGATATACACTGAACAGCCATAATATTATGACCAAAAAAAGGGGGAAAGAGAGTCAGGTGCTTGGTGTCTGGACACTTAAATATAGATGAATAAATTAGACTCTATGATAGTATGTGATACAACACATGAAAATATACACACAATATCAACAAGGTCTGTGCAATTATAAGTGCATGAACAGGAAAAAATTATATGCTTAGATAAGGCTGTGAATACAAATATCAAGTGATATGCAACACTGTAAAATAACACCAATGTGCTAAACACGTGTAATAAAACAAAGATCTAAAAAGATATACTTATGACCTTGATAGGGAGTACATCTGTGAATGAGAAATACAAAAAATAGTGCAATATGTACTGTACACATATACGTAAAACGATGGTCATAAGAAATGGACTCACAATATATAGCTCCTTAGAAACCTAGGAGCATGGAATCAGGTTTGTATATGACAGTGGAATACTTGCCCCCTTCCAAGGGATCGCCTCCTCCAATTCGACATGTAAAAATGAAGAGCCTCTTGATCCAAATCGAGGGTATGTAGCAGCAATTTATTCCACAAAAACTGAGATATAATGGAAGCAATCCACAATAAAAATACACACAGGTTAAAAAGCAGAAAAATACTCAGTCACTTGCTCCAGTCGTCCATGCGCCTCGGGGCTGGATGCAATGTCCAAGTAATTTTGGAACAGAATAAGTCCACACAGGACAAAATTTGTAGTCTCCAAATTGAGAGACATCAATATATCTGCTCCACAGAAAGAGGTTTGCCTTGAAGGGGTTGGTGTCTCCCAGAAATTTCGATTCCCATGCCCCCATAAACAAATTGGCGTAACTAGGTGCAAATCTCGTGCCCATAGCTGTGCCACGCTGCTGTAGAAAAAAGGACCCCTCAAAGTAAAAATAATTGTATTTCAAGAGGAAGTCAATAGAATCCATGATGAAATTTGCTTGCTCTTTATCCATATTGGCATCATTTTCTAGGGTGTATTTTATAGATTCCAGACCGTTATCATGTTCTATTGATGTATATGGGGCTGAAACATCTGCAGTTACTAAAATGTAGTTAGGTTTCGACGTAATATTCCTCAAAGTATTTATAATATCGGTACTGTCCTACATATAAGAAGGAATATATGGGACATATTTTTGTAGAAACGTATCCACATAGTGTTACAGATTGCAGGACATAGAATCAATGCCTGAAATGATTGGGCGTCCTGGTGGATTTTCAATGTTTTTGTGAATTTTAGGAAGGAAATAGAAATATGGGACCACCGGATTGGGGGCAGATAGAAATGCGTATTCTTGTTTGTTAAGAATACCCCGTTCTTTCCCTTTGTCTAAAATATTATTAAGGATGGTTGTAAATTTTAAAGTAGGATCCCCTTTAAGTTTTAAATAAGTGTTTTCATCGGCTAAAAGCCTATGGGCCTCTTTTAAATAACCATTTCTACTCATTAGAACTACTCCACCTCCTTTGTCGGTTGGTCTTATGATGAGAGATGTGTTCTCTTGCAGTTCTTTTAAAGCCGCTTTCTCTTTCATTGTGAGATTCTGTTGGTTCTTCTTTTTAGAATCAATAGATTCCAAATCTTTCAGTACCAACTTCCTATAGATGTCCAGATTTGTGCCCCTTTCCACAATAGGAACAAATGATGATTTGTCTATAAGGGGGTATGTTGTATTGTTGAATTAAGAATAGATGCATTGTGATCGGTGGATTGGCTACCTTTCTTATTTTTAGCAAATGATCTTTTAATGGCTAGTTTTCTTATGAATTTGTGGGCATCTACAAATAAGTTGAACTTATTAGGGAGTTTTGTAGGAGCATATGTTGGGCCTTTGTTAAGTACCTTTTCTTGTTCTTTAGTGAGGGCAATTCCGCTAATATTGAATATACTTGTTGTTAGTTGTGGTTTATTTTTCTGTACTCCCTTTCCTCTACAGCCTCTTCGGGTCCTTGTTCCCATCTTTTTCTTTTTCCTGCATCTCCTATTCTTAGATTTGAGCTTAAAGGTGGGTTCTCGTCTCTGAGCTCTTTGTTTCAATCTCCTTTTCTCTGGTGTGGATGGTCTTCTCTCTAAAAAAGGACTTCTTGTTGGTATATCTCTAAAATTTCGACTATATACAATTCTACTTTCTATCGGGGGGCTTCTCAGATATGGTCTGTAGTGCCTTCTTGAATCGTAGTATTTATCAATTGGGCTTTTGTCAGACCTTCTTTTGGGGGATTGGGCCCATATTTTTCGTCCTCTCCATTCTCCCCCCCTGGATCCCATATATTCAGTGTGTCTATAATGGGAATCCATACTTGAGTCATATCTGTGACCTCTAATATGTGGATTATATCTGAGAGTTCCTTCTTCTCTTTTGGATTGATTCCTTACTTTCAATTCTTCATTTTTAGTCTGATACAACAGATCTCTGTCTTTCCTTTTCCAGTCTATTTGAAGGCCTCTTTTATAATCTTCGCTATCTCTGAGGAACTTTATTTTTTTGATAATCATTGTCTTGCCCTCCAGGTCATCTGTGACCTCTAATATGTGGATTATATCTGAGAGTTCCTTCTTCTCTTTTGGATTGATTCCTTACTTTCAATTGTTCATTTTTAGTCTGATACGACAGATCTCTGTCTTTCCTTTTCCAGTCTATTTGAAGGCCTCTTTTATAATCTTCGCTATCTCTGAGGAACTTTATTTTTTTGATAATCATTGTCTTGCCCTCCAGGTCATCGAGGGTCTTCTGGAGCTCAGAATCTGATCTCCCAAAATCGCCAGTGTCCTGGAAGGGCAGCAGATCTTTTTTGATGTTATCTATTTTTTCTTGGAGAATAATATCTTTTTTGTGCTTGTTAGTGATTAATTTCATCAGGCCTAAAGAACATTGTTCTAATTGATCCTGCCAAGCTGTCATAAATTCCTCATCATCTCTTCCTATTGTGGGAAGTTTTTCCAGTCTTAAACCTCTAGGTACAATTTTGTGGGAAATATATTTTTCTATTAATTCTGACCACCTACCTTGTGGGTGTAGGTCCCCCTGCTGTTTCCAGTTTCATCCCAAAGGGAAAAATTCCAAAGGTATTTTCCCTCTGGATTGCTATTATCCATGTGACTTTGCTTTAGTCCTATAGAGTGACTTAAATAGATAAACTGTATTGTGCCCTCTGAAAAGTAGTGGAAAAAGGCTCCAGGTTACGGTGGTCAATCACAAGCAGAGGTACACAAATGGTGTTCATTTTGTCAAGGTCAGAAGTTGGTTCAAAATTCAGTGCTGGCAGCAAACTAAGGAGGTGAAATGGAAAGTTTGGTCAGTAAAAGCAAGAACAAACAAAGTAAAACACATCCAATTTCCCCACATATGTTCTGATCTTGTGAACTTTTTCATGCTAACCGCCTGTGCACTTACTTACTTACAATAAGTATGCCCAAATCCTTCTTCATAGCAGATTTCCCCAGCAGACAACCATTTAGCATACAATAAGCATTCTTGTTTTCTTTAACCCAAATGCACAATGTTATACTAACACATTTCAGCAATCTAATGCTTCTCCCATTTTGTTTTGATGTCACAGAACAAACATTCGACTTTGACTTTATTATTGTGTTGTCAGCAATGATCGGCAAACTGTTACTTACCAAGACAGACGTCACTGAAATATGCCCACCCTACATTAGCTAAAAGTCCTAAAACTATGAGTAGGTTAAGCAATTATTTTATTTTTTTTGGGGGGGGGTTTACAAGTAAGTAAATATTGCATCAAGTTGGAAGACATAGCTCATAATCTCTACCCTCTTTTGGCCCCTGGAATTAGTGTTACAAAAACCAGTTACTTAGTCTGCCTAATGTAAATTAAGCTTGACTTAAAAAATCTTGGAGACTGTTTTTCAACAACTTTCTTTTCTAATACACCTAAAAGGTGTTCTATAGAATAACTAAGAAGTTTTCATCACTGTGTAAATCTTAAGGAATAAAAAATGTCTAAGATTATTTGAGGTCTTAACCAGAAAAGGATATATCTCAGAGTGGAATATAAATAAATTGTCTTCCCCATTCCATTAAATATCCAATAACCTATAACAGCACAAAATCACTGACCAAATGTCTCCATTGGTTTTCTTTAAGAAAAGAGTATATTCAAAGATCTATTACAATATATTTTTTGCTTAGTTTCCATACCAGTGTTCAAGATGCATAAATCTGACCATTCCAGTAACAATGTACATGTCAGTTGTACCGCCTGTTATAGAGCATGGTGTGTATGTAAGAAAACTTATCAAAATAAGTACAGTAAAATGTGGAAACAGATGAATGATGTAATATATTAAAGTACTCGGAGGAAAACAAAGCAAAATTGTGTTTATTGTTGTGGCAAATAGATGTTAATTTCTGTCTAGACTTTTTATTACTTCTTTCCTAGTAACAGTCATTGACCATCCATTTAAGCAATAAACTACATTTATTTCCACAGATGATAGCTACAAGAAGTCAGGGTGGCATGTAACTGAGAACATTGTGATTGCAATCTCTAAATATGTTTCAGAAATATCAGTGAATCATTTCTGTAAAAAAAAAAAAAACATTTAAAAACATACTTTTGGGTCTGTATCCAAAATAGTAAAAATCCCAATAAATGACTACAAACAGCATTGTGCATTTTACATTACATTGCCATTCATTTGTACAGTGCCAGCAATTTGACAGCACTTGGTACAGAGATTACAGACAAAGTAAGACTGTCTAGAGACAGACTAATTGATGCATTGGAGGTGTGGTATTGAACATCCTCAACTCATGGGTGTTATAAAGAAAGGGCTGAGGATTGTGCACTCCAGCCCTGTTGCTATTGATTTTTACTACTCCATTGACACTGCTGTGTTGTTACAATACATTACCACAAATCTGTCAGGGGTACCAAGCTACATAGTGTACTTTCTTTTAACCTGACCATACCTAAAGCTTTTGATGAAGAAGAAGCCCAAACATCACTATTCATCTTTCATACCCTAGGACTGGCCCTGCATGTAGGGAACACTAATCTTGTTATGGCACCCCAACCATATGCCAATGATATAATTAATATATGATAAGAATTTGCAGTGATGATGCAGTTATACTACCAAAAAAGTATTTTCAACTGCATTTTGGTGATGTTTTGATTGCCCAAAAATCTTGGGGATGTTACTATTACCATATTTAATGGTACTCATTTCATCTACCTATGATATTAATTATAACCTGCTCTGGTGTCAGCACAATATCATTGTTTACCCCCACTGGAACTCTGCCCCAAAACAGTTTTATAAGTCATCCCCCCCACCCCCACCCCAACCCCCACACACACTGCTATATACCCATGGATCTCTTATCTAGACCATAAACAGTATTATTGTGCTTGGGGAATAGAGCATTTCAACTGAGTTAGAGCCATGCAAACCTAGCCATGATCTTACCTGATTTCCGCCCTGTCTATGTCTGGCTGTTTAGCAAGTTGAAAATGTTTAAAACAATGTTATAGGTTTTACTCTCTAACAGCTCTGCACCCATTAGAAGATCTAAACTTAAATTTCAGGTGTAAAGCTTCACTTTATCTATCAGTGTTAGTAACCCTGAATAATTTACACCCCAGAGGACGTACCGAAGCTTCAACAGAAAGTCTGGGAGGCCTAAGGACTATTTTTCAGCTTTATGTTCAGCTGTCAGCTACAGCCATCCTAAATAATTTACACATTTTAGGTGTTATTAATGTGCCATCAAACACTGTTTATTACCACCCTGAAAATAGGTTAAACCTTCATAGGTTTCATAAGTTACACTTTTCCGTCTCTGCTAAAAATTTCCCTCTCTGCTACTAATTCAGTAGCAAAGATTAAAATCTTAAACTATTACTTAAAAGACAAACACAGGAACCAGGTGGGGAAAACAACAGACTTTCCTATGAATATTTGCTTAATTAACCTATGACCTTTTCAGGCATGCATACTTGTGACAAAATGGTGCATTTTTACTTTGTCCATTGATAACAATATATAAGGTTGTTTCGTCTTTAATAAGTTATTTATCTGTTTATGTTAGGAAGTCTTGTCGGGTTACTAACTTGTTAAGGTCATAAATTACCAATTGTTTAAAAACTAATTGATACTTATTTCACTATCTATAAAGTGAGTTTCCTTTCTGGCCGACATTAAACAAAGAGGAAGTCACAGCTTCAGACAGTTTGCACAGATGTTGACCACCCTGAGTTAACATTCTCATTAAAATAGTTTAGGTTTTTTGTGTGCATGACTTTTTTTTTGTATATGAGCAGTGTAAAAAATGAAAGTCATTCTGTTTGAAGTAGACACTCAAAGACTATTTTCCAGACCATAATGTTTTACTTCCGCTAAATTTCTTTGTGACAAATAAAATACATAGCTTAAATAATCCCATTTATTAAAAAGTGTTGCTCCATGCGGAACTGAGGTGTTAGATATTGCCCCTGGCAACTGAAAGGTTAATTTATTAATAATATATCTGTGAGTCAGGAAAAAAAAACATGTTATATTGTAAGTGTGGGGGACACAGGTTTTAGCCATTCTGCTTTAAATATTTCACTTTATGTACATTGATGATGTGTTTGCGGTGTAGGGTGCCACACTGTGTTTACAGGACTATTTTGTTGACCTTAACTCGTTCTCCATAGATATTACATTTAAGCTGAAGTACAACCAGACAGGGATAAACTAAATTTAGACACCACAATAATTAAACAAGGTGATGGTCTGACAACAGATCTATATGTAATGCCAACTGGCAAAAATAGTGTGACTTTGCACACCCTAAAAGATTGTTATGGTCTCTGCCAATTATTTGCATAGTATGGCTGAAAAATTCAGCATACCGCATTCATCCCCGCTGCACAACCGTTTACTCATTTCTGTTGGCCACTCCTTATCCCTCCTGTTTTCTTGAAAAATTCAGCAGTATGGGCTACCCAGAAGAGCTGATTAAAGAAGCGCACCACACAGTCACTGAGATCGACAGAGATAACACGTGACATGAGAAAGTAACGATAAGTTCTGGAGATAGCTTGGCATATTCCTCAGGTCATGGTACACACAGTACTAAAATATAGTTATATAGTGACATAGTAGTTTAGGATGAAAAAAGACTTGCATCTATCAAGTTCAACCCTTTTCTTATTCCTTGTTTACTGCTTCTGATGCAAAAGAAGGCAAAAAAAAACATTATTCCAAAAATTCTGAATTCTGCTTTCAATGGGGAAAACATTGTGTCCATCAAGTTCAACCTTTTTCCTATACCTTGCTTACTGCAAGCAGGGGGGGAATGGGGGGGGGCAGCTGCTAGGAAGGGCAGCTTGGTGATGGGGAAGGAATATGGAGTTTGTCTATTTATTGATTATAGAAATTAACCATGGGGACCACATTTTGGGGGAAGTCTTATTAGTATTGTGTAGGTGGGCCATCAGTCTCTCCATGTCAATTAGTTCTGTAACTAGCTGTAATACTTTGGTTGGGGCTGTTATTTTAGGTCTGGTCCAGACTTGTGTTAAAGTTCTTCTGGTGGAGTATTGTGGTTTAGAGAGAAGCATAGTCTATGGAAAGCGTTGACATTTATTTTGTAAAACTCAGTTCATGAAAGCTTTGATCCTTTTCCAATAAATTTGTATTTTGCGGCAGGTCCACCATGTGATGTATTTTATTAGGGGTAATGTTTATTAAACATACTGGGATCTATTCAATGACCTAAGTTAATCTCATGTGATTGAATCTCATAGACTGCAATAAAAAATGTTGAGTTTAAAACCAATCAGGATTGAATCAGGCCAATTTTCTCCTGATTTATGCATTTGCTTGCAATTCTGCTAACACATTATTTAAGGTTTAATTTCCAGAAAAAATAATAGCCCAAATAGCATGGGTTTAAAATACAGCTGCCTATTACTGTCACTGTGTGCTGTTAGCGCATGCACAGCAAAACTTTTTAATGTCCTGCCCATTGCATGGCACCTGTATTAAATGGCTTCACAGCTTGTGTGCTTATGGCAGTTCCTGCAGTCTACTAAAAAAGGAAAAGAAGCTATATATTGAAGATAAACACTAATTATTTATTTTATTCACTCTAGAAATTAACATGACAGTTGTCCTTTGACTACCTTGAATGTAAAAAAGAAAAACCTGAAATCGTATACTTATTTTACCTATTTGTTCCTCTGAATGGCATTATGAAAATCCCAAGCTTTCTTGAATTACTGTCTTGTATCTATCTAGCCTTCTATCTATTAGCCTTTCTATAAAGTATTATTGTACGCTTTCATTTCTAACTGTGCCATTATATTTCTTCTTTCTTATCTGTTTATGTATCTGAAGATTTGTCCTCTTTCTCTCCTTCCTGCAAAGGTGTTTGATGGCAGACTAACACACAGAAGATGATAATAAAGGCCAAGCAAAGATCTAAAGTAGCCGTTATGTAGGTCACATTATGTTTAGTGGTTCCATCTTACCTACTAAGTATGGCCCTACCCTTTCTTTTGGCCATTTTGGCAGACAACAAGCTAATATTACAGCCAGGTTTTCAGGAGTCATGGTTGTGAGGAAAATGTTTTATTGTACTGGATAAATATAACTTTTTTATGAAGTAGGAACCAAAGGTTTCCTACTTGATTTCACCATTGATTTCAGTCTCAAACATAGTAAGTAAGGATAGTTCACTGTAAGATGAAAGATGGTATGGGTGGAGTCTAAATGGCATGGAGGCAGGGTTTATGACATGCCGTAATAATAGCATATGGGATGATGAAATGATGATTTCAACTGTTAATTGTAGCATTGATGTGTGGAAATAAAATCCCCAGTACTAAAGCGAGGGGTAGGTATCAGCATTGTTCATAGTGGAGATTTATTGGACAGACAATTTAATGATGTTCTATGCACCTTTTCAGAATGTATATCCGTTATCAATAGAGTTGATTTTGGTTTAATCATAATGATTTCTGCTTAAATTAAAATTATTTCTAACAATGAGAAAGTCTATGTAATGGAGTTGATGTGTTTTTTATTCAGTGGGACTGTTAGTAGAAATATCCTAGTTTTGCAAAGACAGTAAGAACACTGAGGAATAGAGACTTTATGTGTGCACTCAAACTGCACTCCTCATCTTACAGAAACATTTTGCCAGTTCAGTAAAGAATACCAGCATTGATTTTCTGTTCCTGTTACCTCACACTATTAGTAGATATTTTCACTGGTTTTTTTTTTTCTCCAAAGTACTAACATTTGTCAGACTGAGATTCATGAGTAGTCACAGGTGGCAGGTCCAGGTACAGATCTTCTTTGGTTGCACAGACGGTATCTAGAGCAGCATGTATTGTATAGAAAGAAATCCTACCACCCAGCTATTCTTTGCAGGTCTTTGAAATAAAAGCTTACAAGGCTGCACAATGGGTTCCTGGACTCATCCCAAAAACATCTACTGCTGGCCGCTCATATCCTTCAGCTGTTATTTCTGTCCTCAGGCAATTATGTAACTAACCCCCCCCCCCACCCCCAAATCCAGTAATTGTAAAGGCTTTATTTCAGGCTCAGCATCAAGTAAAACTAATATCATATTTCTTCTCAATCATAATTAATAACAAATAATGAGGTAAATGGTCTCTGAGTGAACAATCTGCACTTATTTTCTTTCTCTCCATTTTCTGTCTATTTCGATAAATATTCTGCACTAATCTATTTATAACCTGCCAATCTCTATAGTATCATAGTATCGTATGTACATCGATTTTATATCTAGAAAAATAATCTGTGTCTGCTAACATTTTGACACCCTTAGTTTTTTTGGACTACATTACCCATGATGCTTAGCCTGCTGAACATCATCAGTAATATAGTCCACAGAGCAGAAGTGCCATCATTACCTGCGGCACTGCAACTGTATGAACATGAATACACTTTCAACAATGCTCAGTGAGCACAGGTGCATTGCACCGCCTCCACTGACAGTAGTTCCGCCACCATTGTGTTTTTTAAATCTATTTATGGGTACATAATAGTAACCATAGTGCTGTCACATGATTTTAAGTGGACTTGCAATCTACTTACTAAATATTACCTGCCTCCTTAAGTCAGCAAAATAGAAATGCGTTGCTGTCAATTTAAACACCGCATATTCAAGGAGCCAGTCACATTATACCAGCAACCCCAGTCATAACAGACCATATTCTCTCCTGCCTGATTCACAGCTGTCCGATAACCACATGACTATACTGATAGTAAACATCAACCCCAACAGTTTTAGACTGCAACACTTATCAATGTTAAACAGGCTGAAATACAAATGGTTCGGTGGTTAAGGATAACACTTCATTATAGAATTCATGGGCTAATCTAACTAAGTGGTGGCTATTTCTGATAACTGAGAAAACCACTAATGCCTTTTGCTATGTTTTCCCTCCACTTTTGTGGCAGTTTTGCAACTCTATTCCCACCATTCATGGAGAATGTTGACTAATAGTACCATGTACCCATCCAGACATATTTCACAAGCCCACAATCTCATATGAGAAGTTTTGCAATTTTGTAGACAAAAATATTCCGTTAGACAGGAAAGCACATTTATGACATTATTTTTCTGAATCATCCAGTATTTTAAAGAAACGCTAACATCTAAAAATGGGTCTGCTGAAATGATGCAGTATTTGTTAAACATTTGTGTGCAACCTAATATGGTCAGATTAATACTTGTTGTGTGGAGCTGCAGCACCAACATGGGCTTTAAAAAGCATCTATGAATTTTACAATAAAATATTGTTATCAGAAAATTGCTGTTTGATAAGGGTACTAATGTACTTGTCAAAGAGACAGTTATCTCGTGTTTTCTACTTTGGATTCATCACTAGGGAAAAAACAACTTATGATGTATCAATATCCAATTACACTTTAGCGATGCTAAAACACGGATGATTGACAGCCCGTAATCTATACCACAATAAATATGCTTATAAGGAAAGCAACAGGGTAAACATATCTCCATTTATCTAATAGCACCAACAAGGACTTTCTGTTTTTCTATATAAAGAAGATCCTTTCAGAAAAATAAAGGGGTGCAAGATTCCAGGGGTTCCTGATCTATAGCCATGAAAGTTTATTGACCTCTTGCTTTCTAACAATACTGTGGAAAATGGAATTTATTTAAAAGTCCCCCATTTCGTTGTTTCTTAAAAGGTACTCCAAGTAAATACAGTTTTTGTGACTCCATCGCAGTCACCAAATCCCCAAGGATATAAGTGAATGCTGCTAAGTGTGATTGCTCCCTGATTTATTTTAGTACAAGTTATTTTCAAGCTAATTGGGAATGGAAGTGAATAAACATTTTACTTATCTGACTTTTAAACCACACCAGCGATTATTTTTCAATGTATTTGAATTTATTAAACATGTGAATTTATTTTAATAGCATAAATATCTTTCTGATCTCACCCCATTATATCTAATCATTATGTGAGGGTTTTTTTTGGCAAACTGTACACATTTAAAAAGTCCAGCTCTCATTGTAATTCGGATTAAAGTCAATATTCAGGTGTCAGGGGTAACACATTCCCCAGGAAAAATGGAGTAACATCATGGGTTGAGATGGAATGCTTTTAAAGAGATGATCCACTGGTTGCAGAGTCAGCCAGCCGGAAATATATCATTGATATTATTAACCATGTGGAGCACCCTGCAGAATGAAGAAATGCCAGTAATCCAGAGGCAAGTAATCGGGGAGACAGCTAGGCCTGACATAACCGCAGCAATCCATAAGGAACTGTCAGAGGTCAGTATTGTTAACACAAATTGAATTTGAGCTTGTTCTTTTCAAACGTTCAACACGGTAATTGCACCTTCAAACCCTGTGCTGGGCCCCTTAACCCACAACTCTTTATACTTCACAGGGGCACATTTCATTTATTTTACCACATCTTCTGAAATAAAAGGAAAACATTTTATATTTCAAGACACTCAATAATTACTTGATGATGATCTACTAATTAAGTTGCTTTATAGGCTGAAGGAAAGTTTTAGCTCAACTATTTACACATAATACATAATGATGAGAATTTCTAATATAAAACTAATTTACTATTATTATTTTCCCCATGATGTTAGATTTGTTATGTTTATCGTTCTCTAAGCATAAATCTGGTCACAAATTATTTTACATTATTTGTTGTTCCATTTAAGCTTCACATATTAAATAAATGCATAAGGCTTTTATAGTGGGACTAATGTATGCACTGCTTAGCCAAGCAATTAATAGGACTAATAGGAAAAAATATATAGTATTTTATATCTATTAATAACTATGACCATAGTACACAGTTTCTAGAGTGGGGTACATGTTTTATTCAATAGTCAACTGTTTTTATTCAATACTCAATGATAGTCCTGTTCTTGTATCTACAGTTTAATCCATGCGATCTCTTAAGGAAATGTTTCTCTCCTAAAATTCCAGGAGAACATGTCTTCATTTCTAGACACTGGACCAGTTAGTAGCTTTGAAGGCTTCTCTGGAAATGTGTTATACCATGAGTAAGTAGAATCAGTTCTGTCAATATTCAAGTGTTTTACAAACTAACTTCCCAAGATCACCTGCAATTTTTTGTGTGGAATTTACCGAATGCTAGGACTGATGACAGCTAGAGTTGAGCAAACCCAGAACCGCAAAGTTTGGGATTTTTAGACCCCGGACCCGAACACAGACATTCCACTGTATGTCCGGGTTGGAGTTCGGGATTCGGCGATTCATATCGCCTAAACAAATTAAAAATTACAAGTGACTGGACAGCTATTTCTGCTCAGTCACTAGTAAAATAAGGCCCCTCCCCCCTAGTCCCCACCCATTGCCTGCGGGTGGGGACCCTAATAATGTTAGGGGGGACCTAATGTCCCCCCCGGTCCCCAACCATTGCCGGCGGGTGGGGACCCTATAATAATAATGGGGGGGGACCTAATGTACCCCCCCCGGTCCCCACCCATTGCCGGCAGGTGGGGACCCTATAATAATAATGAGGGGGCACCTAATGTCCCCCCCAGGTCCCCACCCATTGCCTAACATTATTAGGTTCAGGTTCGGGGTCGACATCGACCCCGAACCCTGACTTTTTTTCCGAGTTCGACCAAACCCGCCGAACCCAAACATCCAGGTGTCCGCTCAACTCTAATGACAGCCTCTATTCATCTCATTTCAAGTGGGGAAGAAATTAAACTTGCAGACTTAGTTAAACTGCTGGGCTGGCAAAGTGTCCCTTGCCCTCTAATATTAAATGGGGTTGGGGGTTTGTCAAGTGCCCCTAGCCACTAATAGTGAATGGGGTTCTGAGCTGGCCATGTGCCCTTAGCCAGCTCTAAATATATGGGTATAAAGGCTGGTCAAGTGCCACTGGCCCTCACATGTTATTAATCGAGTCAGGGGATGCCCAAAGTGTCTGATAAATATTGTCCTCCCCTTTAATACCAGGGTGTCTGGATGAGATATTGATGTAATCTCTCCATATTTGGGTAACTTAAGGTGGAGCTGTAGGTAGGAAATTATTTTAATTTGTTTAATTCATTTATTTTAGGGTGAACCTTTGACCAACAAATATTTAAGACCGGGGTCAGGGACACTTGGGCAGTCCCTGATAGCATCAATACTAGGGGGCTGGGGCCACTTTTTACTTTTAGGCATCTTGCACAGCCCCAGCACTAGTAATTATTTGGGCTACAGGGGCATCTTGTGCAAATCGAACTCCCTTCACTTTTTAGTGAAAAGCAATTTTACTTGCATCCACTGAAGGTTAAATTAAAGATGGAAGTCCAAGTTGGACTTTGTCGAAGTGGAGGAGAGGGAGGCCAAATTCATTTTAGTGATTAGCTCAAGTGGGTTGAGTTGGGAGGTTGAATTTAATTTTTGAATTAAGTCAAATTCAACTCACCACCTTGAGACTAATTTGAATTTTAGTCATTCCTGTTAGCTAAAAATTGCTGATCCACATCACATTTTGTAAAATAAATATATAACTATATTTTCCATGTACAAAAATAATGTTTTGTCACGTCTTATAACTTGACCTTATCATTTATTGTTATTTGCTTTCCTATTCTTTTCTGTCAACTAACTATTTTTATTTGCAATTTGTTTTTGTTAATATTTTTTATTTTTATGTTTTGTGCAGTTGTAAAAATCAATACAAGAGCAATCATTATGTTTTTCAATCTGTTGAGTAAAATTGTTATAGTATATTTATTTCTTGTTAGAGTGCAATTGTAGCCCTTTTGCAATATTCCCCTAAATTAAATGTATTTTTTGTGCAATTAATATTTATTGGAGACTAAAACAAACTCCCATCTTATGTGTTTTTGACT
Source organism: Pelodytes ibericus (assembly GCA_036172795.1). NCBI lineage: Eukaryota > Metazoa > Chordata > Amphibia > Anura > Pelodytidae > Pelodytes > Pelodytes ibericus. Next base: position 88,401,702 of record CM069859.1, read on the forward strand.
ACTGCATAAATTATATCCATGCCTAAATGTTTGGCATTTATTTATTATGATATGTTTGACAAATTAAAGTTGATAAGAGTTTACCAACAAAAATAAGATGAATAAATATGTTCCATAGTTATTCCCAATGCATCCATTTTTCTGATTTGCTCTTGAGCTCTTCAATTCACTGCTTCTATTAATTTGCTTGAAATTTGTTTTCTCAAGTGTGTTACAAGGCGCACCTGCTGCACCCCGTGATATTTGGGATATAACAAAAGAATGTGAAAAAGAATCTTTTTTTTTAGATGATTTCACATAAATTATAGACTGGTGCATATGTTTTGAGGTAGAACAGGCACAGTGGCAGCTGTGATGGTGCCAAAGAAATACTGTATTTGGGGAAAAAATATCAGGATAAGAAGAGGTAAAGAAGTCAATCAGAAAAAAGAATAGCATCAGTTTATATTTAGCTTCTTAAAAAAAGGTGGATCACAGAGTAATTGTGATATAATGGAGGCTAGAGCCAAAGGAAGAGAATTAGAAAACATTTATTTTATTCTTTGATAATGAAGTGGGACAGTGTGATGCAATGTTCATTGCTATGGAGCTGACAAAAAAATATATTGCAAATTTCACTATGTTAACTTACTGCTACAAATGGGTTAGAGGTATTGACTTTGTAAGTGAAAATAAAGTCTAAAATCTTATTTTTTGGACATAATGTTTTGCAATATAGTACAATATAAAGCACTGTGTCCTACTTTTTAATGTGCTTCCTGTAATGGACGGAAGATAACCCCTAATGAGGTCTATCAAAGATGCCCATTAACCCCTAAAAAATTACAAAGTATTTTTATTTCACATTATTCCTGAAAGAATAATTCAACTCAAACTCAGTGCCCCAAATTACTGCTTTAAAGGCCCCCAGCCCCTTATGGGGAAAAAAACACTATTTGACAGTGGGCAGTGAAAATATTACCTGATTAAATGTCCAAGCGATGCCCTTGTTCCTCATCTTCTTAGTGGTCAGTCAATCTTAATTTAATTGGCTGACCACTGAGGATAGACACAATAGTAGCTGTCTGTTTTGGTTTTTCGTTTTGATTTGGGGGGTTTTGACATAGGGATTTCTTAGGCGGAATATTTTTTTGGGTGGCTGCAGGCCCCATTCATTAATTAATTAAATAGGGAACTAGAGCCATAATGACCAGCTCCAATAATTTATAATGGGACTGAGACCTTTTTCCCTGCTCCTGTGTTATTTATGGGGCCAAGGGCATTTGCCCAGCAACTGGCACCAGTATTATTTAGGAGGCAAATGAGCATTTTAGCAGCTCCCTGCAGCACAATTGTTAATGTTTCCCCAGCTGTTATGGAAGTACAGAGAACCCACAAAACATTTTTCAATGTAGGGTTAACCATTGCATTGCTGCAGGGTAGCACTGTTTATGGTCCCTACAGCCCTGAATATGTTCATTTACAAATAACGACTATAGTCTTTGCACACTTTAGACCTGATTATTTTACCCATTATGGTAATGGACACAAATTTATAATTTTTTTTGCCAGATACTTTTTAACAGGAGTCATTGGAGGCTGTTGACTAAAAAATGTTTATTAGTCAGATATTTATTCACAGTATTACATAAGCATATAAATAAACGATTCTCACTCTGCAGCTTCTGTTTATGCCTTGGTTTAATCACCCAAGGCAAGGATTTTTTTCCCTTGTTTTTGTCACACTACCAGTGTAACCAACTGCTTCTGTAACTCTCAACCCCTATTTATTACATGAATACACAATACCAAACCTAGTAAAATATGAGTCATTTTTATCAACAGCTTTGATCGAGCCGATTGTGGTGTAACCTCGAGATGCACAATACAACACAGAGAGAGGTAAAGCCTTATATTAATGATAATGTAACCCAGCCAAATATCAGTTGTTCAGTAGTGGATTATTAGTTGTGTCAGAAACCGCATGAAACTATAAAAAAGCTATATGTTTTCTTACACAAGGGATTCTTCTTTCAAATATTTGTATGGCTATCCTGTTTCCTTTTTTGTTTAATTATAAAATTACTATTTCAAGGTATAATAGTATAGACACAATAATGGCATCACTCCCAACCTTTACCTTATTCAATGGTAAACACTCGGGTAATGAAAAGAACATGGCAATTAACAATGCAGTTGAGTATAACCGAGACACTGTTGGCAGTCAACCTCAGCTTGGGAGAAGTGTGAACTTTCTGTGACACAAGTATAACCAAGTGCCATCGGTTCCTCTTGGTTTCTCATGCACCGACATAGAGATATAAAGTTACAGTGCCTGAGAGATCATTAACATATTTTCTGACCTTGCCAAGTTAAAATTCTAGAGTTTGTTGTATGTATGGGAAATTATATTGCTGTTAATCATTGGAGGTGTAATTGTATCTGATTATGAGTGCAGTGTATATTAAAGCGGGATGTCTGACTTTTTATATCCCATTATTATTACAAATTAGATTTAGACTTGGCACAAGCAATGGCACAAAAACAGTTCAGGAAATAGAATATTAGTTACCTTTTAACTTTTGGAGTAAAACAGCACAAGGACGGTTGTTCATAAACAGGTGACTTGGCCTGACTGTAGTACTGAGATAGAAATTCTCAGGAATTTTGAATAAAGGAGTTTCAGGATCAACTTGGAAGATGCATTTGTTGTAATCCCTTACAATATATGATTCTGGAAAATGAAATGCAAAGTAATTGAGATTCTCTTCAACCAACAATCATACTACAACCAAAGGTGCTTTGATTATGTCTTCCCTAATCTAGTGTTTGGTCAAACAAGAACTAAAACGTTTAATATGCCTGGATATTTTAGGTGCACATAATAAGGTGGCCATAGGCTGAATGCTTGTGTCTTCAGGATTTTTTTGGGTGTTTTATTTTTATGGAAAATTATGCTCATTAATACTTTTTCGGAGTCTAAATTCTCATCTGTTTCAGCATTAGAAAGAAATAACACTGTTTATATCAGAAAATTGCAGAATATCTATAGACACTATAGGGTCTATTCAATAGCTTCTGATTTGTTCTGAACTGTATTCAGTCAGGCATAATATCAGAACCAAACAAATCCTCAAATGTTCAGCCGTTCAGAGACCGAAGCATCGAAGGCCTTCAGATCGAGATATTTTCCCTATAAAAAGCATACAACTTTGGCTAACCAATGAGCATATTTTGGATTCAGGTAAGTGCCAGAGGGCGTCCTGAGATCATGACACTGCCAATAGACAAGCACATCAGTGCAAGGTAGACAATCCCAGAATTGAAAATGTACAATGTACCTATCATACACAGGACTTACTGTGTAAATTATGTCTTCACCTGGTGATGTTGCTAGTTAGTACACAATTCAACTCCTGTAGGGATCTTAGAAAAGCTAGATTCACTGCTTGCCTGTCAGCTGGGTGTCTTCTCTCTCCTCCAGGTCACATCTTCACTCTCACCAGTTCCAATGCTAATTGTGTAATTACCCCTAACTGAAACATCCCCATACCTCCCACTGATATAAATAAAGCTATAACTGTACCCCTCCACACATGGACACCTGCATGTGTGATTGCAATTACATAACAGCTGTTAATGAAGAACAACACCAGTCATGTCAGCTCTATGCTGGCATCACATCACTAGATATTCATCTTTAGCAACAACTGTTATTACATGTAATGGGAAGTAATGAACCATTTCACTTCCAAAGTCTAGATGCCAACACTGATGTCCAATGCAAAATACTACACTGTGGAAGTAGAAGAGTACCCTTACCTGTGGAAGTGTGTGAGATGTGGATATCCCTGAAAAACAATGCAGACACAATTGAGTATGTTTAAATGAATATTTTTTATTATTATTATTTTTATTAATTAAGAATTTTTAAAAAATATTTAATTTTTGCTTTAGAAATAATTTTTATGTTAATTTTTATTTATTTATTTTATTTTTAATTTCTATTTTGTAATTTTCTTTTTTTTTTTTTAATATGAGCAAGCCTAGGGCACTGGGACCTGCTTATTTAAATCCGTTACCCTGCATTATCACTGTGTGTAGGGAGAACGAGCAGCACTTACTTATGCTGCCTGCAGCTCCCAGTAAAGCAGACGCTGCTCTACTTCACAGCTCTTACTCAGTGAGCTCCGCCCCCTTTCCTGTAAGTAACAATGGGAGAAGAGAACAGAGAAGGGGGAAGAGAAAGGAGGAGGGGAGGGGAGAACAGAGGAGGGGGAAGGGGAGAACAGAGGAGGGGGGAAGAGAAAGTAGGAGGGGAGGAGAGAACAGAGGAGGGGGAAGAGAACAGAGGAGGGAGAGGAGAGAAAAAAGGAGTGGGGAGAGAACCGAGGAGAGGGGAAGAGAACAGAGGAGGGGAGGAGAGAACAGATATGGGGGGAGGAGGGGAAGAGAGAACAGATATGGGGGGAGGAGGGGGAGAGAGAACAGATATGGGGGGAGGAGGGGGAGAGAGAACAGATATGGGGAGGAGAGGTAGAGAGAACAGATATGGGAAGAAGAGGGAGAGAGATAACAGTTAAGGGAAGGAGGGGGAGAGAAAGAGAACAGATATGGGGGTGGAGGGGGAGAGAGAACAGATATGGGGGTGGAGGGGGAAAGAGAACAGATATGGGGGTGGAGACGGAAAGAGAACAGATATAGGGGAGGAAAGGGAGAGAGAACTGAAATGGGGAGGAGGAGGAGAGCGAGAACAGATATGGGAGAGAGAGAATAGATAGGGGGAGGAGGGAGAGAGACATAACAGATATGGGGGAGTTGGAAAGAGACAGACATGGCAATGACGAGGAAAGTGACAAACATGGGAAGGGAGAGATTTATACATGTAGGGAGAGGATAAAGACGGGCATGAGGAAGGAGAGGAGACAGACATGAGGTGGGGGCGCCACAGGGGGTGGCCCGCACAGGGCGCCAGAACACTTAAGGCCGGCCCTGTAACCATTGCATTTACGTACAGTTAAAATGCAGTTATTAACATCCTGAACTACTGTAAATTGACATTCCACTATTAATAATCCTGTAAATTGTATACCTGGGACTCAAAATCAGTCAAAATGTTAGTGAACTGTACCGATTTAATTTTATTGCTTTATTGACGAAAATCCGAAATGACCTAATCAAATGGGCACTCCCACTTTTCTTGGACTCGTAGAGTTGCAATTCTTAAAATTAACATTCTGCCGCATATTCTTTACCCAGTACAAACCCTGCCTATTAAACTCCCTGGCACATTTGACATCTTTATTAGAGTTGAGCGGACACCTGGATGTTCGGGTTCGGCCGAACGTCGAAAAAATGTCCGGGTCCGTGCTCGAAATTGACCCCGAACTTGACCCCGAACCCAAACCCCATTGAAGTCAATGGGGACACACATTTTTGGCCACTAAAATGCCTCTAAAAAGTCCTGGAAAGGGCTAGAGGGCTGCAAAATGAATTAAAATGTGGGTAAGAGTGTCACCATTCATACGAATAGGTCAATTGACCTATTCGTATGAATGGGGACTCTATTTCGGTTTATAGAAAGCCAATAGCATTACATGTATTCCATAAACCGAAAGTCTTTAAACCGAAATACATTCGGTTTATAGACTTTCGGTTTATGTAATACATGTAATGCTATTGCTATTCAATAAACCAAAACAGAGTCCTCATTCATACGAATAGGTCAATTGACTTTTACAGGGCTTTTACATGGCTCAGAGAAACCCATTAAAGGGATTCTAGGATACAGGGCAGCCCATTACAGGCTTCAGAGCTGGAAAACTATAGCCAGACTGCGAAGATACCACTCATGGGACCAACTGGACAAAGTTTCTCTATATAATAACCTTTACATATGTGATGCTATTTAAATTTGCATCATTAATTATATCAAGCAAGCAAGATATATATCATTTAAATAATCAATATTAGCTGTTTCATTGTTTTATACTTTTAATGTTAATATGATCAATTTGTACTGATTATTTTACCCTTTATTTGTAGCTATATCTATATTCCCATCATAGTTAGCATATGATTTAGAGTTCACTGCAAGAGTGATATTTTTTTTGTGGATTTTTAACTATTTCGATAACTTACTTTGGTAATTAAAATAAAGTTATATATGGTAATTTTCATATATTTTTGATTATTCAGGACATTTTTCCAAACCTCCATTAAAAGCAGGCTTATTTGCTATAATGTGTTATCTGTGGAACAATGATTTGCTGAGCCTGTTACCATGTTATGGAAACGGTTAAATATTTATGGAGCTGTTCAGCTACATGGTTCTGAAAGTGGTGCTGAAAGCTAACATGAACTAGTTTTCAACCCCAAGAATTACTTCTAACCCTACAAACTGCATGAACACCTACTCAAAGGCCAAAGGCTAGGAGCCACCATTCCCTCCTCTTTGCAGAGCGCTGTAGCAATGCTGAGATATATTTTAAATTGGCATTTGATGTGCAAACATCTATGGAGGAAAAAGGGCATGTTAATACATAGATGTGTAATGTAAAAAACATACAATCCAAACAAACACTTTTATTAATATTTAGCACTATATTATTGTTTAAATATAGCATAAAAGAGAAGCATTTATAATATAGTTTGGTGACCTTTTTATTTACACCATCAATTTTAGACACAGTCATGTCTTTCTGCCTTTCCTTTCCTGTCTCCAATGCTGGTGACCCGTCCCTACTGTTTTAATCTGCTCTCGAAAATTACAACTCTCATATAGACATTTTAAATCTTAAAAAAATGTTTTACAAAGCCTGTCATATAAGAGTCCTGCTGCATAGTCAGGGAACCTATGGGTTCTTCACTGGCTGTATTGATAAAAGTAACATGTAATAACTAGGTTTTAAATTGGTTAATTTTGCTTTAAAGTTCCTGTTTTTAGTATGCGGTTGGTATTCAGCTACATTAGCCTCCGTTCAGCTTACTAGAAATCAGATTCCAAATTCTTAAATTTATGTGAACATTAAAACACAGAGATAAATGTTGATGTACAGAAAGGAATGTCATGCAAATGAAGTTCTGCTCTCACCTCATCCTTTAATTAAGGTACATGTGGATTAACATCAGACAACAGCAGTTGGTTTCTAATGGTGATCAAAAGTAAGCATCTAAATAGATTATCTCCCTCCCGACAATGCCCATACATGTATGGGTTCCCAATGCCCAGGCATGTACGGGCTGCCTTTAAAATAGCGCATTTGCGGCTTTTTGCCCCAATTCTCACTAGTTTAAGCTGACCTGGAAGCTTCATTAGTGAATGCTATCCAGGAAAAAAAATAGCTGAGGTACCGCTAGTGGGCTTTCTTAAAATGAAAGGCCAGTGACAATTGTCACTAACCTGTCAATCACGCCCCCCGCACCCTATGCAAATCGGCTGAAGGGTGTTTCAGGATGCCTCTGTTGGAGGTAAGTCTGAAACACCCAGAAAAGGGGCCGGCTTAACCTGAAATAGCTGAGACATGCTGTCTCTGCTATTCCAGTGAAATTTGTGATATGTCTAGGGACATATCACAATCCATTGCAATCCTCACCCAAATTTGGTTGGATGGATGGGGTGGAGTGAACCTGGTTGCCTTCACAGTTAGGCAGACCAGGATCAACAATTATTTTTTGCATTTATTGATGTGATTGAAAATCAATCACATTAATCACATGCAAAAAATACATTAAATGACAATCAGTGTTGTGTAAAAAATCCTTCCTCTCTCTCACTTACACACTTTAATCTTGTGTCAGAGAGAGAGAGGAAATATACATACTGTGTGCCAGAAAACCCCCCATAAAATAAACACTTTTTTTTGCCACTTTTACAGTATTTGTTAAAATTTATACAGTACACAAAGGGTTAAGTCTCAAACATGGTCCCTATCTGTCCTTACAAAAAATAATATATAATATGAGGGGTTAATTTAAGAAGCAAGCTTGCACTTATTTAAATGCAGCATCGCTAAAGTAAAAAAAATAGCTATTTTAGTGATATATTAACCACTTTAAAAAATGAATAATATATTTTTATATATTTAAAAATACACCTGCCCCTATATGTCTTTTCAGCACCACTGTCTACATGGGGACTAAGCAGCCATTTTAATTTCCTGCGTAGGATCAAGCCTGATCTGACCAGTGGCGGGCTTCTTTTGGGTTAAAAGCTGTTTGGAGGTGTTATTCTCTGTTTAAACATTTCAGAATTTATAACTATATTACACAAATGTGTCCTGTACATACTGGTACAAAAGGACAATTTCTATATTTAAAAAAAGTACAAATTTGCTCAACGCTACAAATGTCGACTGTTCGAGTGTCAAAGTAGCACAACAATTGGCTTAAAAGTGCATCAAATTCTAGCAAATAAATGTTATGTTGATGTAGCACTCTGCTAGAGATCTAATGCTCTGTGGTCCTCCTGGGATGATTCCATGTCACTGAATGTGTTACAGACATCTATTATTATACAAGATACTTGCAGCCATATTCCATTATGTTTTGGGATATAATCGATGGATGTATCTTCACACTCACATGCTGACAAGTGTAGAATCTGGGATTTATATGTGAAATTAAAAACAAAAATGATAACTGTGTTAAAAATAATGGAATTCAACCCATCCAGTGAAAATGCCTTGGGAGATTAATGGTAACGATGACATAACTATTTTCAAATATTGTTTTTCTAAACCTCAGCAAGCAGAAACTGTAGCAGAAGAAGCTTTCCATGCCATAGTGAATCATTGACAGAAAATAATGTAATTAGTTGAATTCTGAACTGTTTGTATAAGGCAAGCACTTTTTCAACATGCAGCTCAATTATGGATTGGAGAGTACAACTGACAGTGATGCGTTTTGCTGCAGTAGCACAGTACTCTGACTCTTCAGCTGAGAGAATATTATATATGTTATCATAATGACATTGAATACATATGTGGACATCTAATGATGTACTTTAAGTGGCACAAATGTAGGAATTGTACAGGGTGCAGTTACTATGGAGATGATTTCAATCTCTTAAGATTCTCTTTATTTGATGATCTAATGTGATTTTGCAAGTCCATTTGTGACTCCCTCACTTATTTTATTGAGGTATGTTCGGAACCAGGGAAAAGAAAGTATCACAGACCAATTCTTGCTGATTATTTTCAAAGGCTGAGGTTCATTTGTATTCATAGAGCACAGTTAAAGACATGGGCATCTGCAGAAATTTGTTCAGGGGGGGGGGCATACTTTTACCATCGTCCATGCTGCGCCGCCCCTCTTTTTGACAATGTTATGAAGAGGAGGAGCTTAGTCATTATCAGTGCAGCATGCAAACGGTTGATAAATGGTGATGCCACAGCATCACTTTGCCAGTTAAAATAAGCCACTGTCAGGTACCAATTAACATGCCACAGTCACTTTGCCATTAAAATATGCAACAGTCAGTTTGCCTATTAAAATATGCCTCCGTATAAAAAAATAAAAAAAAAGATCCCAGAGACGCCACTAGTCGCCATAGTGACCTGGCGCCCGTGATTTGTCGAGCCCTGCATTAAATGATTATTTTGCCATTAATATGCCCGGCCAATTTGCCATTTAATATGCCAGTATGATTTAGCCAATCAATATGCCATTATAATTTTGCCATTCAATATACCAGATTAATTTTGCCACTCAATATGCCAGTATTTTGCCATTCAATATGCCAGTAATATTTTGCCACTCAATATGCAAGTATTTTTCCATTCAGTATGCCAGTATTCTGCCACTCAATATGCCAGTACTTTTATACTTATTATGCCAGGATTTAGCCACTCAATATGCCAGTATTTTTTCACTCAATATGCCAGGATTTAGCCACTCAATATGCCAAAATGTTGCCATTCAATAGGCCAGTATTTTGCCATTCAATATGCCAGGATTTAGCCACTCAGTTGCCAGGATTTGCACCTCAATATGGAGGAGGAGAAAGAACTGATAGGGAGGAGAAAGAACTGATGTGGGGGGAGAAACATATATGGTATGGTGAGAGGAGGGGGAGAGAACAGGTATGGGGGGAGACAGAACAGATATGGGGGGAAGAGTTAGCAACAGATGGGGGAAGATAAATGGTATGGGGATGGGGAGAGACATACATGGGATTGAAGAGGATAGAGAGACATGGTAGGGAGAGGAAAGAGACATACATGAGAAAGCAGAGAGACAGACATTTTAAGGGAGAGGAAAGATGGAAAGGGAGAGAGACATACCGTATTTGCTCGATTATAAGACGACCCTGATTATAAGACGACCCCCCAAACTTTGTATATTCCTTTAGGAAAAAAACTAAAAGCCTGAATATAAGACTACCCTATAGGAAAAAAAAAGTTTAACTTGTATGTATGTAAATTGCTTTTTAATATGTAATAAAAAATTGATATTATACAAATGTATTTCTTGTTTTTATTTCCTTGCGGCCTCTCTCCCTCCCCCCTCCAGTGTAGTCTCTCTCTCTATCTCCCCCCTCCCTCCCCTAGTCTCTCTCTCTCTATCCCCTCTCTATCTCTCTCCCCCTCTCTCTCTCTATCCCCCCTCTCTCTCTCTCTCTATCCCCCCCCTCTCTATCCCCCCCACCCTCTCTCTCTCTATCCCCCCCCTCTCTCTCTCTATCCCCCCCCTCTCTCTCTCTCTCTATCCCCCCCCCCTCTCTCTCTCTCTCTATCCCCCCCCCCTCTCTCTCTATCCCCCCCCCTCTCTCTCTCTATCCCCCCCCCTCTCTCTCTCTCTATCCCCCCCCTCTCTCTCTCTATCCCCCCCTCTCTCTCTCTCTATCCCCCCCCCTCTATCCCCCCCCCCTCTCTCTCTATCCCCCCCCCCTCTCTCTCTATCCCCCCCCCCCTCTCTATCCCCCCCCCCCCCTCTCTCTCTCTATCCCCCCCCTCTCTCTCTCTATCCATCTCCCCCCTTTCCCTGGTGGCTAGTGGGGGCAGCTGGGGGATGTCTGCACTATACGTGCAGATATCCTCCATGCTGCCCGACACCTCCGTCTATTATGACGGACAGCTGGTCCGTCATAATAGACGGAGGTGTCGGGCAGCATGGAGGATATCTGCACGTATAGTGCAGACATCCCCCAGCTGCCCGCTTTTCCCTGGTGTCTAGTGGGGCAGCAGAGGAAGTCTGCGCGATGAGCACAGACCTCCCCTGCTGCCGCCCGGCACGCTCGCCGGGACTTCTGTGACGAAAGCGGAAGTTCCCGGCTTCTTCACAGAAGCCCCGGCGGTCGTGCCGGGCGGAAGCAGGGGAGTCTGCGCTCGTTGCGCAGATATCCCCTGCTGCTAGAGAGGGGGATCCAGGTCCCCTGCAGCTCTGCTGGGGACCTGGATCCCAGTCTTATAGTCTGACCTCAAATGTAAGACGAGGGGGATTTTTCAGAGCATTTGCTCTGAAAAAAACCTCGTCTTATATTCGAGCAAATACGGTACATGGCAAGGCAGAGGAAAGAGACAGACATGGGAAGGGAGAAGAAAGAGATAGACATGGGAATGGAGAGGAGAGAGACAGACATGAGGTAGAGAGGGGGGGGGGCACCACAGGGGTCCCTGCACATAAACAACATAATTTTTATCTCATCTAGAAAATAAAGCACCAGAAATAGTTAAGAATAAATAATTTCTCTCACAGATTTAATACATTCTCAACAAGTTGATGGAGATGCTATAGTTAGATTCCAAACAGCAACATTTGTTTAAACCTTGCTTAAAGTACCATTTGCAATAAGTGCTAGGCTGTATGTGGGCAGGATATAAAAAGAAATAAGCCACCAGCACTCCTTGATCCATACATAGTAATGAATTTAAGAATTTTATCTAAGATAATATGGCAGACACTTTGTGTGCTTCACGTTTAGCGACGCTTATTCATAAGTTTCTGTATGTGTACCCGAGTTTTTTTAATTAAAACATTATTACGTATGGATCAAGGAGTGCCGGTCACTTTTTCATTTCTACATTGTATCCTGGAGTTCACCTGGAGTACCCAGGACTAGCCTATATCCTGTCTGACAATCATATATCTTGCCAGCAAGGAGGAGCCCAGACTTTCTGTTTTCCCCTCCTGAGGGAAAGGATTCATTCAATTTGTGTATGCAAGCATAGTCAAAGGCTGATATTACTAATTTACCCAAGTGAATAATATTTTGACCTCCTACAGCCCTTTGCTATAGGGGTTCAAGTCTCCTGTTCTAGTGTTCTCGACTATGTGTGCCAGGGTCTGAACAATATGGTGTGCAGCAGGTGCATTGCAACACATAAAAACACAAACCAAGTAAAAATTGGCACCAATAATTACACACACTTCCTGTTTCATGGAATTACCACCATTCGGAAACCATCTTATTGCCTCCACAAAGTACAAAAAAAAAAAACAGGACAGAAGGTCCAATTGTGGAATAATATATAAATGTTTATTAAATCCTTAAGCTTGACAAAACTTGAAAAGTGTAAAAAATAGACAAAGGGTGGTGGTAACATGCCAGCTTCCTCAAGCCTTCTGAGCTAAGAAGTATTTAATCATAGGCAAACTATATGCACCCAGGCTTATCCCTTTAATTGTGTCCTATGGCAGACATGGGGTAAATTCAATGGAGTAGGTACAAAAATGGGATTTGTGGTAAATTAAAATACCAAGTGATTCAATTCCCTATGTTAAAGCCATTAAAACATGCAAAGATGTAAAATCACTAACAGAACCGCTAACATGGATTACCAAAAAAAATTATTCAATGGCATGTGTTAAAACTTAACAGGCAGGGAAAGATACATTTTTGCCCAAATGAAATACATCTAAACTGTGCAAAGGCTGCTTACCATGGCCAAAATGTACACATTAAATCTTTTAGTGCTATAAGGAAAACAAGCAGTAATTTTAACACTAACCCTGAAAGGGTTAACTCTATAATTACAAAAGTGTTTCATGTGTCCTCTGGACCTCCATAATGGTTCCTCCCGCCCTACGCTCCCATACAAATCCCATGTCTTTGATTACAATGGGCCCTGGGGCTTTCCCACTTGCACAAAGCACCCTTAAATACAGAATCCATTCTGTCCAGTAACACAACCAAGTGTCCTCCTTCCACACGAGAGTATCTGTGTTATTGTAACATTTAAAACAAAATTATACGATCCTGGACCTTCATGGGGAAAAACTCCCTTAGTGACCGATGACGGTCCAGGACCGTCATGCAGGTCTGATCGCGGTATGCACGCTGGCATACCGCGATCGCGCTACCAACGGCATGGCTAAGTGTCTCGGTACCGAGACACTTCAGCCATGCCGGTTGAGGACCCCCCCTGAAACATCCGCGGACTGTGACAGCCAATCACAGCGCCCGGATGTTAATAGTTGTCAAAGCAGGTGCCTGCTGTGACAGCTATAGTCTCTCCCTGCTCCACGGTGATCGTGGGGCAGAGAGAGACTAAATATAATGTGTGAAGTCTCCCCCTGGTCCCCCCCAGTAATAACCAGCCCCCCAAAGGATTTTTTTAATAAAAAAAAAGTTTTATTTTTTAAAAAAAAATTTTCCTATTGTGCTAATCCTAACTCTTTGGTTAGGGTTAGAGTTCATCAAAACCCTAATCCTAGAGTTAGAATTAGGGTTTGTACTAACCCTAACCAAAGGGTTAAGGTTAGAGTTAAATAAAAATAAAACAAATGTAAAAAAATAAAAAATTAAATAAATAAAAAAATTAAAAATAATAATAATAAATTGTATACAAATAAGAAGTTATTCCGTAGAGGACCAATGACATGTTATGTCTGTCTGTGGTCCTCTAGGGATATTTTATTTTTTTAAAAAAGACTGCTAGTGGGGCCAGTGCTTTGCATTGGCCCCCAGCAGTAGATAGGGGCCCGCAGCAGCTGGATATTTGATCCATGCAGCCGCAGGATAGCAAGGATAGCAAAAATCGGTGCTTCCTACTATAGACTACATTTCCTATTCTGCTACGGTAGCTTTTGGCTGGCTGAGCATGATAGGAAATGTAGTCACAAGTATTACATAATAAATACACGTTTTAAAGCTGCAATAACCATATCCTAAATTTTGCCCTGTACCTGCCACATTAACCTAGCAGACCTATACATGTGGGGTACCGCTATACTCAGGGGAAGTTGCTGAACATATATTGGGGTTTTGTTTGGCAATAAAATAGAACAGTTCCTTTTAAATTCATACCTAAGTTTTCAAAGTGTGTGGAAATAAAACACACACAAAATCACTACGCCAAAACTTGTCAAAGATTGGTGGTAAAATGACAGAGTGAAAAATTACCCCAAGTTGAATGCCCTGGGATGTCTACTTTATAAAAATGTGTACATGTGGGGGGTTATTCAGTGATTCATATCAGATATCGGTGTTACAGTGTCACTAACGCTAATTTTAAAAAAAATGGTTTTGAAACAGCTAAATGCTACTTGTATTTATTAACCTAAACCATGCAAACAAAAGCAAAAAAACATATAAACATTGGGTATTTCTGAACTCAGGACCTATAGTCGAATCTATTTAGCATGTTTTTTCATTAGCTTTTGAAGCTTAGTAAAAGAATTTACAAAGAAAAGTCAGGAAAAGTGTTTATTTTTTTTAATTTTAACCATATTTTACTATTTTTTACACAATACAATAAATGATATGAACAAAATAATGTCATGAAAAGAAAGCCCTTCTTGTCCTGAAAAAAAACAATATATAATATGTGTGGGTACAGCAACTGACAAAGAAGAAAATTAAAGCTAAACACAAACACCTCAGAAGTGTTAAAACAGCCTCGGGCACTAACGCACAACATTCCAAAAACAGTCTGGTCATGAAGGGGTTAAGGAAAAAAAACAAGAATGAGAGAAAAATATTGGCCTGATGGGGGCAAAGACATTTCTTCTGATCCAGGGCTCTTAACAGTCTTGTTCGCCACTGCTATGTACTACTCCACAATTTAAGAGAGTCAAGATTGTCAATTGCAGAAAACCACATATAAATAAACAACAATTTCTTAAATCTAAGAAAAATGTTCTTTCCATATTTACAATAATTATGTAAAGTTGTATTTACCCATTAATTGAAGAGAGTGTGTGTGTGTGTTTGTGTGTGTGTGTTTGTGTGTGTGTTTGTGTGTGCACACACACAAACAGCTGGAAAAAGTTATCCTTATTTTCTTTCACTTTGTCAGCATCAAACCATGGTGCAACAAAGCTTGTTAATATTAACCTACATTCTGAGTAAACTATAATATTTATTGAAAGTATATAGTTTCCTTTAAAAATATAAACTGAAGGCTCCTTAACATTAATAAATATTTTTCATGTTTAGTCACAAGCTACTTGTGGTTATTAAAGGAGAACCATAAATAAAGTGCCTTGAAGCATAGACCAGGTTTTATGTATTTTGACTACTCCCTTTTATGTAATATTTACAAAGGCAAATACCATTCACAACTCCATTTATTTTGTACTGTCTTCATGCTAAGAACTGGGTTAGTTAAGGCTACATGATTCTGAAGCCCATCAGCAAATTTTCTTACTACTGGTACAGGAAACATCCAATTTAAAGGACAACTCCAACATTAAGGTTGCAATCTCTGCTGACCACCCACTAAAGACATTTGGCTGGAGCATGGGAGAAAAAAGTAACATTTATAGTGCTTCAAAAGAGGACAAAGCAAAGTATTCAGATGATAATTAAATCTGCAATATACATAATATATTGCACAGGAGATTTCAGAGAGCATGCATGTACATGTCAGTTTTTTGTAGGACACATTTAACTTTTACATGGCCCCATGCAGAAAGCATGTGTGTTCATTAGAAACCAATTAATTAATGAATGAAAGGATTCCATAGAACTACCTTAATTAATGAACTGTCTGCCCACTTTAGATTTAGTCATTATCTTTTCACTAAAATGCCATTTCAGTTTAGTCGTATTTTAGTCATCTGAATCGTTTTTTTGTTTTAGTTTAGTTTTAGTCAAATAAATCTCCAGCAGTGAGGGAGGGAACAGGTCTGAAATGGCTGTTACACAATGTTAAGTTAACTTGCTAGGGAGATGGGAGGGGAAACACTCACATGACCGTACCAGCCGAATTACTATGCAAGACTATGCAATTTGATGACAACTGACACTATAAAATCTTTTGAAGACCTCTGAAGAAAATAAGGGTTTAATTTATCTCACACAGACTTTTTCAAATATCTACGAGCTTGTAATTTACTTACCTCACAACTTAACACAATTTTCCCACCGTTCCAATCATATGGAACTGGCACACAAATCATTATTTCATTGGTACCTGGTACCAAGATGTCTAGCCCATATCTAGCCGCAAACCTCATATCAAAGTTGGAGATTATGTTCTTTGGTGGATCCATTGAGCATGGTCCTTCCCTCTTTTGGAAAATGTTGCACCAACACTTGTCTGATGATTTAAAAAAAAATCCAAGTATACACATATGAAGCCAGAAACTTCTCCTTTACACATTATACCTAAAACAGTTTCTTCACCTGAGAAAATTCTGTCTGATCAAGTTTTTTTAGCAGCTAAAACTCTATTGGCAAGAACCTACCCACTTGCAAAGAATTTGTTAACCTTGTCAATTTTAAATCTAGAACTTGAGACACTCCACTATGCTTCAACTCACCCCCCAGAGAGATACAATACTATTTCTACACGATGGACCAACAGACAAAAGACTTGAGCACCTAACTGAGTACTACATTTCTTTTTTGTGTAAGCATTTCCCCCTTTTCTTTCCCCCCTTGTTTATAGTTTTAATGCTCTGAATTTTTTCCAGGTGTAGTTACTACCTTAACTGTACTCTAGTTCATGAATGAAATTGTTTGAATATCAAAGTTCAAGTTAAGAACACAGACACATCTAATTGATTAATGTGTGGTAATGGACTAAACTGTATTGTTCTTATCTGTCGTAGCATTCTACACTCTTTACAGATACAGATGTAAGATGGTTGTCGGGCCGGCCTCTTTGTTAAAGATGCAGTGTGGAGGGAAGGGTGCACCACATTACCTAGGGCAGCACAAAACCAAAATACACTGTTTAGCAACTGATTTTAAATAATGTGATCATTTCTTTCTCCAATTGCTGACTTATGACTAGCCCTTGTTTAGTTTGCCTACTTGTGTTGACACAAAATTCTCTCATCAGCTGTATTTTAGCAGAGGGAGCGTGAATCTGTGTCTTCACAGTACTTCTTCGTCAAGGTCCTTGTGTGTAGGTGATAACAAAGAAGTGAAATTTTACATGATTAAGGCAAAATCTGTCCTAATTTGTGATCTGTGCCAGGGAAACCGATTTTATAGAAAGAGTAAAAATATGGGGTTTGCATATTTACTGTCTCCAAGGCACACCAGGCTCCTTTCAACTAGCAAGACTTGGTGCACTATATAAATTTTCTTGGTCTTTCTTTCTTAAAAGTGCCCCCTTTATCTTGACATGATAAGCACTCACTTAGTTAATCCTTATGGATGTGCCAGCAGTAGTGGTTCCACCGAAAGGTGATGTGATTTAGGAGACAAAGTAAAGCCAGGCTTCTAAGCTCGAGGAGGTTGGGGCGCACTAACTACTGCATTGCTACTAAATATCTATTTACACTTATGAACAATAGATCAAAGTAAACTTATTTATTTTTGCATTTTTACATGTTTTTGCCTATGTCTTTTGTACCAGTTAATAGGCCTTGCAAAAGCACATTATACTAGGAACAAAAAGGTGCCACAGGTTCAATATTTAATTATTTCTGCATTTTTCCTTGATCTATAATCCTGCATACCGTTCTATCCCTAGTGTTTTTCACATGATGGATCTATTTTGTTTGTTTGCTAATGGTAATGGTCCCTAAACCGTAACATTGTCTCTTTATATACATTATAAAAATACAGAGCAGCTATGTCAAAGGAGAAAAAAAAAACAAATAAAGAAAAAATAAAACTATTAAACACCTAATTGGAAGGCAACCGTGCGGCAGTTTTTCTTCTCATAATGTTCAGCAACATAAAGCAATATGTGACTACAGCTGTTGCCAGGCAAAAGTCTGAGTGTTACAAGTCACATCTGGGGTGACATCTTTGAAGAGGCACTTAATCTGTAGTGCTAAGGTATGTTAAGCTTCTTTTCTTTCCCAGCTCTCAAGTAAATACTGCTCCTGGAGAGTGATGCAGATCCGAAATCATTGAGCTAGATGAAAGAATAACAAAGGAAGTAATAAAAGTATACCATGTGAAAAAGAGCAGCAGATGTATGACAATAACATAACCTCATCTCGTGCTACTTTCTACTTATTCATGTAAACATTATTTTTTTTTAACACAAATATGTTTGAACACAATAATGAGTATACAAGTGTAGATTCCATAAAAGTAGCAGAAATGGGAAACAACTAATGTCTGTAGGATTATTTACAGCTGTAAACAGAGCTAGTATGACTGATTTGGAAAAATGTTTTACTTTTTTTTTAGAATTGTGTCACAACCAATGTGTAAAAAAAAAACCTCTTGATTCTCCCTCCACTCTATACCAGTTGCTGGCTGTGAACAAGCAATGAGTCAAAATACTAAAACAATAACCAATTATTGTTTCTTTATAGTAATGTATAAAGTCTACTTAGAAATGTTTACACATACTTTTGAGCATATCACTGAAAATAATAATGATGGGGCCAAGCTAAATGTTACAATTTGCCTCTACATGAAGCAGCTTACTCTTACATAAGACACTACTTGTTAAAGCCTAGCTTTGTAAATGGACACAACATAAGGTGTGTATAATATAAACTGGTAGTCTCTGATTATTACGTAGCTAAACAGCTAATCATTTAACTGCAACACAATATAAACAGCATACAAATGTGATCAAGAAATGTTGTTGTTCGATTAAACCCACATATTCCGCCAAACAGTAGTAAATGTATAATTACTCAAGAGTAGGGGAAGGGTGCTTATTGTCACAAATATAAAATAATAAAGTAGAAGGGAAGAGGGTATGATATTAGGTGTAATGTTATTTATTATCTTTGATATCTGATATCTGGTCATTAGGTGTGCTATATTAATCGAACCCTCTACTATTTTATATAATATGGTATAGTAGGTCCCAAATGTGGTCCCAACATATAACAAACAGTTGTGATTTGTACACACTGGGATCTCTAGAATTTCCTGGTACCAGACCCAGAACAGTCATATATTAGAGGAGCACTGATTGGTACATCTAGCTAGCATTTTGGAAAATATATGCTATCCAGTGTTGAGACTACTATTCATTGATGTCAGCTCTCTATTATACATGTGAGAAGGTCCACATAATTTCTAACCTTTGATGGGAGCTACAATTGTCACCTTATTAATTATGGTTTTCAAAACAAACAAAAAAAGATTTTCCAAACCTTTGTGAAGAGTCTATTGTGTGCTCCATTAGTAAAATATAAACATAGATGACTGATGTGTCTGAGTGATTGGCTGTAGGTTGATACTAACAATATTTTGTATCAATTTCCTGAAACTGGATCTATTTCCTGTGGAAGTTTGTTTTTTTTTGGTTGACTTTTGGATCATTTTTGATATTTCTGCGTTATTTTTTATTTTGTGAAAGCACCCGTAGAATGTAGTGGAGATTTTGAGGGCTACCAATTCGGTTTGGTGCATTTTGGGCAATTAACAGTGATTTCTAAATTGCAAACGTTTTCGTGGCACATGTCAGCTCCCTGAGTAGCTCGCAATTCTGGTACCGATCTATCACCAATGTGATATGAATCCGTCTGCAATTCAGAGGCACCATTTCGGACGTAATCCAACTCAACTATTAATACCAGTTTATTACAGTTCACTTGCAGCTCACTTGTTGGTTCACCACAATTCACTTTATAGTGAATTTTATCAAATCAAATTGGTTTACTGTATAATAGTACTTTGTCTTAACATAAACATTTAAATTCTGAATGCCAAATCATAATGTTAATATATAATATACTGTGACCTTGAGGCAACAAATGGATCATTTTCCATATGTTTTCTGAATGAAGGGTTATTCTGAGGCAATTGTTTGTATTGCATCATTTACAACTTTTAAATAGCTTTGAGGAAGTAGCTGGATTTTGTTTCTCAATTGTATAAACCTCCTGAACACAATTCTTGCCAATATCAGTGTTTTACTGTCTGCTACTGCTTGTTGGAGAAAAGACCCACCATAATGAGACAGCCTAGGTTTAGCCTCCATAGTGCTCTATCAATGACCTATCCATAGGCAAATGGTGAGGAGAAATGTATGAAAAGGCAGATAAATGGATATATGGTAGATCAAACAAATTGCACAAGGGCAGAATAGAACAGAGAAATCTAGCCTAATGTGTGTTTTAGAGTTACTCATCCAAAACCACACAAGCTGTTTTGCACTCAAACCAATTGAACACCCTCAGCCAGTCAGAATTACAGATTTGTGTTCTAACATTGAGTAGGGCAGGGCATAGTTTTCATAGATCTATACTATATGAAGCAAAACACCTGAGCTGTTTATCACTCAAAGCATATGTCTTACCTCAGGGAAGGAGAATAATCTTCATGTATATACTGAGGAGTCTATTTACTAAACACAGATTTGTGGTCCATTGACATCTGAGTTGCAAAACACAAACTAAAATAGCCAGGCTGAAAAAAAAAGCAAAGTAGCAGATTTATTCCAGCCATGATATTTTTCTAACCCTTGCAACTGATAGGCTTCTTCCATTGGTTGGCATTAGGACTTGGCAGAAAGCATTACACATAAGAGAAGTATATCAGGAACACTCTGGACTTTGGAATTGCAGGCAAGTGACAAGGGAATGTCAAACTTAAGGGCAAAGTAGCCGAGTAGAGGTAAAAGTGAACTACGAGGTATTGAGAGGAGAATTGTACACTTCAGGACAATTCCCTTGTCAACGCCCTCTGGTGATACATCTGTATCCACAAACATGAACTGGTAATAAAAAAACTAATTTATGGTTACGTTAATAAACTCCCCATGAACATACACATTTCTACAAATTTAGCAACTACAAAAAAACTGTACTTATTTTATTTGTGTTAACAAAAGCAGATACGTACTGAGCTTATGCTTAAAGGAATTATTGTACAAATGTAATTATGGTTTTATTGATTCCCAGCATTAAGGAAAGTATTCCTTTATGTTAGATTTAAAGGTTGACAAACCTCTGTTGAATGAAAACAAAAACAGATAAGTCCAGTCTTACCCAGAACTAATATATATATATATTTGTTACACCTAAGCTGAATGACTGAAATCTGATCTTCTATATATATATATGATCAGATTCCAGTCATTCAGCTTAGGTGTAACAACTAAGTTATTGCCCTTTAAGTTATCACCCACAAGTTGTAGATTTTCGTCAAAGAATCGGTTTGTAACCTCTAGATTTCCCATTCCCACATAGGACTACAAGGGTATAAAGCTTGTAATTAACAACTACTTTATTGCGTCCGCAATAGTAATTGCCATGTATCGCCTAAAGGTACAGAAGCAAGAATTTAAAAAAAAAAAAATCTTTTCCTGCTTTTCCTCTCCCCCAACTCTCCCCACACTCGCAACATTTAACTACCTTTCAGAAGTTATTATTAGGATGTTGTAGCCACTTCATCCTTAACAAAAACCTTGTGCTAAGATTGTAATCACCAAACGGTGACCTCTGTATGAAGTAATCAATACATATTCTGTATTATTTCCACTTTCTCGGTGTCCCAGGCCAGACTCGAAAACACTAACTGGGCAGAGATTAGATTATCAATTATCATGAAAATGTTTGTGACTTCAAAGCGATTCAATGAAGGGAAAAATATAGTTTATCAAGGCTGGAAGTGTCCTGCAATTTTCTTTCAAGTCACCCAGATGTAGAGCAGTATTATCGGGGTGGAATAATTTGGGCCTGCTTTGAGACAGAGCCACTGGGGAAAAAAAATAAAAGCAGCATTTTCTTTGGTACATGAATCATTGGTTTTGGGTCAGATATTGACAATCTGCAGGCACTTGAATTTGTTAAACAAGGGAAACACTATCCAAAATACTGCTATATCTATGCAGCATGAGCATTTTATCGATAGACAGACATTAGATGCTTCTTTTTTTTCTGTTTTTTTATTTTAGTTTTTTTAAAACATTATTTTTTTCCCTAGGTCAACAGATTGTTAATAGTCTGTCAAAGAATGATATATTGAAAGTCAGAAAAAGCTCAGGATCTCCTCATTTGTTTGTAATACGCCAGCAACCTCAAACGGTAAAACAGTGTCAATGTCAAATGAATCACAAAAGGACTTATTAATCATGTACGTTTAGCTTTAAAACATGGACATCTTTTAGAATCGGAACACGAAATCGCAGAACCGTGCATATTCCATGAACAGAATTATTATTTCTTCCCTTATTCCAAAACAATTATTCAAATCCATGCTGTTATCCTTAACCCTTTGAATGCAACAGGGATGTGCACTTGTCCATTGGATGGGAAAATACAATGCTGCCATACCATAAAAGGTTAAGTGAAGCAAAGAGTTATTTTCCCAGGCATATTTTATTTTTTGTTGGTCTTTTGTTTCGTTTCTGTGATCAATGAAAATGAAGGTTGACCTGTAATATCTTGATCTAAAGAATAGCTAATGATAAATAGAACATGAACATCATGTTTATTAATACAAAGAAATGAAAATGACCTCCAGCTAATGAAATAGCTGTACAAAAATGCATTCTGATTAACACAGTCACAAGTTTGGTTAATAAGCAACTCTCTATTTCAGCATATGAAAAGCCCCAAAAAAAAGTTTAGATGTTTATTAAAAGGCAATTTGCATTGCTTAAAAGATTTAAGAATATTTAATACATAAGGAAATACACTTAGATTTCTAAACACACATAACTAGCAATTTTTATTCTATATCTATAGTGTTATAACGTACTCTGAAACTCATAATTTACATTGATTTAAACACTGATTTAAACAATTTCAACCTCTATAACCCCGAATGGTACTTTTGTCCTTCAGAATAAACAACAAAATTAGCTCTATAAGAACTAATGTGCAAATATCAGCTGCACATTTAGGTCATGGTTTTTAAGTTTAACAGGCAAAAATGTATAATTTGTGTAGCGGTAAATGCTAACCGCTCCTCATTGAACCACTGTTTGTGTGCTAATTACCTCACAATTCAGTATTCAAACAGGGTTTTTTAACAGGTACGGTAATGATTTTATCATACCCGTTAACTGTGTTAGCGTTGGGAATTAAATAAAAAAAGGCCCGTTAATATACTTATTTGTTTAACGGCCGGCATTGAATCCAGACTAACATATGTGGACTGCTCAAGTATCATCACATTTAAATATATAGGCTATAAATAAATTGAAAGGACAACTAAACATATTTTTTTGCTCTGCATCAATAATTAAACAAATTTAATTATTATGGGGAGGCTTACTTCATACTTTATTTACATGACAGACCCCCCTCCAGCCCCTCCTACTTTATTCCTGGCCCCTTGGCTCAGTTGTGTCGCCGATACAAATAAACGGAGGCGCCGAATGTGGCATCTGAATTGAATTTCTGACACAGTCTGAAAGATGCCCAACTGTGAACGTACAATTATGTAAGATGCCCACATGATCGTGTGCTCGTGCATGCACTTTTGTGGCTTTAAAAGTGAAGCAGAATCAATGGGAACTAAATTTCCTATATTTCTGCTGTTTTGTTATGAAATCATATAGGCTTTTAATATTATATGCAACAATTTTTATATGTGATTGAAAAATTGCATTTCTTGTTTTTATTCCCTTCTTCTTCACCAATATTGCACCTAAATGACTTAACACAGTACCATACAGTACCCACAACATTTGTCATGCACCTTTATTGCACCCACAGCACCTGGCATGCACTCATAGTGCACCCACATGATTTGGCATGCCACAGTGTCAATTTTCCCCATAGAAACTGGCCCTGCAGAACATGCCACAATGTGTGACTGTGCCCCATAGTACATGTTATTTTGCCCCACAGAACATGCCACAGCATCACTTTGCCATTAACTTGTGCCACAGCCAGGATGCCCATTAATATGCCACTGCCAATTTGCCCATTAATATACCGCTATTAGTTTGCCCATTATTATGCCACTATTAGTCTGACCATTAATATGCCACAGCCAATTTGCCCATTAATATGGCATTGTTAGTCTGTCCATTAACATGCCAAAGCCAATTTGCCTATTAATATGCCACTATTAGTCTGACCATGAATAAGCCACAGTCAGTTTGCCCATTAATATGCCATTTTTAGTCTGCCCATTAAATATGCCACAGCCAATTTGCCCATTAATATGCCCCTTTTTGCTTGCCCATTAACATGCCACAGACAATTTGCCCATTAACATGCCACTGTTAGTATGCCCATTAACATGCCACTGTTAATATGCCCTTTAATATGTCACTGTTAGTCTGACTATTAATATGCCACTGTTAGTGTTAGTGTGCCCATTAATATGCCACAGCCAATTTTACAATTAATATGCCACTGTTAGTTTGCCCATTAATATGCCACTGTTGGTATGCTCATTAATATGCCAAAACCCGTTTGCCTATTAATATGCCACAGCTAATTTGCCCATAAATATGCCACTGTTAGTTAGCCCAATAAAAGCTTTTACCCCCTTCCCCTGTACTCATCCGCTGATCTCTCCCTCCACACACGCAGCGGCGGAAGTGGCAGTAAGTCACACCTCAACCGATGATGCAGACTGCCTACTGCTGCCCTAGCATGACTGTCTCCATGTGAGACAGTCACACGTGTTGTGCTACCATCATCAGCCAGCAAGGGTCCATGGAGTAGCTTCTTTGGACCCCCTTTGACCACTTGCCACTTTGCCCATTGGTTAAAGCGGTCCTGGCAAGAAGCTTCCTAGACATCCATATTAATTTGCTAGTCAGACATTAAAGAAACTGAAAAGGGGTGTTACTCTACAACCAACAATAACATTGAAAGGGTTACATAATTCTAGCATAACAGCCTGTGTTTACACATCAGTACTA
This sequence comes from Pelodytes ibericus, assembly GCA_036172795.1. Taxonomy (NCBI): domain Eukaryota; kingdom Metazoa; phylum Chordata; class Amphibia; order Anura; family Pelodytidae; genus Pelodytes; species Pelodytes ibericus. The sequence continues at coordinate 88,426,826 of CM069859.1, forward strand.
TGGCAGTCCTCACGAAAAATAAATGCCACCTATCAAGAGAAGTTTTGGGGGGGTATGAAAAATAAAAAATAAAAATATTAACTGTAGTCTGAGTCCAGGTTTCCTTTTTTTCCCAGTCAGTATTATTCCTAATTGTCAAATGTTAATGTCAGCAACATGTTATTGAATTGTACACCCCTACAACATACTCACACACATCTGACTACTTCCAAGCCTAAGAGTATTCAGTTCAACAATTACATTACAGAATCCTTGGACATTGAATAACATTGACTGCAATAGAAAATAATGTCACTAATAAGTAGTAACTGGTCATTGAACAGAGTACAATTAGTTGAGAAACTTGACTTTTTATATTGGTATGGGATGAATAAATAGTCAAAATATCCAACAGGAACAGGGCCAGTTGTGCTGCACATAAACTGACAACTGGGTCACGAGCAGCCTTCCAGTATCAAGAATACCAGTGCTCTTTGATAAAGTAGCATGTGCTTTTGAAAACATAGGATTGTTTGGTGTGTTTCCTGCTTTGTTTGGTAACTATTTAGAGTGTTTCTGAATTTTTAGCTTTATTGTACAATTGGTCTTTTACGGTGCATTTTTTCAGACTGTATGATAACAGTGCCTTTTTGTGTCTTTTTATTCATGCATTGGTTGGATTCCTGTGAGTCTCCATAAGCTGTATGTCTTTATTTTATCAATTATCTATTAAATTAAATTTCACTTGAAGCTGTGCCCAGGGCCGGCCTTAGGGGTGTGCAACCTGTGCGGGAGCACAGGGCGCAACACCCCAGGGGGCGCCCACCCGCCAGGTCAAAAAAAAAAAGTTTAAATAAAAAAAGCCGGTAGAGGCACTGGTTTGGGGAGATCAAAAGATCCCCCCTCATTAACCCTCTGCTCGGCAAGCTCTGCTGGATCCGGGGAGGGGGCGGAGCTAACCGGCTGAGAGGTGTAGCTCTGCCCCCATCCTGTGAAGCAGAGCAGCGTCTGCTTCACGGGGAGCTGCGGGCAGCAAGAGAAAGTGCTGCTCGCGTCCCCATTCTTGCATTAAGCATGGGGAGACGAGCAGCACTTTATCTTGCTGCCCGTAAAGCAGACACTGTTCTTCTTCACAGGGTGGGGGCGAAGCTACATCGCTCAGCCGGTTAGCTCCGCCCCCTCCCTGGATCCACATTTGCAGGCAATGGGGAGGTGGGAGAGAGAGACAGAACAGGGGGAAGGAGGGGAGAGAGAGACAGACCAGGGGGAGAGGGGAGAGAGAGAGAGAGAACAGGGGGAGAGAGAGAGACAGAACAGTGGGATAGAGAGACAGAACATTGGGAGGGGGAGAGAGAGAGAGAATATGGGGAGGGGGGAGAGAGAGGCAGAACAGGGGGAGGTGGGGAGAGAGACAGAACAGGGTGAGGTCAGGAGAGAGAGACAGAACAGGGGGAGGGGGAGAGAGACATAACAGGGTGAGGTCAGGAGAGAGAGACAGAACAGGGGGAGGGGGAGAGAGACAGAACAGGGGGAGGTCAGGAGAGAGAGACAGAACAGGGGAGGGGGAGAGAGAAACAGAATAGGGAGAGGGGGAGAGAGAGAGACAGAACAGGGGGAGGGGGGAAGAGAGACAGAACTGGGGAGGGAGGGGAGAAAAGAGATATGGGGGAGTTAGAGAGAGACAGACATGGCAAGGAAGAGGAAAGGGACACATACATAGGGGGGGTGAAAGAGACGTGGGTGAAAAACAAGCGGGGGGCACCACGGGGGAAGCCCGCATAGGGCGCCGGGACACTTAAGGCCGGCCCTGGCTGTGCCTCCTTTTTATTTTGAATAGTCAAAAAGCAGCAAATACCCAACAGGAACAGGACCAGTGGTGGTGGGGCATAAACAGACCACTGTGTCAGGAGCAGTAATCCAGTAACAATGTACCAGTGGATATCACAGCATTCACTATGCAGTTGTCAGGTTTTAGAGATGGAATAACAGGTGTAGTAAACAATATGTCCCACCTGTAATACAAAATGCCACAGACAAGCACACAAACAGAAAAAACAAGGCTAACACCAGTAACTTCCATTGATTTAAAAAAAACAGGTATAATCTTAACAAATTGACATGATGTTTGGTTTGCCATCACTCCCAAGTTGGTGCAGTGTTGGTGAAGTGCCATTTTGCTAAATAAAACAAAAGTAAGCAAACATCTGAATGTAAGAAATGGGGTATTTAGCTCTAGCTAACCAGAGACATACTGGTAAATGGCATTTACCAGTCTGTCTCTCATAGTAAAGGAAGAGAGTATATTTAAAAGAAGAAAAAGTACCACAACTAGAGGACATAGTCTAAAATTAGAGGGGCAAAGATTTAAAAGTAATATCAGGAAGTATTACTTTACTGAGAGGGTAGTGGATGTATGGAATAGCCTTCCAACGGAAGTGGTAATGGTAAACACAGTCAAGGATTTTAAGCATGCGTGGGATAGGCATAAGGCTATCCTAGATATAAGATAAGGAACTGGGGACTAATAAAAGTATTTAGAAATTGGGCAGACTAGATGGACCGAATGGTTTTTATCTGCTGACACATTCTATGTTACTATGTTTCTATGAAACTATAATAAGTAAGCAAGACATGACACCTACAACTTGTCAACAAGTACAGAATTATATAAATCATATAATCAATACATCTCCAGATAATATTTGGGAAAATCGCTTTTTGACTCTTCTAGACTCTGAAAATAAAACCCGCTATAGTATGGCTTTATAGTCTCTAAAACTAATACTGGCTTAATCAAGTGGTCTATACATCTTCAGCATTTATCAATTATTACTATCTCAAAAAAAAACTAAACACTCTGCCTCACAATTAAATCGACCATGTATAGAGATTTGTTTTTAAAAATACTCCATAGAGCTTATATGTCCCCAGTACGTCTAAAAAACGCTAATATAGACCAAAAAGATTCCTGTTGTAAATGCAACCGGATAGGAGCAGACTTTCTTCATTGTATGCGGCAATGTAAGGTGATATGTCAGTTTCAGAATATTGTCCATGGCTATGTGGAACAAACATTTGGCATTCATTTGGTCAACACCCAAAAATTCACCCTCTTTGGCTATTCTACCATACCCATCAAACATGCCCGTTTTACAAGTATCATCTCGGCTGTAACAAATAAAACCATTTTACAATTCTAGATAAGCAGGGATAAGCCGACCATAACAATTTGCAAAGAAAAACTCTTTTATATATTTCGTATGACTTGGCTGAACACCCAACAAAATAAGTCTGGGGGAATATAATCTTTTTTTAAATATTGGAGCTTATACATGAACTCATTGTCTCTGGACCTAAATAGAACAATTAAACAAGCCTTTCAAACCTCATCTTGGTACATGAACCAAATTCTAAAAACTCAAGATCCAATCTGTATACCATAACAACATACTAGAATTCCATTTATTTGTCTGCACTATTGTACCTAATACCTTGTAAAATATTACGTAATGTCTTGTCTAATATCTGATGTGTTATAGAGTAAATGGTATAAATATAATAACAACCCATCTTTGAATATTATATACATAATAAATAAAACAGCAAACCACATTAAAAACAAAAATATGAAGCCTGAGCCTTGGGATCTTACAAGTCATGGATACTCCCAAAACGACCACATCCTTAGAAACTGTATCCAGTTGTAGGTTAATTGATAAGTTAAAGTAGAGGTTACTAGATATATACAGGTTTTGTAAGCGTCAGTTAACATGTCATGTCATCCGATAAATACTATCTCTTGTTATGTATAAACAATATTAGATAATATAGAGTTCATACATGTTATACATAATTAAACATATCAATTGCTAGATCTTAAGTAGTAAATGATGTTAGATATCTATATGATTATTGCCGAAAAGCGACATGTCATGTCATTTTGTGTAATTTCTTGTTGCACACAGATGGTACTAAAATGAAATACTGTATAACGGTAAAAAAACAAAACAAGTAAGCATTCTTAGAACCTTCTTGATTCAGGGAAAACCCTGGCTTGGTTTGCCTTGTACTTTTGTAGCAAGGGTTTCTTAGTCTGTTTTAACTTTATGGTACATTTATCCATGTCCTGCTTATGTAAATCGGGATGGAGAAAGGGAGGTCAGGTGGAGACAACACATGTTCACATGCAATTACACATAAAGGTCTGAGAGCACAACAGGAAAAACACATGTATGGACAAAGACACAGAATTAAGGCATAAGGCTACCAGTTGACCCTGTCAAATATATAAACATCCTTCTACAGTAGGTGTAGTTGAAAATGATAAATAGTTCCGCTCTAGGCTGTTTACCCCGTGTCTGACCAAAGTAGTAGCAAGCATCTACTCCAAAGTAGTAGCAAGCATCTAATATTCTTGATGTTGGATGGTAGCGGGTGAATAAAATGAAAGTCAAAATGTGTGTATGATACCCTTCAAAAAGTTTATTTAATCTATAGACAGGACACAATTAGGGGGAGAGGCAGAAAAAAAGAAAGCCATTGATGAAGAGCTTGAAACGCATAAGGTATTTTGTTAATTTTTGAGCCTATCATATTCTACCAGAATATTAGATAATCCAGGGCTGAATCTAGGGTCACGAATATCTGGGTGCAGGATTTTTTTTTTTTTTTGCGCCTTCCATAAGGGCCTGGCTATATTACTAACTCTTCCCATTTTGGAACATTTTCATTCCAGACATGCCCACTCACATACACACGTTCAAATGTGCCTCATTTACACTCCCATCCTTCCACTCACTCAGACACACGTGCAAACTCATCTCTCTCACACTCCCATCCTGCCACTCACACACGTGCAAACCCATGTCTCTCACTCTCCCATCTTGCCACTCACTCAGACACAGACGTACAAACCCATCTTTCTCACACTCCCATCCTGCCATTCACTCAGAAACACAAGTGCAAATCCATCTCTCTCACACTCTCATCCTGCCATTCACTCAGAAACACAAGTGCAAATCCATCTCTCTCACACTCCCATCATGCCATTCACTCAGACACAGAGGTGCAAACCCATCTCTCTCATACCCCGATCCTGGCACTCATTCAGCTACACATGTGCAAATCCATTTCTCTCACACTATTATCCTACCATTCATTCAGATACACAAGTGCTAGCCCATCTCTCTCCCACCACCATCCTGCCACTCATTCAGATACACACGTGCAGATCCATCTCTCTCACACTCCCATTTTGGTATTCACTCAGACACACATACATGTAAACACGTCTCTCTCACATGCACATTCTGACGTTGGTAGACCTGCAACTCTCACACGCACATCATGCTAGTCACTCAGGCACACATGTAAACACACACACACTATATGTACATAAATATGTATTTTTTAATAAAGAGGGGAGAATCAGTTGAAGTATGCTCCTTCTACCAACCTCATAAACAAGAGACACTACAAACTTATTTAAAACATATTTTCCACTAATGTTATACATTTGCTTGCAATTCTGCAAACAACTTTTAGATAATTTTTCATAATTTAACAAAATGTGTATTTTTGCAAAATATAATAACTGTTTATTACTCATGAAAGTGCAGGGAAGTGAGATGGGAATTCAACTGAATGGGAGAATTTTTCCAACTCTGCTACTTTGGCCTCCATTTTGAAATTCCCATCTCACTTCCCTGCACTTCTCTCTTCCATGAGTAAAGCCCATAATATAATGAAAAGCCGCACATTCATTCATAATGTATAGTTTTAATACTATAAAGAGGTACATGTGATTTTTAATGCCATGTGTATGCACTTTTACTGCCATGAATATAAAGACTACCGTATTTTGATTATAAGACGACCCCCCCAAACTTTGGATATTCTTTAAGGAAAAAAATGACATCACAGGTATTGCACATCCAGGATATGCTGCTGCCCCATTACCCGCGTTGCACATCCAAGACTTAATTTGCCACCGCCAGTGTTAGTTTATCCATAAATATGCCACTAATAATGTGTCCATTAATATGCCACTGATAATTTGACCATTAATATGCAACTGACAATTTTTACATTAATATGCCACTGAGATTTTGAACAATAATATGCCACTGACAATTTGACTATTAATATGCCACTGATAACTTGACCATTTATATTCCAGTGTTGGTTTATCCATTAATATGCCACTGATAATGTGACCATTAATATGCCACTTATCATTTTAACAATAATATGCCACTGATAATTGGTCCATTAATATGCCACTGAGATTTTGACCATTAATATGCCACTGACAATTTGACTGTTAATATGCCACAGATAAGTTGTCCATTAATATACCACTGATAATGTATCAATTAATATGCCACTGATAATGTGTCAATTAATATGCCACTGATAATTTGCTCATTAATATGCCAGTGTTAGTTTATCCCTTGGTATGCCACTGATAATTTGACCATTAATATAACACTGATAATTTATCCATTAATATGCCACTGATAATGTGTCCATTAACATGCTACTGATAATATGTCCATTAATATGCCACTGATAATTTGCTCATTAATATGTCAGTGTTAGTTTATCCATTAATATGCCACTGATTATTTGACCACTAATATGCCACTGATGATTTGACCATTAATATGCAACTGATAATTTGACAATTAATATGAAACTGATAATGTGTCCATTAATATGCCACTGATAATGTGTTCATTAATATGCCACTGATAATTTGCTCATTAATATTCCAGTGTTAGTGTATCCATTAAATTGCCACTTATAATTTGACTATTATTATGCCACTGACAATCTGTCCATTTATATGCCATTGATACTGTGTCCATTAATATGCCACTGATAATTTGTTCATTAATATGCCAATGTTAGATTATCCATTAATATGCCAGTGTTAGTTTATCCATTAATGTGCCACTGATAATTTGACCATTTATAGGCCACTGATAATGTGTCCATTAATGTGCCACTGATAATTTGACCATTAATAGGCCACTGATAATTTGTCTTCTAATATGCCTCTGATAATGTGTCCATTAATATGTAACTGATAATTTGCTCATTAATATTCCAGTGTTAGTTTTTCCATTAAATTTCCACTTATAAGTAGACTTAATATGGCACTGATAATTTGTCCATTAATGTGCCACTGATAATGTGTCCATTAATATGCCACGGATAATTTGACCATTAATATGCCACTGACAATCTGTCCATTAATATGCCACTGATAATGTGTCCATTAATATGCCACTGATAATTTGTTCATTAATATGCCAGTGTTAGATTATCCATTAATATGCCAGTGTAAGTTTATCAATTAATATGCCACTGATAATTTGGCCATTAATATGCCACTGATAATTTGACCATTTATAGGCCACTGATAATGTGTCCATTAATGTGCCACTGATAATTTGACCATTAATAGGCCACTGATAATTTGTCTTCTAATATGCCTCTGATAAGGTGTCCATTAATATGTAACTGATAATTTTCTCATTAATATTCCAGTGTTAGTTTTTCCATTAAATTTCCACTTATAAGTAGACTTAATATGCCACTGATAATTTGTCCATTAATGTGCCACTGATAATGTGCCCATTAATATGCCACGGATATTTTGACCATTAATATGCCACTGACAATCTGTCCATTAATATGCCACTGATAATGTGTCCATTAATATGCCACTGATAATTTGCTCATTAATATGCCAGTGTTAGATTATCCATTAGTATGCCAGTGTTAGTTTATCTATTAGTATGCCAGTGTTAGTTTATCCATTAATATGCCACTGATAATTTTCCCATTAATATACCACTGGTAATGTGCCCATTAATATACCAGTGTTAGTTTCTCCATTAATATGTCAGTGTTAGTTTATCCATTAATATGCCAATGATAATTTGACCATTAATATGCCACTGGTAATTTGCTCATTAATATGCCAGTGTTCGATTATCCATTAATATGCAGCTGATGATTTGAACATTAATATGCCACTGATAATTTGACTATTAACATGCCACTGATAATGTGTCTATTGATATTTCACTGATAATGTGTACATTAATAGACCACTGATAATTTAATTGTAACTATTTTAGTATGGACACAGTTGCAGAAAGCTGTAGCTCAGTTTGGTTGGATGTAGATATATCACAGATGCCTCAAAGGAGATGCAAGACAAAATGTATTCTTCTCCCATAGTAGAATGTAATGTGAGTTCCACTTGCTTAGCTAAAGGTAAAGCTCCTAAAGAGTATTTTTCACCAACAATAAACCTCTAACTGCCAGTTTATAGGATGCCATAGACAGCCTCATTCACATGTAGATCAATCTGTCTAGCATCCTGTTGCTCATAAAAAAAAAATACTTTGAATTGTTTGCTTCTATAGTAAACACTATACGATTTCTTTGATCAGTGATGTGATCTTTGCATTCCCATATAAACCTAGAGAATGTACTGCCCTGGCAATGGTGTAACATGAAAGCACTGCATATTGGTGAACACTACAGATACTTTACAAGCCTAAAAGATAATACAGAAAATAATCTGCTTATTTGTACATTTTTAGATAAATGTGGTGTGACCATTAGCAGTTGATCTGTAATGAAGAAAAAAAACAGTCCTGGAAACCATGCCAAGCTAAATTTCTCATGAATTATACATAATAATGAAAATGATACTTAATGGAAGACTGGAAAAAGGGCAGGTATTTCCATCACCTAGGGGTGAAAGACCTGCCAATTAACAACAAGACGGTTCATTGAAGCAGGTAATGGACTAGTATGTGAACACAAGAAGTCTTTGTGGGAACTAGGGTGATTATTAGTATAGACTGTGCTAATTATTTCTAGTATGAACATTATGTGGAACAACTGTAACTACCTAAGAATTAAAAACAATGAAATGCTCTAGGAGCCTGTAGTGTACAGTATCATTCACTCAGTCAATAGGGGTCTCAGTGTCATTTTTTACAATAAGTCTATTCACTGAAGGTGAGTTGCAGGTAAGTTGAAGTGAGATGAGGTGAGACTAAACATTTCATCTTATCATTTTAACTATACATTGTGCAGGTAGACACCTGGTGACTTTCCCCTGCTAAGCAAACTCACCAGGATTGTCCCTGCATAATGCATAGCTAAATTGGAGAGACAGAATAGTCATCTCACCTGCAACTCACAACTTCACAACCTTTTTGTGAATAGGCCCCAATGAGTTAATGACTGAAAGAGATGAATGCATTGGTTAATGTCCTATTATTCACTAGAAGCTGATAAGTAAACTGCAGGAATCAAGTATTAATGACTGAGTTGGAAATATTCTCCAGCATGCTCATCTTTCAATCCAGCTACTAAGGCATGATTTTTGCAGATCACTTGCAGTTTACTTATGGATTCAGAAAAGTTCACCTATTAGTGTATAGACCTTGTGCAGATTGATGTGTTGAAAAATATAGACATACTTATTTGTCCTTCTCAAAGAATATAATATTGACATCATGGACACAAAATGACTTTGTTGAATCTGAAGGGTTGTGGCTAAACTAAGAAGGGATTTGACAAGGTAGCATCTTATACTGTTTAGTGATTTATTTCTCACCCCTTGTTAAAGGAACACTTCCGCTATTACCTGTGCATTTAAAAAAAACAATGTTTTTTTTCTTTGAATTAGTACAATTAGTAAAAATTAGTAAAAATAAAATTAGGTGTCTGTCTCCAGCATCCATTTTGAGATGATGTCATAAGATACAGGATGTTCCTGGATGTTCGGGTTCGGCCGAACTTCGGAAAAAAGTCCGGGTTCGGGCTCGAACTTGACCCCGAACTTGACCCCGAACCCCATTGAATTCAATGGGGACACGAACTTTTGGCCACTAAAATACCTCTAAAAAAGTCATGGAAAGGGCTAGAGGGCTGCAAAAGGAAGTAAAGTGGGTAAGAGTAGGACAAGTGCCCTGCAAACAAATATGGATAGGGAAGTATCTTCAAATAACATAAAATACATACAAATTAAAAATACAGCTGAGCCATAAAATAGCACTAGATGGAATCTTTGATTTTAGGTTTGGAAGAACATAAATCTAAATCTAAAGCATGGCTGCCAGGAGGATCAACAGAATGAGAGAGGGTTGGAGTGCAGGGTATTCTCTTTCAGTTTATACTAAGTGACCCATAGGTTGAGTAGGCGGTGACCGTGGCGGTGTAGGTGGAAGCGGCGCTGGAGGAGGAGGAGGAGGAGGTAACCAGAATTTTTCAAAGTGCGCTGTAAGCACAGTATTTGACGGTTCTATTTGTCACTCAGATATGAAGTGCACCGCAAGACGCAAATGTACTATTTACCACCCAAAACTATTAGAATTTTTCAAAGTGCGCTGTAAGCACAGTATTTGACGGCTCTATTTGACTCTCAGATGTAATACATGTAATGCTATTGCTAGTCAATAAACCGAAATAGAGTCCCCATTCATATGAATAGGTCAATTAACCTATTCGTATGAATGGGGACTCTATTTCGGTTTATAGAAAGCCAATAGCATTACATGTATTCCATAAACCGAAAGTCTATAAACCGAAAGACGTTCGGTTTATAGACTTTCGGCTTATGGAATACATGTAATACTATTGACTTTCTATAAACCGAAATAGAGTCCCCATTCATAATAAAATAAGAAATTCTTATGAATGGGGACTCTATTTCGGTTTATAGAAAGCCAATAGCATTACATACAATGTAATCGCTGAACCCCGAACTCAAACACGGACATACAGTGAAATGTCCGTGTTCAGGGTCCAAAAACCGTAAAGTTCGGTACGAACTCGAACAGTGCGGTTCGGGTTCGCTCAACACTAATTATGACAAAACAGGCACGCTACCTACAAAAATTACATTTGTAGAAATAACTTTACAAAGATTTTCATCATTATGAATGTATAATGCACTGCTCTCTAAACCACTTAATTTGCTTATCTGACGTTTGTCCTCTAATTACCACTAATGCAAGGGAGATGACACCCAAATCTACCTCTCCTTATGTCTATGTTTCTCTTGTTCCCCACATCACTAACTGCTTCTGGGCTTTTTCATGGATCTGCAATTGCTACCTCAAACTCATGCAGGCAGTGGCCACATAAACATTGCTGAAGTTAGAGGACAAAAAATAGATGAAATCTATTTTAAATGTGCTTGTGGTCTAGATAATGTTGAAAACATCTCCTTATAATTTAATATGCAAATTACACATTTCCTACTGAAAATATTTAATTTGCATATCAAGCCACAGTAAGTAAGAGGAGACACCACAAACCCATTCAAAATACATTTTTTGTTTCATTCATGTAGTTGCATGCAATTTTGTTAACACGATGTATAGAAAATTCATTATAATTTTACTAAAGCAAATTAAAAATCACAATATATAAAATTTCGGGCACTTGGAAGTGTAATTTATATTACTATCTATCGGTCACCATTAGCCTAAACATTACTCAACCAAAACTATGTTCAACCATTAGCTTTCACATATTCTGGCCAAAACTTGTACTAGGCCTTTGGTCCACTGTTTTACCATGCCAGATCATTCGCTGGCCCACGTTCTAGCCAAAACATGTACAAGACCATTAGTCCCCCATTTGTCTGTGCCAGAAATCTACATGGCACACATTCTAGACAGCCTTGTACTTAGCCATTAAACCTGAAAACCATGTTTACATACATATTAAATTTACTCAATAAACACAAATCAAGTACAGTCCATAAATAATCTGTAGAAAATATACTCATAAAATGGATGTCACCCTCCAATATGTGGGTAAACATAGGTTGAGGGTCCATAATCGCCTCATTTGTGATTTTTCTCTCTATGCCCAAAAAACTCAATCGGGCTTCTGTACCATGAGGCATCCTAGGCAGATGCTTTGGGTGGCAATTAAAGAGAGGCAGTGAAAAATGCCCCCAAACGCTGGATCAGCACCATCAAACTTCCCAAGATCACACGGTCCCTATAGGGACACTACTGGTGTCGAATGAAGGCCACTCACATTTTAGGTGAGGGGGTATAGCATTTTGTTCCAATACAGTCCCCTTTTTGGGGGCGGAGAAGGGGTCGGGTCTTGGCTTTTCAGCCAAGTCCAACTCCCCTCCCAATTCGAACTCCCTTTAGTTTTTAGTCAGTAACAATTTTTAGTGAACAGTGCGAAGAACTCCCAAATCAACCTTTGATGATACTCAACTTTTAATGAATTCACCCCACAGGGCTTTATTCATGAAAGAGAGAATTGCATGGACTTACCTAGTGCAATCCAATAAACTTCAGATTTCATGTGTACATTTTTTATTAGGGGTTTAATTCACAAGAGAGAGAGAGAATTGCAGAGCATTGCAGGAATTGAGGAGGTACTTTCAAACTTCGCTACATAGGCCTTAAGTTTGACATTTCCTAATCAATTCCCTAAATTTCCTTGCAATTCTCGTGTTCATGAATAAAGTACTATGTGTTTTTTAAGTCATAGAGTGCAGGAAGCATGAGACATTGACATTGTTGTATATAAAACAAAATATTTAAATGATTGTAAATAGGCAGAATCCACTTCTGCTCAGTGATGACACTGTACCTTTTAATGTTTGGCAGGGTCACCATTTGAAAAGCTAAGCTTGGGTTATATGCTGTGTAAAGTGCCAAATGCACAAAATAAAGTAGCCTGGGGTGTTTATAGAGCATTTTTTCTGTTGTCAGTAAATGAATCCTGGTGTTTTGTGCTTGATTCAGCTTTCTTGATTCCTTATGTTTATATTTTGAACTGGCGCAAATGCAAAGGTTATCTTCAGACCTCCGTAATATCCATTTATACAAAATAGCAAATTAGAAACAAATTGTATCATGGGGCTTATCTGAACGAAATGGGATGACCATCTGGTTGCTAGTTATTCTGATTTAGTTAAATGTATTATGTTCAATGTTTACAATATTTTCACAGGATTTCAAATTGTGTATTTTTTTTTACTTTGTTGAATATGTCTTAACAAGGACGGCATAAAGTAACAGAATTGTACAAAAGTTGCTGAAAAACACCTGCAACCACCTGTCACCTATGAAAAAGTGGGAATTTGCCACATTATTTGACTTGTGCTTACCTTGCCACTACACCAAAATACTAGAGTATTGTAAAATGCATTTGAATTAAATTGGTTACATGGGAGTAAAGTCTTTTAAAATGTGTTATTTTAAGCGGCCATAAGTCCTGTTTGCAGTAGGTAAAATTTAGAATATGACATTTTTTCTTTACAATCATCAACTGGAGTCCCTTTAAGCTGTTGTATTATGTGAGATGTCAAAAAAAGAAACCACGGATATCTTTCACATTTTGATAGGTTAGATAACATTGAGGTATATAGACATACCTCCCAATATTTCCCCCTAGCAACACAGGATGAGTTTTGAACATTGCCCTTTGAAGTTTGTCCATGTTTGACATATGCCATCATGATTTTTGAGACTGTTTCCTTTCACATATTGATTAATTTCCATGTTGCTTTAAAAAGTGAAATATCAAAATGCAGATTAGCACCCTTTTCATTCTTTTGTTAGAGTTTGGTTGTTCCTCGCCAACTTTTATTCCTCCTATACAGCTGTTCCTGTGTTGGTTATTGATTGTGTTTCAACCTATAAACATATTAAATTGACGATTATTAGCACCTGTTTTAATTATAATTATAATTGGTATAATTCTGTAATGATATTTTATTTTATTCACTTACTTTGCATTGATAAAAAGAAACTATTAACATGTCCATTTTTAAAAGCATTCTTACTTTACACCATTTTACACACCTGAATAATACTGTTGTGCAGTACTGTGTCTTTGAACCATATTTGTAAAAGCAACAATTTGTGTTCCATTATTTTGTCCACGTCATAATTACTTAAAAACTGTATTCCATGTTTCCTAATTTTGTATAATGACATTTCCTAAAAAAAAATCAGTTGTCTGTATGAGGAATGTAGGTGTACAGAAGGTGTGATGGAGAAAGGGAATGATGGTTACAAGAGGGAATGGCTAAAGTTGCACAGGTAAGATTAGAATTGAGGAATTGGATTTCCTATTCTTCTCTAGAAGGTGTAATCAAGTGACTCAAAGAATCACTGATTGAGTGACTGAGTGTCATGATAATCGGGATGACTTCAATTCCTAAATTCAAGTATAATTAGTATTACCTTTCTCATAGCTCAAAAATACATATGTGTGATTTTTGTTACTTTTTAACATGTATTAAGGTGATTTCACAGATGGTTGTAAACATAACAGATACTAAATGCTCTCAAAATTACATTTAAAACATTAAAATTAATCAATTAAGTAAATATGTCAACTTAGTTTTTATTCATATCATTATTAGTTTATCATTATTACTTGGTTTTGTTTGATTTATATTTATTGTTATTGCACATATTCACAACACTGTACATATTGAGACATGTTTACGAAAAGGAAAATCAACCAGCTGATGCATTAATATGCTCAAAAATAGACTGGCATCCAGCGGCCCTAATTACTGAGGGTTGGCACCTTAAAACAAGCATCTGCCAGGATCCAGAAACTATAGAAAGTATGGAAATAGTAATTCCAAACAGATGTGTCTTAGGAATATGATTTCCAAAGAGGCAATTAGATGAAATATTCAGGGTGAGAAAAACTTAATAAACCAATTCCTGTCAAATTTTATCTTAATTATGATCTTGAAAAAATGTGGTTTAAACCATTATCAAATTGTTAAAGTTTAACACCATATATCACAGTGTAACATTTATGCACCAAATAAAAAAAGAAAAAAAAATTGTATGCAACAGTTACGAAATATTGATGGGTTTTCATCCAATAGACACGAGGAGACTTCATCATATGATCACAATAAAAAGAAAAACCTTTTTGGAAAATAGATAATTCAATTAAATTATTGCTAGACATTTTGGAAATGGCAGATTGTTGGAGAATTAGACATTCTCTAGAGAAATCATTCACTTTTTACTTGTAGTCCCATAATACTTTCACATGTCTAGATTATTTCCTAGTGTCACCAAACATGATGCCTCATGTCACACATACCAATATAGGGGATACAAATATCTCTGCCCATGACCCAATCACACTTAAGGATCTACTCAATAAAGAGAGAATTGCAGGGAATTGAGATGGGAATTTCAAACTTTTGGCCAAAGTTGTTGAGTTGGATACAATCTCCAGTTGTGCTAGATTGGCCTAAAGTTAGAAATTCTCCTCTCTACTCCCGGCAATTCGCTTTTTATTGAGATGCCCCTTTAGTATGACTTTCAACCCTCCACAGGTAAGCTCATTTAACTGGCGGATGCTACATTATTTGATTAACAATTCTGGTTTCAAGGTACTAGCAGCAGAATGCTCATGAAAAAAATAACGTGTTCCACAAAATGTGAACCTATTCTTTTCTGGCAGTAAAGGCTATACTAAGAGGACATATCAGGACATATCATTTCATATATATTTCAATAATAATAAGAAGAAAATAACTAAATGGTAGATTAGGTTAGGTGAGTTGTATGAGACATTAATAAAAAAAAAAGATTTGCTAAAACAGCAAAAGAACAAAATTAACAAATGTATTTATCAGCTAGAGCTTAATATAATGCAGTTTTGCTGGGAGCAAGCAATTTAAAAATGTACATTAAAAATGCAAACCATGCTGCAAAAATAAATAAACCTGGCTAGTTATTAACAAGATGATGATTTGGATCCACAATTACAAGATCAATTTGATCACTATACAAGAACTAAAATCATACTTAGGTACACTGGGTTAAGCTCCAAGCCCTGACAGATTCCCTGTAGAATTTTACAAAATTCTTGTAGAACATATTTCTAAACCCTTACATTAATATAAACAGTAAATTCATATTTAGTGGATCAAAACATACCTAAATATTAGAATCTGGTACACATAATCTTAATACCAAAATAAATCAGCAACCCTTTGCTAGCATCCTCATGCAGCCCAATCTTTCTATGATTACAGACTATGATTACAAAATACTGGGTAAAATCCTGGCCCAGTATATTTTGCCTGAGGTGATCTCCCCCACCCAGTCAGACTTCATGGCAGGTAGAAATTCGGTAAATAATATAACAGACATAATAGCAGTCCTTGTAAAAGTTAGACATTTCCCATATTCATTGTCAATGCTTTTAAACCTTGATGCAGACAAAGAATTCTGTCAAATGGTCAAATGGTCTTTCCTATTTAAAACACTGAAATATTTAACTTGTGGACATTCTTTCATAAAGTACATAATAACCATCTATAGTAACCTACAAGCCCTTGTCTCCATCAATAAGTTAAACTGTTCAATTTTGGTTTGCATAAAGGAAGAAGGCAAGAATGTCCACTTCCTCCTATCTTATTTATATTTGTTATTGAGCCTTTTATAGATAACTCAATAGCAATTAAGGGTACAAGACATGGTAGTGAAAAATCTAATTTTTGCAGATGATACAATTATCTTCCTTAACCCCTAAGTCATGTGAACCTTTGGCCATGTCTTACATTTCTGCAGTGTTTGTGTTTAGATATCATTTTTTTCTTTCTTATTTAATGTATCCACACAAATTATATATTATATTTAATCGCATAAGGAGGACTTTCTTTAGATACCATTATTTGTATCATATTTTTATCATTTATTACACAAAATTATAAAATATGATGAAATAATTTGTCTTGAAAAATTATGTGATACAATTATAAATGGTAAAAAATATCCCCATCTAAATAGTTTCTAAATTTACAAATATGAAAGGTATACATGTTTTTATGTTGTTTTTTTGTAAGTTATAGGGCAATAAACAAAGTAGCGTTTTTTTGTTTCCTAAACATTTTTGACCTTTTGACCCCAATCCTAACCCTTATGTTAATCCTAACCCTAATGCTAGCCCAATTGATACTCTAATAATGCCCCTTATGCTAACCCCAAACCTAGATCTAGGTCTTATTTAGCCTTATCTTTTTTGTTGTCCTGCAATGTTGCCGACTGCCTATATGGAGAGTCTAGCAATAGAACAATAGAATTAATAATTAATTACTTCTGAAGCTCATACCCACAATAGGGTGGCGGCAAACTGGATGAGGTCGCTGGTCTCCAATTTGGTGCATGCATTTACTCTCTAGAGCATTTATGGGTGCCCTCTGCAATGAATTTCAGTATTTCTTTATATCACGGGATAAAAATCTTACCTCCCTTTTTATACCTATTTCAAAAAATAATCTGGATTACAAATAAATCATTACTAAAGGATTCAGAAAGCATCAAAAATAAGATTTCCTGTGCTTTCAAATTGGAACATGGTGCAATAAAACACTTGGAAATCATCTTACTTAAAGACCTCAACCAATCATTTGAAGAGAATTTTTCATCAACCCTAAAAATGATTTATTCAACTTTGAGCCTATTGCATAAGCGCCTCTTTCCCACATCAGGCACATAAACTTAATCCAAATCATTTCTATCCTTCAAATACTCTACAAAATGTAAACGCTTCCTATTTTGATACCAGATCATATTATACATCTATTAAGGTCCTTGAGGAAGCTGATTTAGAGTGAGAAGTGTTATACCACTTTCATACAGCATTAAAATAACATAGCCGCTCTTCCATTAAGATTATCGGAGATCAGTGTAGCATAATAGGCTTTCTGAGATCAGTCAATCCACAGAGTGCTGGTAACGTGTTGAACTTCCAGGTTTGCAATGTTAGCGCCTCCTCCTGCATTGCATGATGATGCACGACATGTTTCGCTGTAAATCAGCTTCCTCAAGGTCCGTGAGGAAACTAATTTACAGTGAAACATGTTGTGCCACTTTAATACAACAATAAAATATCATATCCACTCTTACATTAAGATTAGCGGAGATCAGTGTAGAATGATAAGAGCTCTGAGATCAGTCAATTCACTGGCCACTAGTAACTTGCCAAACTTCCTGGTTTGCATTGTTAGCTCTGTCTCCTTTGTGATGACACACATTGCATTTCACGGTAAATCAGCTACCTCAAGATCCTGTTTTATAACATGGCTTTGTATGTTTATGTAAACATTTCTACATGTAACTCTGCTGTTTGGTAAGAAATAAAAAAAATACTTCATACACTACATTGAAGAGAACAGAAGTTAGATATAAAGAATAGATGAAGGAAATTAAATATATATATATACAGTGGATATAAAAAGTCTAAACACCCCTGTTAAAATGTCAGGTTTCTGTGCTGTAAAAAAATGAGACAAAGATAAATCATTTCAGAACTTTTTCCACCTTTAATGTGACCTATAAACTGTACAACTCAATTGAAAAACAAACTGAAATCTTTTAGGTAGAGGGAAGAAAAAATATAAAAATAAAATAATGTGGTTGCATAAGTGTGCACACCCTTAAACTAATACTTTGTTGAAGCACCTTTTGATTTTATTACAGCACTCAGTCTTTTTGGGTATGAGTCTATCAGCATGGCACATTTTGACTTGGCAAGATTTGCCCACTCTTCTTTGCAAAAACACTCCAAATCTGTCAGATTGCGAGGGCATCTCCTGTGCACAGCCCTCTTCAGATCACCCCACAGATTTTCAATCAGATTCAGGTCTGGGCTCTGGCTGGGCCATTCCAAAACTTTAATCTTCTTCTGGTGAAGCCATTCCTTTGTTGATTTGGATGTATGCTTTGGGTCGTTGTCATGCTGAAAGATAAATTCTAGCAGAAGCCTGAAGGTTTAGTGCCAATATTGACTGGTATTTGGAACTGTTCATAATTCCCTC
This sequence comes from Pelodytes ibericus, assembly GCA_036172795.1. Lineage (NCBI taxonomy): Eukaryota > Metazoa > Chordata > Amphibia > Anura > Pelodytidae > Pelodytes > Pelodytes ibericus. The sequence goes on from CM069859.1 coordinate 88,445,685, forward strand.
TATCTTAACTAAGGCCCCAGTTCCAGCTGAAGAAAAACAGCAACAAAGCATGATGCTGCCACCACCATGCTTCACTGTGGGTATGGTGTTCTTTTGGTGATGTGCAGTGTTGTTTTTGCGCGAAACATATCTTTTGGAATTATGGCCAAAAAGTTCAACCTTGGTTTCATCAGACCATAACACCTTTTCCCACATGCTTTTGGGAGACTTCAGATGTGTTTTTGCAAAATGTAGCCTGGCTTGGATGTTTTTCTTCGTAAGAAAAGGCTTTCGTCTTGCCACTCTACCCCATAGCCCAGACATATGAAGAATACGGGAGATTGTTGTCACATGTACCACACAGCCAGTACTTGCCATATATTCCTGCAGCTCCTTTAATGTTGCTGTAGGCCTCTTGGTAGCCTCCCAGACCAGTTTTCTTCTCGTCTATTCATCAATTTTGGAGGAAGCTCCAGTTCTTGGTAATGTCACTGTTGTGCCATATTTTCTCCACTTGATGATGACTGTCTTCACTGTGTTCCATGGTATATCTAATGCCTTGGAAATTCGTTTGTACCCTTCTCCTGACTGATACCTTTTAACAATGAGATCCCTCTGATGCTTTGGAAGCTCTCTGTGGACCATGGCTTTTGCTGTGGGATGCGACAAAGAAAATTTCAGGAAAGACCAACTAGAGCAGCTGAACTTTATTTGGGGTTTATCAGAGGCACTTTAAATGATGGAAGGTGTATGCCGACTCCATTTTAACATGATTTGGAATGTGATTGCTTAATTCTGAACACAGCTACATCCCCAGTTATAAGAGGGTGTGCTCTTATGCAACCCCATTATTTTAATATTTTTTCTTCCCTCTATCTAAAAGATTTCAGTTTGTTTTTCAATTGAGTTGTACAGTTTATAGGTCACATTAAAGGTGGAAAAATTTCTGAAATGATTTATCTTTGTCTCATTTTTTTACAGCACAGAAACCTGACATTTTAACAGGGGTGTGTAGACATTTTATATCCACTGTATATATATATATATATATATATATATATATATATAAACTTGTACAAGTTAGTTTTTAAATATGCTGTTGTATTGTAATAAATTTTGTCCTGATTGTTTGTATACTGTATGTTTTGTAATATTAAGATAAGTAAAAAAAAAAAAGAAAAATCTAAAACTGAATAATTTATTCATGTCAAGCTAAAGTTGGATGCAATTTAGGATTTTATCTCTATAAAAATGTAATTTAAAAAAAAAAAAGTATATTGACACCTTTGTGACAAAGGACGTGTCAGGCACGTCCAGCTGGCAACTCAGTTGCTGACACAGGACGTGCCTAGCACTCTGGTATTGCTGCTCTGTTGCCTCGATGTCGAGGTATTAGGCAACACTGAAATTATTAATCTGGGGCACCCACAATTCTCCTACAATATGGCTCCTCCAAGTTGTAAGTTCTTCAAATATTTAACTATTAATCATGCACAGCTAATTGAGCTCTTTTGGATCATTAAACTCACTAAATTTGTCCCTGCACAATGTATATTTAAGTCAGTGAGCTAAAATGTTCACTTTTAAGGAGTGAAGAACTCAGAAAGTCTTTGTTTTCTTCTTTATATTTTATTCAATAAATATAAATTTCCACTGCCCACCATCATAGCTGCTGCCCTCTTGTGGGTAGAGCATCGGAAGGGAAAAAAAATTCACTTTAGTCGCTCTGATGCTGTTGCTACACTGCAACATTGCAATTAAAAAAAAAGACTTAATTAGCTAAAATCTAGGGTTGGGTCACAATTAAATTATGGTTAACATAAGGGATAGGGTTACAATTAAATTAAAATTAGAATAAAATGAAGGGTTAGCATAACAGTTAGAGTTAGGGTTAAATTTAGATTTAGGGTTACATTTAGGGTTTGGGTTTGGGTGAAAAGGTCACTGTAGGAAAAAAAAACTTTTTGGTTATTGCCCTGTAACTCACAATAAACTGCAGACGTGGAAACAAGCATATTTCTGAACTTGGGACAAAATTAAGAAACTATTTACATGGGGTCTTTTTTAATGTTTGGATTGGTGTAAATTATTTTTTAGGTCACAGTTAAAAAAGTGTTTTTTTGTATTCAATTATAAGATATGATTAACATAATGGTATCTAATAAAAGCCCTTCTAATGGTGAAAAAAACAACATATAATTTGTGTGGGTACAGTATGTGAGAAAGAAGAAAATTTCAGCTAAACACAAACACCCCAGAAATGTAAAAATAGCCCTTGTCCCCAAGGGAAAGACAAGGTCAAAAGGTAATGTCACCAAGGGGTTAAAAGTCTTGGCATTTTTATTATTATTATTCATTATTCTTCAACAACACTTTCATGTGTTGTAATCAATTCGATATCACACAAAATATGCACATGCCCCTCTGTTACTGGTTTCATCGACTAGCTAAGTCTAGTCTAGACTATTGAGTATCCAAGTCTTTAAATGCAGGATAAAGCTGAGGATTTGCAAATAATCAGTTCAGAAGTAGCAAGTCTTAACCCTTTAAGGACCAGGGATTTTCCTGGGCCAAGGACCAGAGCGTTTTTCAATTTTTAATACGCGGTTTTTGAAACATAAATTTCCTCTCTCTCATTTAACGTACCCATACAAGTTATATGTTGTTTTTTAGAGGACAGTTAGAGCTTTCTTTTGATACCCTATACATAAAAATGATTTACATTTTAGTATTAAATACATATAAAAGAGGAAATCTTTGAGGAAAAAAAGTTTTTCCCCATTATTTTCCCAAAAATAAGCTACATAACTAGTGCAACACTAACCCACTTATCCCCCCTAATTAACTAACTAATAAAAAAGAAAAATATTGGTTCCCAAACCCCCCATAACAAAAAAGACAGAAAAAAACTCTGAAGAGTGCGATGTCAGATCAGTAAAAATCATGCAACAGGCATGCAGGGGTTAAATTTTATTAAATAAATATATTAAAATTACCTTTATTTATTCAAAAAAACTTTATAAATTGTAAAAATAAAAAAATCTGTTAAAAAAAAAACTAAATGAGGGCCATAAAGTGGAAGGAAACTGATCACAGTTAAAAACTGTGATCAGCAATGAAAGGGTTAATTTTTTTTTTAATTTTTTTTTACCTATGTGTATGTAATTAATTTATTTTTACTTACAGGTCACTCTCTGTGCTTCACTATAAGAATGTGAAGCACAGGGAGTGAATTAGAGGCAAAAACAGTGTGTGAACACACTGACTTTGCCATCTAATTTGCATGTTATCGCGGTGATGACTAAATCACCGCGATCACATGCCCGGAAAATGACCGATCGGGTCCAGGAGCTTTGCCTCGGGTGCGAGGCTTAGTCCTGGACCCGTTGCAGACTAGCTGGCGAGCCCACGGAGCGCACCGCCGGCTAGACTGCATGACGAGTTAACTCGTCATAAGGTCGCTAACGCTGCGGCTCTTATGACGAGTTAACTCGTCATAAGGTCGGGAAGGGGTTAAGCATCTGCTGTTGTAGATCAGAGAATAAACAACAACAAAATTGTCCACAACAATGCTGCACGGTAAACTGAATGTGAGGTACAGGTGAGGTGAGATAAGATGAACATGTTAACTATCCAGTATACATGGCCAGCTGTGGTGTGTTTCACTTGTAAGATTAACAAAGCTGTCTCTGCCAAATCTATTAATAAAGTTGTAAGTTCTTCAAATATTTAACTCTTCGTCATGCAGAGCTAATTGCATTCTTTTGGAGCAATAAACTCACCAAATTTGTCCCTGCACAATGTATATTTAAGTCAGTGAGCTAAAATGTTCACTTTCAAGGAGAAACTCAGAAAGTCTTTTTTTTCTTCTTTATATTTTATTCAATAAATATAAATTTACACTGCCCACCATCATAGCACTCAAAGAGTTTGTTTTGTTACAGGTTTTTGGGGCTATTTCAGATTTGTCAACCCCTGGTCAAGGTAGAGATGGGGGGTAGTCAGGGTATATTTTATTATATTTTATTTATTCTTGTTATCTGGTGGACCTAGGGCAGCCCCCAGAACACGATTCGACTTCTTCCTCAGCTGGTGGGTGGTAGTGCAAATGTCAAATAAGTCGAAACGCGTCCTGTGGGGTGTAGTTGTTTTTAGTGCAAACAATACCCAATTGTTCTAAATACCTGGCCAGGTGAACAAACCCAGTGGGTAAGGGATTTTGTACATTTAGTGTGTTTTATTTTACTCTGAGTATCTGTGGTCCCAATTTCTGATCCCTTTTTTCTCATAGTATGCTATCTGTATTTTTTATTAAGTTATATGCTTAACATCCATGTGACCACCTACCTACACGTCCAGTGGCCTTGGTTGTTTGTGTTTTTGTAATTTTTTTTTACTTTTATATTTTCTCTGTAATACATTTTATACTTTATATTTATCTGTCTCCAGAGTGTGTGTTATTACTCTTCCCCCCTTTTTTCATATATATATATATAGCGCTGTCTCACTTTGTAATTTCACAGAAGGGAGTTTGAGATGGGAAATTGAAATGGACTTTGCTGAGGTGGGATGAGAGGAGATCAAGATTCTTTTAGATAATAGTGCAAGGGGGTTGACTTGGGAGGTCAACTTTTAAAGACTCTGGGAGCTGCCATCTGGGGCCATATCTTACCATCCGGGGGTGCTGTTAGACCAAAGTGGGACCAGGTAGAAGGAGGGATGTATGTAGTGATTCTCAGGCACACCTCCCATTCAGTGCTACAGAGAGGAGAGGTACCTGGTGATGGTGGGAGGGGTTACGGTCCTATGTCCTATGACTTGTATAGTCTCAAGCTAGATACATTTCTTGTTCCCTATACCTTCTGCAGCCTGCTGATAACTTGATTACCAGGCTTTGGTTCTCCCATGGATTCTGCTGACTTCTCCTCTCCCAACCTCAGACTGTTCCCTTTGCTTTTGAACCTGTTCTGCTTGCCTTGACCTTTTGGACTTCCTCTGACCTTGCCCTTGCCTGCCCTTTTGTAGTGACTTTTTGGGCTTTTTGCTGTTGGAGCTTTGCTGCACTTCACTCCCATTTGTCAGCACAGACGCTGACATAATTCACACTTTCTCTTATATCAATCTTGATAAACTCAGACAACTTGTGCAGACATGCAAAGAACAAAGTATATTTAAAACAACAAATCTGACTAAAGATTTATATTGAAAATCCAGTATAATACTATTCCACGTCAATGTACAGACATCTCATGCACATACAATAAGTAGCCACATTAGATGACCTAAATACATACAGTAGTTCAATTAAATAAATTGCAAATATTAGCTTTTGTAATACTAAGATGAAGAAATAGCTATCACACAACTCTACACATGTAAATTAATGGTCTTCCAGGGATAAAACTATTTTAACAGTTTTACTAAAGCAAAAACATTTAGTCAGTTAAACTTAACAATTACCAGTGAATCAGAACAAAAAGTGATGACGTAATGACCAGGAAATGTATTAGTAACATCTGCTTCAACTGCTGGTATAAGTCTAATGATAAACAATGGCTGAGATTTGCTACATTCCACTGTTGTCTATGGCAACATTACCCACCGAACCGATGTCGTCCATTTCAATGGCTTCTACCCTTTAATAAGGTGGAAAAAACACAATGGGAGGGTTTTCACTATATATTCTGGTCTCTCACTTAAATGACACATTTTCCATTGAAAACCAGTTCGTTTGCTAATCAAGCCACAGATGATTTCAGAAACAGGAGACCCCACAGATATACTTAAGACACATTTCCCCCTAATTTGGGCATTTGATTGCAGTTTTGCTAACACAATGTATAGATCATTTTTCAATAACTTTGTATTCTCTGCAGTCACAGGAAAAACAATGTTTCGATAATACAGTCCTTTTAAGGTTGTCATCTTTTCTACAAAAAAAAGTGCAAGACAAGCTATTGCTTCTATGGTCTTAACACTGGCCTCAAATCAATTTTTTTTACTGGCCTGTTGGTAAAATACCAGCTGGGTAAATCCATACTTCATGAATAAAAATGCAGGCCCTAAAAAGCACCTACAAAGTGACATAGAATCTCTCCCAAATCCATTTTGGCAAGTGCTTTAACATACCCCCAGGTGAAAGTGTAGGAATGCATTATATAAAAAAAAAAAGCACAATTACCATTATATATAAATGGTGATTGCTTCTTTTTGATAGCTTCCTAAGACTTTTTGTGTGCTGGGTAGAGTTGAGCGGACACCTGGATGTTCGGGTTCGGCAGGTTCGGCCGAACTTCGAAAAAATGTCCGGGTCAATTGACCTATTCGTATGAATGGGGACTCTATTTCGGTTTATGGAAAGCCAATAGCATTACATGTATTCCATAAACAAAAAGTCTATAAACCGAAAGACATTCGGTTTATAGACTTTCAGTTTATGGAATACATGTAATGCTATTGGCTTTCTATAAACCGAATCTTTTTCGGTTTATAGACTTTCGGTTTATGTAATACATGTAATGCTATTGCTATTCTATAAACCGAAATAGAGTCCCCATTCATACGAATAGGTCAATTGACCTATTCGTATGAATGGGGACTCTATTTCGGTTTATAGAAAGCCCATAGCATTACATACAATGTATATGTATGTAATGATATGGGCTTTCTGATTGGCTGATTGTTCTGAAAACGCGCCATTAAATCGCCGAACCCCGAACTCCAACCCGAACATACAGTGAAATGTCCGTGTTCGGGTCCGGGGTCCAAAAACCGTAATGTTGGGGTTTTTATACATAAACTCTAATAAGCATACATGCAGCTATTTATGTTTTAAAATCCATGTCAGATGACATAGCAGCCAAATAATATGGCCTTTTCTGTACAGGATTTGGTATTTCTAAGTTATTTTACTAAATAATTCCAAACAATCAACATGACCTGCAGGCTGTTTTTTTGTTAGCCAAAAGTTTTATATGCAAATTTGGAGTATTTTTATAGGGACACTAAATGTTAACTTAACTAGGTCCTCCTTGCTAATTCCATGCAGAAACGAGGGTCTCTCTCTGCGCTAGCAGCGAGAGACCCTCACTTTCGTCTGTCAGAGCGGTGCGAGCCCGCGCTCTGATTGGCTGTGTGCGTGCTGATGTTTGTCAGCATGCGACAACCAGGAACTGCTGTGTCTCACATGTGAGACACAGCAGATTGTAAACCCGCATGTATCTATTAAGATACATGTCGGGTTTAGTTAATTGTATGGGACATGTTTTGTTTAACCCTTGCTTCCATCAAGGAAGCAAGGGTTAAACAATGTTTAATGTCTCTTTAAGTTTAAACATCGAGCAACCAGCCACATTATGTATCTTTTGCATGCACATCTGCCTGTCTCTCCGCGGGATAGGCAGTATTTGACATCACTTCCTTTGACAGTAAACATGCCATTTCCCCTTAAAATGCAGGTCTGGTTTATTTTACAGCAGCTAAAAAAGATATCTTTGGGAACAGTTACAAAGAATTTGTTGTTACATTTCCATTGGATATACATAGACTAAGATTATTTTCTACTTTAAAGGAAGTGATGTCATATGAGATATTATTATAGAAGATAAGCTACAGTTTGTATTTATGCACAGCAAGAAAATGGGCTTGAGTATTATTATGTTTTCTGAATTTCTTCCGTTGATTGATATCAGAACAGTATTCTTTACAGAAGTAGTGCTGGCATGAGAGAACTGCTCTGTGCCCATAAAAAGACTCTTTTGTATGTGTGGTTGCCAATATTAATGTCACTGTTGGATAAAGCTGTGGTTTAATACTCAAGTGATTAAATGTTTTTTTTTTTCCCCTTTCTTTTTTCCTTTCTTGCACATGTTCAAGAGAGATTCACAATAGAATATCCTATAAGGCTCAAGAAATACTGTGTAACCCATGAATTTTCAATGATAGACACAACATAATACCTTCTCTGACTAGCTTTTTTAATTGAAACTCTACAAAAGTCACATAAATAATGTGTTCATAATATTAAATAAGAAATACTGTTCTTGACAATTAGGGGGCTATTCACTAAAACTGAACTGACCAGTGAATGGCAAAGTGAACAGAAAATAATCACGCATTAATAACTGAGTCGGAAAAATAGACATGTTGGATTTATATGAATGTCATGTTATATTCCATAGTATCTCCACTCACTTATCGCTCTTATCTATTATAGACAGGATTGGAATTTGCTTGTGCTATACCAAACATATATACATATATATATATATATATATTTATTTTATTTTTTTAACAAGTAGACTTTGGTAACAGTACAATAAAAATAGAATTTTGCACATAGTGCTGGGAATAGTCATTATAACACTAAAATAATGGGAAAGATACATTTTTTTATTTAAAAAAAAAAAAAGGTAATAGTACATTGAAACATAGAATGTGTCGGCAGATAAGAACCATTCGGTCCATCAAGTCTGCTCAATTTTCTATAAGTATATATATGTTTAGTTTTTTGCTAACAATATTTTATAAAGACATGTATGTAAATAACTATGCAATCAATGACATGATTAATGCTTACATGGAAATGGATACTGCTTTAATGAATTAAGAGTAAATAATAAGGCAGCTAATGGTACCTTGAGTGCCAAGAGTGGAAGTAGCACAGGCAAATGCAGTGTGTCATTTACCATTCTGCCACTCAAAGGTTGAAATGTTGATATTTTTTTGTTGTTGTTCCTACCCGGTGTGCTTGAACCACTGACCATTATGTTCCTTAGCACATTTGTCTAGTACAGCGAAACAAATTCTGTATCTGTTCTCCTCACTACCGTGATCAGTGAACAGAATTATATGGTCAGTTTGCTTTTATGTATAATAATAATAATGATGACTAATATGAAAGTAGACAGACTAACCAAAGACAAAGCTATTGCATCCATTTAAAAAAAAAAAAAAATTGAAAATAAAAAAATCTGCATCTTTTTTGGGTTTAGTTTTTTTCTTAGCTCTTGTAGTAAAGGAAAATCTTTATTTTTTTGTTCCCACTTTAGTTGTTAACTAATAAAAATATATATGAAGCTGTATTTTTTATATAAACATTGTGAGTATTAGTATTTTTATTTATTCATGAATCTCATTTGACTACTCTTAACGAATAAGCATCAAAGTTAAAACAGTATGTACTGCCTTGTGTAAAAAAAAAATGATTCTTGGCACAGCTCCCCAAACTGCTACTACACAAAGCAAATCTCAACAGGGGTTCAATTTAAACAGTTTTTTTTTTTGGTTTTTTTTTTTTTTAATCCTTTGGGAAAATCAAAGAATTTCAGTTTATCCATATTTTCCAATTCATTCTGTCATGGGTGAAAATTATTTAACCCTCGATATGCCAATGGTCACAACTAGTGACCTTTTTTGCCTTCCAAAAGGTTAAATTGAAGAGAGGGAGGAAAAAATGACCACGCAGCATTACACCCTTTCCAAATGATGTCTTGGTGGAAAATGAAATGCAAACAGCTGAGCTCCCTGTTTCCTTTCAATTGGTTGTACATATGGCAGTGACACAATTCTCATCTAGGATTTACAGTACATCAGACAAGACAAGAAAGTTCTCCTCTCAAGAACGAATACATTTAAACACCAGCTTTGCTAGAATTAAAGTGATCAGCGTTGTCATTTAGCTCCAACCTTTTATTTTAATCAGACGCTAATTTAAAAGATTATTAAAGTTCCTCTATTTATTGAGGCACACGGCAATGCAATGTTTTAATAGTAATTTCTGTATTTATCCAAAAGCAAAGAATAGCTATCCTTTTTCATATCATTCTCGGAAATTAAAGGACCGATAAAGAATTGGAAATTAGATTTACTGATGATTATGACTGAGCTAAAATGACTAAATGGGAAAAGGAGGTAGAGTAAATGCACAGTAATTGTACATTAATGAATATTACAATACCTGGAAATATAAAAGAATATGTGTATATAATAAACATCAAGCTTGATGGCCTTTCACACTCCTATAAACCACAAACATCAATGTAATCTCCTTCATTTACCCCGAAGGCCCTTAGTAGCTGCTAAATGCCTGTCCATGACAATTTTGTCGAAACAATAATAATACATGATAGATCAATGACAATGAAGTTTTGCCGTGATAATCTGATATAGATTTGCTAACTTTTGTATGAAATTCAATTCTGTTTGATCGCATCTTCATATATTTTATTTCAGCCAGCACTATTGATTCAGCTGTTCGGGTGCCATATGTCAAAATAATTCCCTATAAAACCACATTAAAAAACTAACCCATTCCTTTCATTTGTAATAAGGCTATACAACAGTCAGGGAAAGCAATCTAACAATAGAATGATATGTACACATCAACTCTGTGCTGTTTGATGAGAAAGGTGTGTAAATGTGTGACAGCGTGCAGGTGTAGAGAAAAGTGTTTAGTGTGTGTTGTGTATCAGATAGCGAAGGTACATTTGTAAGACTATATATTTGAGTTTATACACACATCTCTTATGTTCGTGCTTTGACCTATGTACTCCAAATGGCTTGTGTCCTTGGCAGGGTCAGTGTAAAAGGATGGCAACGTGTTTATATATTTAAGCACATATACATACACACACATACATTATAGATATATATGTATGTAAATCCATGGACACATACACATATATAAACACGCACAAACAAATATTTCTGTGTGTGACATATACACACATGTATGTTGTGTATGTTGTATACATATACATAAATATCTATCTACATACATATATGCAGTATTTTCGCACAATTTAATACATTGTGCGGTTATAATTTCATAAGTACAATAAACACTTTTACACTAAAAATGTAAAATATATGTTTGCACAATTACATATAGTAATATATATAAATATTGGTATATTTAAATTCTAAGATGATGCATCTACTCTACAGCTATTGATCATGAGCAGATGTACCATTATTGTGAATATTGATAATGTCTGACATTAGAAAACATCAATAATCAGGCCAGGAACACAAGGGAATAATTAGCTTGCAAATCTCTAATATGTGTTATATATACATAAACTGAGCCTCTCTGTCAATGTATAATTTAATGAAAGAAATGTTTAATTCAGAGAACTTTACACTGCAGAAAGATTCTATTCTATGCATCACAAAAAAATAATAATACATTTTACTAATAGCATTGACCACATTGTGAGATGTGATACAATTTGGCGACTTTCTCTGGGTTTCCTCTGTGCCCTCTGCTTTCTTTATGCAGGTGGTATGTTCAGCTAATTATAGTTCAGAACAGTGGGATATGCTTAATCCTTGATCACAAAATACTTAGTTAACGGCATCAAGCCTAAGGCTGTTAATGTGATGTTTAGTTTTTACTCCCCTTCCCTAAAAAAAAAGCTCTGGCTTGGAATCACAGAACTGGGCATTCTTACTCTACCGGGAGACAAGGTTGAACATGAGGTCCATCTCTCTTGACAATTACTATTTCAAAGAACCAGGCCTGCAGAGAAAACAAAAAGATTAACCAAGTGTATTGTGTAAATGTGCTCCCTGTGGAGGTTTACAGCCTAAAGGAAAGGCCTTAAACAGATACATAAATACCTAGCTTTGTATATATATATATATATATGTGTGTGTGTGTGTGTGTGTGTGTTGTGCTTTGTGCTTTGCCTAATAAGGTATAACATATAGGAACACATTTTATATGTCAAAATATAACCATCTCACTAAAAAAAAAAAAAAAAGGATTTATCATGATCTGAAAAATATTTAGCTTTTTTTTCTATTTACCTAAACAACAGTGTTTATTAGCAGTTATTTTTCCATAGTGACATTCATGTAAATAACTGTCCGTTTTTACAGGCACATAAAGCACAGAGATTTTGACATTATTGCAAAATGGGGAGAAAAGGCCCTTTCTACAAGCTCTGATGGTTTTATTTTTGTTGCATCTTGTTCTACCTTCTTGCAGACTGATAGAAATGCCTCCAACACTTCAGAGGAAACAGCAACCAAGTGACTTCTGTCATGGCCATTTATAGCTAGTTATAGCAATGCACACATCTAAATGCCTATATGTCCTTTTATTTTCAAGCACAGCTTCTTCTTTCGTTTTTTTTTTTTTGTTTTGACTTTTTCACATTTTTCCCTTTCTTTGTGGACTCATTTTTATTTATTTATTTCTTCTTCTTTTTTTTTTCTTCTTTTCAGTGTTCTGAAAACCCCCCACGCCTTTCCATTGTTATTCACCCTGTTTATTGCTTCAAACAACCCTGACATACTGGACATCATCTGAAACTACAAACGACAGGATGCAATAAGCTTGAGAATAGCAGTAATCTGAGGAAAGTTCTTCATTCACTCTTGCTCCTAACTCTCTGTCTTCTTATCCTACATAGAAAATAAAAAAATCAATACGACCTCACAGAGCTTGATAAAAGCGTTGGACGAGTACAGCAGGCATGCTGGATATAGTAAATTAGAGTGATCAAAATTTTCCAGTCGACTCTGCCTATAGCCTACATAAACAAACAACCCTGTCTGCACCCTGCCTGTCATCCTAGAAGCTCTTTTAGCAATGTCTTTGATTATCTGAGAAACAATATGTGAATATATGTAAGTCTCCATTTCAATCTTAAACATGTAGGTATGTATTTGTAATGAATTACTTGTTGTTTGTTTGCTCACAGTGACAAAAACGACTCCATATTTTTAAATGTTACTGGCTTGTAAAATAAGGTTACAATATGTTTCATTTTGTTTCTTGTAGATCTGTTTTTCACAGACATATTTGGTAAACAAATCCCATCATCAACCAATAAAATAGTGTAATGGAGTTCTGTTACATATTTATATCCACAGTTATATTAATCAACAATTGCCAGAGAGCAACCAAAATGAGCACACAAAAAATATTTTTTATTATAATTTGTATACCTCACCATCACAAAAATACAAACAAAACTTAATACCAACCAATATTGTAGGTTTTGAAGACCCTGCTATACAATTTGGAGAGGTGAAACGAAAATGGACCAGTCTGTTTAGTGAAAACTGTATGACTACATCTAGAGTTGCCACCTTTTCTTAAAAACAATACCGGCTATGCTATCCATTGACATGGACATCCATGGCTATCCATTGACATGGACATGGAAATGGCTTGTACTACCTACACGAACCAACTTGCTGCAGTTAAACCAGCATTGATACTGTCATTTGATCTTCTAGTGAATAGATAATATTTATATAGAAATCTTATAGGACTAAAATATTCTGTCATGCATTATTGTCTGAATCTTTTGCAAACTGAGTGACAAATAACAGATTCATTTATTTTCATAATTATCCTTAAAGGGAAATTATTTTCTATCATTTATACTCATAAAATCTGTTCTCACAAGGTAATGGCTGTAGTAGAACCTGCTTACACACTTGGGGTAAATTGCAATGAGTATCTGGGTTCCGGTGTATATGTTACATGAAGATCATATAATTACACAATTCATACACCTGTTTGTATATAATGTCAGTGTCACAATGTTCTTGTATAGTTAATGAAATGTGTAGCATTTTGCATTTGCGCTATGATTTCTGCTCATTTCATGAATTCGATGCACAACTCATGATTTGTTTAGACATACATTTGCACAATTCATGAAATGTGCTGGCCCCTATTCATTTCGTGTCTTGTGCAAAAGTGATGCACAATTCATAAAATCTTGGGGAAACTACACATTTCATCAACTGTGCGCTTCATGATTTGCACGTAACATATACACAAGGTAGCAGAGAGCAAAGTAAGAGAGGGTGAACAAAAGTTATGTTCAGTGAAGCAAACCAAAGTTAGGTTGGCATAAACAAAATTAAGAAAGGCTCATCATAGAGGTCAATAGCAAGCCTAGATGAAGAGGGGGACTAACAAAGTTAAAAGACCAGCAGAATAAAAATAACTGACATCAGAACTGTGTATTTACTATCTATGACCTATTGTCCAGCTTTTGTCTTAGACACAGTGCTCTATACACACAGAGAGACTATTGACCTCCTTTTTTCGAAAACACCAAAGCAATAAGTCACCTTAGTAGTCTGTTCATAAAGGAACTCGATAGCAAATATAATTCAGAAAGAGACACTTAGGACCCAAAGTATATTAAGATATTTGTAATCAGTTGCGATATTTTAATCAGCAGACTTACCTATTTCTTTAAATTCCTAGAATCCCTAATTATTTATAATGAGCTTTATGAAAACATCGTAACCCCTTTCTATCAATCTGGATACTTTCGATTCCAAATCAAATTGATTGATGGTCTGGTTCGAAATATTTTCCCTGTATTACATTGAAATTTGATCCCTTATCATTATCTTAGTAGCTGTGGCATATATTCTGCTCCAAGCTTTCTTTAGCACAAACCCACAGCACCAACAAGAATTAGCCTTCATTGGGGAGGAATAATACAATATGTAATGTGGTCTGTAAATTTATTCCTGAATCTTGTAAGATTTAAAGTTGCTTTTACCAAGAACAATTCGATAGGATTATTTTCCCTTAACAGTAAATTGCAGTAAAAAAGGGATTTCCAAGAATTTTTCCAATTCTTGTCAATTCACTACTGTCCATTGACCCCTTTGAAATGGCTGCTTTTTAAATGTAGCTGTCCTATATGCATGATTTCTGACGTCAAGTATAATGAGCAATTCATAAATTAATTCTACAATTTTCTGGACACAATGAAAACTTCAATATTCCAGATATCATGATACCTTTTTAACAATTTAATTGAAAAGCTTTGTATAAAAACATCCCAGTATAATATAAGAGATAACCCATAAACTACCAATCTTACATTTCCTTACCATCTCTGATTCCTTATTCCAGATGAAACATTTTCCATCATATTATGCCTTTTATTTTGAGTGTGATGGATAATCTAATGAATACATCCAACCGATTGGCATCCGAAGGATTGGATGGTATTTAGGGCCTGGTGGCGAAAAAAAATGAACCGTCACCTCTGAATAGTATTCCTTCTTGATTAGTTAGTTTAACTATAATGCTGCACTTTACGGTCCCTCGTGGGAGTGGTTTAATTATAGACTTTTAGTTATATTGGTCCTCAGTGCTATTTAGTATTTGTACATAAGAACTATTGTGCGGCACTAGCATTTCTGCTTGGGTAGAAAACAACATTAGAATCCAAAGAGCAGAGAGAGAGATCAATTATCTGGACCGAACATTTAGCAGTTTTAGATAGTATGGTGAATGGCCATCTAATTCCCTAAGCGTGTATTTAGGTCTTAGAGACTGCAGTAATTGGATTAAAGCCTAAAGAGGTCCTATCAGTCCCAAGAGAGGTGATTGCATGTTGTCTACTTACATAGGACAAAGGGACAGACTTACAAGATTACTGCTTTGGTTTAAACAGCACACCTTCTCTCAATACAGATACAGGCACCACAGTGAAGATCAGAGGGCTTGTGTTATTTAAGACGAAGAGATACTGTAGATTTACTTTCTTATAGTGAGTTTGTACCGTGAAAAGAACCAGATTTGGTTAGCAGTCATTTTAGCTGTTTTATTATACTTTTTAAAACATAATTGTTAACCAAATTAACCTAATTTTAGGCATAGCGGTTATAGAATTAAGCTGGTTGAAGAAAGGGGTTCATAATGGAAGACAGTGGAACACTCATTACCCAGATTCACCATCAAAGTGTAACACCGTTGCCAAAAAGGGCACTGAAGCTTAAAACCTGCAATGAGAGAACATATTTACAACCTGTTTACTATATATATGGGTTTATAAAAAGCTGTTAGTATGATGTGTACAATGTACAATGCTAGTGTACACACACCTGCCAGTTTTACTTTCTTAAAGCAACAGTATAACCTAAAAGTTATTTTTTTTTTATAGTTGCATGAAGTAAAAGTTAGGTTTGCATTAGGGTTGAGGTCATACAAATCACGACCCATCACCATTTTAAAATATAGACCCCCAAACATTGCTAACAGCTTTCCATGGATGAGTGAGAGCGATGAATCTTGCAGCCAAAGAGAATATATTGGCAGTGTGCTCATTTCCTGGGCCAAAAGGCTAGGCAATAGACATATACAGGGGAGGGCTGGCAGCCTTAGGCCTGGGGGGCAAATCCAGTCAAGTGGCCCATTGCACCATCGAATCGCCTCCCCATCCACGGCCATCTTTTCCTTGTTTTATAACGAATATTGCCAGGATTTTCCCCCACAATATGCGAGGATTTGCCATTTAATATGCTAGAATTTTCCCTTACAAAATGCCAGGATTATGCCCCTCAGTATGCCAGGATTATGCCCCTCAATATGCCAGGATTTAGACACCCAATATGCCAGGATTTTCTCCTCAATATGCCAAGATGATGCCCCCTCAATATGCCAGGATTTTCCCCTAAATATGCCAGGATTATGCCCCTCAAAATGCCAGGATTATGCCCCTCAATATGCCAGGATTATGCCCCTCAATATGCCAGGATTATGCCCCTCAATATGCCAGGATTTAGACACCCAATATGCCAGGATTTTCCCTTCAATATGCCAAGATGATGCCCCCTCAATATGCCAGGATTTTCCCCTCAATATGCCAGGATTATGCCCCTCAACATGCCAGGATTTAGACACGCAATATCCCAAAATTTGGGCACCCCCCCCCCCCCTACCCACGTTGCACACCTACGACATGACCCATAACCCACGTTGCACACCAGGACATGCCCCATCACCACATTTACATGCCTCCATCACCCCATTACATACACATTTCCAATATTATTTGCCATTAATATTCCCCAGCCAATTTGTCCCATAATATGCCAGTGTTATTCTGCAATTTAATATAACTCAGTAAATTTGCCCAATAATATTCCAAGGTTATCTGCAATTTAATATGCCCCTGCTAATTTGCCCAATATGCCAGTGTTAATTGCCATTTAATATTCCCCAGCCATTTTGCCCAATAATATGCCAGTCTTATTCTGCCATTTAATATTCCCCAGATGATTTGTCCAATAATATGCCAGTGTTATTCTGCCATTTAATATTCCCCAGCCAATTTGCCCAATAATATGCCAGTCTTATTTGCCATGTAATATTCCCCAGCCAATTTGCCCAATAATATGCCAGTCTTATTTTCCATGTAATATGCCCCAGCCAATTTGCCCAATAATATTCTAGTCTTATTTGCCATGTAATATGCCCCAGCCAATTTGCCCAATAATATGCCAGTCTTATTTGCCATGTAATATGCCCCAGCGAATTTGCCTAATAATATGCCAGTCTTATTTGCCATGTAATATGCCCCAGCCAATTTGCCCAATAATATGCCAGTCTTATTTGCCATGTAATATGCCCCAGACAATTTGCCCAATAATATGCCAGTGTTATTTGCCATGTAATATGCCCCAGCCAATTTGCCCAATAATATGCCAGTCTTATTTGCCATGTAATATGCCCCAGCCAATTTGCCCAATAATATGCCAGTCTTATTTGCCATGTAATATGCCCCAGCCAATTTGCCCAATAATATGCCAGTCTTATTTGCCATGTAATATGCCCCAGCCAATTTGCCCAATAATATGCCAGTCTTATTTGCCATGTAATATGCCCCAGCCAATTTGCCCAATAATATGCCAGTCTTATTTGCCATGTAATATGCCCCAGCCAATTTGCCCAATAATATGCCAGTCTTATTTGCCATGTAATATGCCCCAGCCAATTTGCCCAAAAATATGCCAGTCTTATTTGCCATGTAATATGCCCCAGCCAATTTGCCCAATAATATGCCAGTCTTATTTGCCATGTTATATTCCCCAGCCAATTTGCCCAAAAATATGCCAGTCTTATTTGCCATGTAATATTCCCCAGCCAATTTGCCCAAAAATATGCCAGTGTTTTTTGCCCCCCCCCCCCCCCTTTACCTTTTTCCCTGGTGGCTAGTGGCAGGACTTCCCTGGTGGCTAGAGGCAGGACTTCCCTGGTGGCCAGTGGCTGGAGGACTTACCTGGTGGCAGGCAGCATGGTCCCTCCATGCTGCCTGTTCGGCCTCCCGGCGGTTGTACCGACAGGTCACGTGATCGGCGCCCGTCTGACGTCAGAGCGCCGATCACGTGACTGTCGGCACTTCCGTGTCACACTGCACGGGGAGCCGAACAGGCAGCACGGAGGTTTCTCTGTGCTGCCTGTTCGGCTCCCCGTGCAGCTTTGCAGGCAGAGCGGAGGTGAGAGGGGATCTTCCGATCACTTCTCACCTCAGTCTCTGCCTGCAAGCGCGTTTTTTTTTTTTTTTTTTAAAACACTGGCCCAGCGGCCGTGTTTTACATAGTTTAGGGCGGCCTGGGGGGCAATTGCCACCCTGACCCCCGGCCCAGCCCGCCCCTGGACATATACAAATACGGCACAGTGATCCATGCAACAAAATTGGCACTTTTAATATTTCAAAATTAGTTTCATTTGATGTGATGTGTTGGAGGCATAGATAAACTGATTGTCATCAAGTCACATGCTTTGCAATCGTGCATTTCTGTCACCCTGAATATTGTATATTCCAGTTTCGCTCAGGGTTAGGTACCAACATTGTTCCTGGTGGACATTTACTGCACTTTGTGACGAACAATTTGTTGATGTTTTATGGACCTTCAAATACCTTCCCAGAAAATGTGGTCTTTGTTCGTGCTTGCCCCATCCCACTGCTAGTACTTCACTGGTTGGCAGGTATGCATCATGCACATTGCAAGCATTTTAGCAATGTGAAAATAAATGATTTTTTTTTTTATACACACATAAATACACATACATATGTATGTGTTTGTGTTAACCAAAAGCAGGATTACATTTATATATTGGGCAATTAAAGGTCAGGAGGTGTGTATTTTAAAATTCTATGCCTTACCAATATTCTGCAATAGTAGTTGAGCAGACAGAACAGTCTGAAACATACTGCTTGGCTCAATCTGTTTATGCTCTTGTCTGATATTTTCAAGGGTTTTTAATCACAACTGTAGCAGATTGATCAATGACAGATATAAGCAACAACTTTTGCATGCCAAAGGTGCAGGATATTTTTATCTGAGATAATATTTCTCTCTTAAAAGGCCTCTGCACTGCTATGTATTAATTAAAATCTAAATACTAAATATTGATTGATGCGTTATCAGGCAGAGCAGTTGGGCCCTGCCACATTGATTTTTTGCTGTGATTTATTATCATATTTAAGAAAAATCATTTTGTGTGATTATACGAGGAAATAGACTTTAGTGAGGGTGTAATTCTTTTGTATCACTTTTGTTGTGGAGAGGACGGGCCAATTCCTCAATTGTGGCCAAGATTGCTGATATCTTTCATAGCTTCTTCCCCTTGGTCTCTGACAGCTAATGCTTTAAGCCTGCTTGGTCTTGTCATTAGGAATAATGGGCATTAGGATTAGTTCTTTAATCACAACTAAGATTAACAGATGGTATGAACCTAACATCTTCAAATTATCAAATTATTAACAGGCGTCTATATGTAACAGGTTTATATATTTTTAACAAAAATATTAAGACACTAGGGAGAAGATTGGATGTCAACTATGCAGAAATCTCTCATCGATTATCAGAAAAATGTTGAATAGCATTTTTACATTTCTCTTTTTGTCAATATGATATTAATAAAGAAATAAAATAATCTCTCTAACAACAGTGAATTTATTTGTACATTTCTTCAGGCAATTATACATCTTCAACCACCACAGTTTTATGACATTAATCATTTTTTATATAGCACGACATGGAATTGCAGACTATGTTGGAGGACCACCTCCTTGTGTATTGTTTTGGTTCATTTAATTGAGCTTGCAACATCCCTATAAATTATGTACTAAGTGCTGCATAAATTGGCGCAAGAAAATAAATATTAATATAATATGATGTAACATATGAAGTGGTTTTGAAAATAAAAAGTTATGAAATCATTACTTTGCTGTACACCATTGCTAGGGAATACAGTGTACAATGAGAATAATATAATTTCATTGTAGACATCCAGTTGTTGGGTGAATTAAAAAATAGCAGATAATGGACCTGATTCAATGCCAGCCATTCATTATTTTTAAAGTCATTTTTCAGCACGTTATTCTGAATAGAATAACGTGTGATACAATGAAAACATACCGCAACAAACTAATGTGCATTAAATCACTCGTTCCTTGCTATGGGAATGGCAGCTATTATTCCCTTAAACACATTCACTTAACACTTGGGGACTGGGGGTATAAAAGCGCCCCATGGCTATCTGCCATACAAATTGTGGGGCCAGGGGCTGCCCCAAGTGCCCTTGACTCTCTTAAGTAATAAACAGGATTAGAGGTTGCTCAAATGCCCCTGGCCACCCCATCCTAAAATAAATAAAGCTGAGCATGGTGTTTCGGGCCACCCATGTCATTTATCGTGCCAGGTACTGCCAGAGTGCCCCTGAGCCCCCCAAATTAATATACAAGGCCAGTTGTTGCCCAAATGCCTCTGACCCCCTAAGTAATTCACAGTGCCAGTGGCTGTCCAAATGCCTTTGGTGCCCCTAAAATAAATGGGCCAGGAGCTAAGCATGATACCCTAACCACCCTCCCTACAAATTGCTGACCAGGGGACTGCCAAAAGAATACCAGTGCTGGGGACTTATGAAATGGCCCCTGGCCCCCTAATCATACCCGAAGCTGGTGGTGGCCATATGATCGCTTGGCCCCCTAAAATAAATAGAGTTGGGAATGATGCTTCTGGATCCCCTGTAATGTAAGGCAACAGTTACTGCCCCCCACCGAAGTAACATCCAGACTCAGGAGCTCCTCAAATGCCATGGGCTAAAATAAATGTGACCGGTAGCTGGGCATGATACTCCTGTAATGCATGCAGTCATGCCCAAGTTCCCTAGTAATTAATGGGGCTGGGGGTGGCCCCAAGTGATACCCGCCCCTCCTTAAATATATGGGGCTAAAGATTGCCCGAGTGCACCTTGCTCAACTAAAGTAAATGGGCCAGGGGCTGCATGAAGTGCCCATGGCCAGAATAAAATAAATGGGGGTGCTCCAAGTGCCCCTGACCCCACTAAAATAAAAGGGGCTGGGGGATGCCTCAAAGGTGCCAGCCTTGCTAAAATAAATAAAATATATTATCATTTTTTTAATATAACCTACCTACTCCACCCCCCAAGTCTAGGTTGCCCAGGTAGGATGGATGAGATGATGACCCATGAGCATGATTTTCACTTGCTGCACTCAGAGAGTTTTTTGGGTTTTTTTAAGGGGGGCTAGGGCTTTTGTGGTAATTACAGCATCAGTGATAATATAGGTTTTTTTTTTAGTTTACCACACCTGTTAATTGTGTTAGTGGTGGGCATTGAATAAAAAATGCTCGTTAATCTATTGCTTAATGCAGTTTTTAAGATAACTCTGACCAATGGCTCTCTAGCAGTATATAATAACTTAGATGTTTCGTAGGTAGCAATATCTTAGAGAAAATTACAATCCCTACATTTTCTCTACTGCTTACTCAAAGGTATCCCTTATCTTATTTTTTACCATTTACATTTTGCTTAAATGTTATAAGTAAAAGCCTTCTTCACCAGTAAATATAATAATACTCAGTGGAAGCTAATGCATAATACCAAGGTCCAAAAGGGTCAATTAATTGTGCATTCAGAATCGGCTGCAGTCTCAAATATCAATAAAAGAAACTTGTATCTTATTCTTTTCCCATTGTGAAGCACTGTTCTCTAGCTCTTCTAGAAGTCCCAATTAACCAGAAACATGATATTGTTACAGATCGGCAGGCTTCACTGTAGAGCACGGGAAAAATTGTTCCAAGGGCCAGAATTGTCATATTATGTGCGCTACTAACAAAACTCATGGACATGTGTGGTCCGTGCAAATTTATTCTCAGTGTGTGCACATAGCAGAGAATTGCTCATTGATTGCACAGTGCGGCACCTTTCAAAAATAATAATTGGTCTCTGACCTTTAGATGATCATTTTATTTAAGATATCACAGAACCACTAAGTATGACAAACAGCATATGTATATACGTGTAGAGGGATCTTTATTTTTGATCGGTCCGATCAATATTTTTTGGGTCCGATCAATCTCAGGGGGTGGTGGTCACTTAGTGAACTTTATGATATAAAATGTAATGATATTTTATGGATTTTCACAGATTCTGTTATGGACACTGGTGTCCTTGTCAATTGTGCCTATACCTGCTGATGATCTTGCCATGGTGTACTACACACTAGAACATAGAACTGCAATCAAAGTGCAGGTACAAGTAAAATTAATTGATGACCAGCGTCAAAAGCTTCATTAAAATCTATTGATGTATGCAATTATTTTATTCAAGTAAACGTTAGCATTGGAGCATCAATTAGATTACCATAGGCCTATGTGCAGGATATCCTAGCTTTGAGGATGACTTATCTGACAGGCAGTGTGGGCATTTCCACCGAGGCCCCCAAGGAAAGGGAGGGGGAGGGTCCAATAGCCAATTTCAACTCCCAACAGAAAAGGTAAATGTACAAAAAGATTGGTAAGTAACACACATATTTTTTAAGCAGAGTCTTTGCTTCAACAGACAGGTTGAATGAAGAGAGAAATTACCCAGAGTTCCATGTAGTCGAAAAATTGGTCTGGGGGGTTACGATAATAGTTTGTGGTTTTCAGCAGTTAGTTTTTATAAGGTTCTGATATCTAAAAATTGAAGAAGAGAGGGGTCCACTGTTGAAAACTCTGTCGAAAGGACTCACCAGTGCCTAAAAGTGTCCAATTCCAATACATTTAGTATCTGCATGATACACGAAAAGTCCAAACCACAAAACAAGAAAACAATTGCTCCAAAATAGAAAAGTCTATAAGATTTTTTTTTTAATTCCCCAGGAGATCTATAGTAAAACGTCATACATAATTTTCAGTCACTTCACTGCTCCCCAAGTCTTCACCATTCTATCCTCCCAGTGACTGTACTGTTTCACAGTCACAAACTCCCTACATGGATGTAACCGAATCAGGCAGCTTTATACATAACTTATAGATGCAGACTCAAAAAGGATCATGGAAACAGTTATAAATAGCATTGTTATTTATAAATAACCTGCATTGACTCATTACCTTACTAACAGTAAGCAGAAAAAAACACAGAATAATAAATCAAGTAAGGCTCCTTACTATATTACTGGGACACTGACAAATGTGACTGGCACAGTGTAAAGACTGTATATGCATCTTATGTCTATTAAAATGCTGTTAGGAGCATGATTGTTAAGTTACTGTAACAGAAAATGATCTGCAGCTCAGGACATAAGTCTTATGTTGCATGTTAATCTATGTTACAGTTCTTAGTAAATGCTTAAAAGTCACACTATAAACTTCAATACTTGTAAACACTTGGTAGTATGGACATACAGTAGTAAGAAAATGTCATATCTAAAATATTTAAGCAACAACTATTATTTGGACAGCACCCCAGAACCTGCATATGTTGCACAACTTGAGTGACCAAAATTCATACAATGCAATACATAAATGCAGTGTTCATCCATACAACATTATTTAAGTGTTATATTTTACTTTTTTTAAATTAAAAAAAATAGAGATTTTAAAGGCACCTAGCTTAGATGGAAAAAAAATTGGAGATTAAGTCACAATATAAGGCCATATTTTGCTTAGCCCACCACTATGCCAAAGTACTCCAAACTTAGTGAGCCCTATCTCTAGCTTACTTACTTGGAAATTAATCTCTCTGGCAATCTGTCTGGACAACACATATAGAGCACCTGTGAGTATTTGACATAACTCTGTGATTACCAAGAGATGCAAACTTCCATTACATCAGACACCATGCTCCTCTTATTTGGCTTTCTCCACTCAATGACAGTTAAGACACCCAATATTAATGGGCTTGTTACCTGTTATTTACGTTTCATAAATCAGTTTAATATATTATGAACAGTTTAATATTATTGATATAATTATTTAACCATAACGCCATCTAATAAAATTTAGCTGCAACATGAGTGGATGATTCCTTGTATTCCTTGTGGTTGTAGGCTCTGTGGAATTGCATCACAATGTTAATGTAAGCAGTGTTAATGGAGATCAAATTAAAAGAATCTCAAACTGTAACTTAATGTAATTACGTGTGTGACGTGTAGACCAAAGCTACACAAAGCTTTTAGCTCATAAGGTTTTCAGTAACAAACTCCTGCAATGAAATCTCCCACTAGAAAATTTTACTTTTTAAAAAAAAAAAAAAAATTGTCATGTTAATGTAATTTTTAAAGCTTGCTTTTGGAATCGTTTTGAATTGATTTATTAAACATTGGAAATGGTGTGGAATTAATATTATTTCTATACCAAAAAGTATGTAAAATTGAAAAATTGTTAGCAAAGCAAAAGCCACTTCTTTCTGATTAAAGCACTTCTTGATAGTTGCCATAACAGCATAATTTAATAAATATTTAAGCTAGATTTCAAGAATAGAGCTGCCATTTTACAGAAACACAAGCTCCTTGTGCCGATTGGCATGTGGCTATGCCATTCATATATTTATACATCACAAACAAAAACTTTTTTAGGGGATAGATATCTCTACATGATTAATGTTCCATCAAATATATATCTGCATGTCATAGAGTTGTAACTTTATGAGAGGGAAGCTTGGAAATCGTGTTTGAATGTGGCAGAAGTGGCTTTTTATCTGGCAAATCACACTTTAACAAACTACAATAATATGCTCCAATATTATGTAAGCAGCTCTATATTCAGAAAAGAATTACCTTAAATCAGTATATTGATATCTTCTACGATTGTCATAAAAAGCAAACAATATATTCTCTTCTTGTTAGGAAAAAATCACAACAAGAAAGATATATTTGGCCTTTACTATTGCGAATATGTTTTCAAAAGATTGATTTATCAGGAGATACAAGTCTAAAACATTGGTGTTAAAATGTCAATATAGAAGCAACAAGACTATAGGTTGTTGTTATGGGTTATGACATCACCAAAAGGCCTAAAGTGTTGGTTTGGTGCCACTGGAATCTTACAGTGACAAAAGATCTACCATTTTTTTTGCATCACAGCACTAAATTAGAAGATGGACCAAGACAAAGAGGAAAAATAAAGAACTAATAAAGACATGAAAGAGAACGCAGTAGGAAAACAAACAACAAGAACATGAGAAAGGGAGATAGGCAGAATAAAAGTAAATAAGAGTAAGTAGGCAATAAAGTATTTGACAGAGGGTGAGAGGATAGTGAAGAATTGAAAATAGGGTGCGGAATAACAAAATGCTGCACAGATAGGGTATACATCATATTATATTCTGTTTATAGCATGGGTATAGTATTTGCCTACTAGATCACTCTTTTACACTGCAGGGCTATTTAGAAAACCTGACCTGACACACAAACAGAATGTGACCTGCAAAATAAGAAAAATCTTTTATTAATAGTCATATCTATTATCTTGTCTAACTAGACAAGCTGTTTTTGCCATTCAGTTTTATTGAATAGCCCTCTATGGTTCTGAAATGTCCATGAGAGTTGAACTAAGTTGTAACATATGGAAGACAAAATGGCAAAACCTAAAAGACACAGCATGACATCTGGACAAATAAATACATATGTACATATTCTTCTTAAGTGTAGCTGCATGTATTTGCACATTGGATTATCATGCATCAGATGCCAGCAAAAGAAAATTGGAAAACTGCACTATGCATCAGCTGCTTTAAAACACTCCTATAGATTTTTTTTCTCTTTAATTCCCTTATCGTTTTTATTTATTTGGTTAATGGTATTGAACCGATTTTAGTCTTAAGACCTCATTTAGCAAGGCTTTATGAAGCCTATGAGATATTTAACCCATTGTGGTTAAACCCAGACATGGTTTTTTGGTCTGTGCTATTACTATTTTAAGATATAGAGGAAATAGCAAGTGTTCAAGATGCAAAACAATTATATCCAATGTCTTGGGGTGTTTAACTATGAAACATAATTTTAAAAGTATTCAGTAAACTGGAATTTCATATTTTACTTGAAGGTTATAAAGAGACTATACTTAGAAATAAAAGTCCTATATATGTACTGATGCTTAAAACATTTGATTGTAATCTTTTTTGCAGAAACATATTACATATAATATTAATGTTATACACTGACTGTTATACACTCATAGAAATATGAATGTGTTCTTTTCTGTTAAAAGCATCATAAATGTGTGTAGCATGAAAACCACAACAGCTACTAGAAACAGAGCATGAAGATGAACATAATATAGAAGAGGCCATAGCTGAACTTACTTTAACTGTGTTCATTGCTGTCTATTAATTAAATGGTGTACTAACAACTAAATTTAAAAAAATCAGCCCATAATTATAACTGAAGATTTCTCAATTGTTTTCATCCCAGTCACATTGGACTGCTTTCTGAAATTCAGTTCTCAGAACCCATCATCCACCAAGAAGAAATCCTTCCTTAAATCCCACTACTTACAGCACACACTGGGAATACGTACCAAAACAGAAAAAAAAAAGATGATCGGCTAATACAGGCTATAGTGCTAAAAACAGTCTAATGTAGAAAAAAAAAAAAAAATAAGTTAAAATGAGTGTCCACAAAACCCCTACAGAAAAAACAGGCACATACGACTGTTTAACAGGAATATGTATAGCAATGTATAAATATACACAGTGTATACAGTGTATAAATATTCACAAGTACATTCAAACAGTGCAAAAAAGAATATATATTTTTTTATATATATATATATATATATGAATAAAATGCTATTTATTGGGCATAAAACTGCTAAAGCGCAAAACCACTATCTACATAAATCTGTGTATACCACTCAGATTTATATATACACCTTGTGAAAGACACACAATTTTTTCTTGTTCCTGCCACACTGAGAATAAGCCAACTGATAACATCCATTTACTGAAGTAACTCCTGAATATGATGAATTAACATGGGTACATAGAAATGGCCACTGTCCTACTAATGCACCATCTGTATCTCTAAGAAAGGCCATTCTGGGCGTCTATGCCCATGTCTGAACACTAAATGTTGACAATAACAACATATCCATTATAGGCTAATTTACAAGAGCTAGTTAGATCCAAGACCTTGCACTACGCCCATGCCAGTGCCCTAGTAATGGGGAAAAAATGTGTGGGGGGGGAATTTTCTTTATTTTAGACTTGCATAAGCCTTTTGACTTTTAGCTGGATAAGCATTGTGGCATAAGCAGCCCACTTTTTGTAACTAAAGATTGATATTACCTGCTGCTGTTCTTCACGTGATGAAGAAAAAGCAAGATGTGTTTGTGCATCATGAGACATATAGTCCAGAACTAACCTTTGCTGCTACAGACTATTCTTCACATTATGCGCAGCAAGCTAAGTTGTTGGCTGATCATTCTGTGATAAGCTATCCACAGGTATCTTTTGGCACTCAAGGTGTTGTAGGCTACTCTTCTTAATGATACAATATACAGAGCAATAAAACAATGATGTGTGTTTAAACTAATGTAGTCCCAACTAATGTCACAGCGAAGTGGCTGGTTCTACACAAAAGTAAAATAGTTCAAAGCCAAATGTTGCAACTTCTAGTTGGTGTAGACAACTCTTCTCAAGATGAAGGGCCAGTTAATTAAAATGTAGAGTATAGTCACAGCTGTCATAGACTACTCTTCACATAATGCTCAGGCACATAAATGGCTGTTCCTAAAATATGGGAAATCTAGTCTTAACCTTTAGCATTTTAGCAACTGTTAGTAGAGCTTCCCATGATGGATAGAGTTATAGACGTAAGAGTCCACAGGAGCTGGTGTGCCTAAGTTCACTGACAAGTTCTGTGGGAAGACGGAAAAGTAAATAGAAATAGAAAGAGGGTTGGGTAAAACAGGATATGTAGAGTAAGACTTGGAAACCACTGTGAGGGCAAAAGAGGGCTCAGGAGAAAGAGTGAGGGTTCAAAGGTATGGGGGTCAATGGATGAATATAGCTAAAAACGGAAGAATTGAAATTATCGAAGATTGGCTGTAACAGACAATTTCAGATTTTTTTCGGGTAGTGGGGGGAATCCATCGGATTCACAGGGCTGAAATACCCCAAACTGAATATGGCCAAAAATAGGCCAAAAATTTTAGAAATTTGAACATTTCAAGATGAAATCAGCTATGACGAGTAGTCGAATTTTGGAAAATGACAGCATTTTTTTCCGATCCAAACCCATTTTGGGCCAGATTTTTGTATACTGAGTCAAACTATAAATATTAAATGGACAGTATTACTGTAAAAAAAATATATTTTGCAATACCTCAATTCACACAAAAAAACATACAATTATTTTCACAATATATATATATATTTATACACACAGAATGTCAATTACTTATACTCTATTTAATAAAATGTACACGAAGATCTATGTATTAAATATAGCATTTTTATTTTTTATTCTCTCTGGAGTGCAATTCTTTTTCTTTCTCACACTTATCCTTGTCATTAAAATCATGATTATACTAACCTTACATTGTTTGAATACAGGCTGTAAGGTTATTAATGGTAAGCAATAAATGTGCATGTTAGAAGCAGCATGGCTTATTAAAGAGGGATTTATGAAGGGCCTCAGTGACAGCCTTGAGTATGGACAGAAATCCTGCAACAGATGTAGACTATTAATTAGCACCCTATAAATGCAGGCACTACATTTTAATACATATGATAGCACTGAGGATAATGTCTGAAGAGGCATTTCAATGAGGAAAATGGGAGCTTTTTTTAAATATACACTGGCTTGTAGAAATCTCTGAATTTGAATGTCTATCTAATTTACCATTTGTAAAAGAGGAAGATTAGGTCAATGATACAGTGGCACTCTTCTACCATTCACAAGTACAATCATTTAAAAGTGTACTTAGTACTATTAGTACTAGGCGTTAAACATTTAAACGTGCGATTTAGAGCATTACAGGGAAATTGCTTAACCATTCGGTTCAGTTTTATATGCAGTTTGTTTCCTGTCAATTGTGGTGATGAACTTAGTAATGGAAAGCTAATGCCCACTGGTTTGTTAATAAGGGTTATGTGAAATCTAGGAGACAAACAACTAGCACTTTATCTTACGCAGCACAGTAAGAGGATAGTCTAGTGCTACATAACATACAAACGCTGCAC
Organism: Pelodytes ibericus; assembly: GCA_036172795.1. Lineage (NCBI taxonomy): Eukaryota > Metazoa > Chordata > Amphibia > Anura > Pelodytidae > Pelodytes > Pelodytes ibericus. Next base: position 88,474,921 of record CM069859.1, read on the forward strand.
ACAAAGACATTTCGTATTTAAAGCAACCCACTTAAAGCAGTTCATTTTCTCAAAATCGGGGAAACTGGGGTTTTACTATAAACCGATGTTACTGAAGTAATAAATATTTACTTCAGTAATATATTCTCTTTGTAATGTATTGCATGAAATAGCCTAGTGGGCTATATGTAGAGTTTAAATAAGGCAAGGCTGGATTAAGAGCATCATGGGTGCTGAGGATTTTGGTGGGCCTTTTTATTGTGAGGAGCTGTTAAAATTTCATTTTTTTTTTAAGATTCATTTTTATCCACTGCATTCCCTATGAGACTGTATCACCTAAACATTGTTTTTACTTGAATGTAGAGAATCCAAAATGATTGAAAATTATCTATGCATTGTGTTAACAGAAATGCAAGAAAATGCAAAAAGTAGGAGAAAATGTGTTTTTAATGTGTTTATAGAGTCTTCTGCTTTAGACATCAGCTGTGGCCTAATATGCAAATTAACTTATGCCCTTGAAAACCAGTTAATTTGCATATTAGGCCACAGGTGATGTCATAAGCGGCAGACTCCACAGACACATTTAAAACATATTTTTCTCCTAATTAAGGCTTGTAATTCTGCTTACACAATGAAGAGATCATTTTCAATAATTGTGTATTCTCTAAATTCCCAGTCAAAACAATGTTTAGGTGATACAGTCCCTTTGACACCTTTTGATGTTTGTGGAACCCTTGAAATAATATTAATGTCTCAGGCAACCCCTACATAAAAAAAATATTAAATACAATTATTTTAAAAAAATGTATAAACTTAAAGTTCGTAAGGAAAACATAATATTTTTTTTTTCTGATAGCATAAACTTGGTATAACATGGCTAAATGAGCTGTAATGCTAAACCTGGTATAACATGGCAAAATCAGCAGTAATGTATAAACATGGCATATCATGGCAGAATCATTTGCCAAACTGCCTCCCAGACTTGACAATGCATCCACCAGAACACCCTCTCTCTGCCACTGTATCCCCCAAACAGCCTCTCCTGGATCTGACAGCATGCATGGAGAGTGTGAGAGATCATGTGATCTCTATAGTTTCTGTGCTGCTAGCTGCCGGAGTTCTAACAATATGTCTGGAAGTGAAGTTCTTATCATCGAGTGAGATGCGCATGCGCACATTCGCTTAAACCAGAGATTTGACAGTTGGGAGGAAATGCATGATGGCTCCAACAGTATGAAATCTGAGTGATTTGACCAGCAGGGTTAGGGTTACAATGAGGGTAAGGATTAGGGTAAACTAATTGTTTTTCAAGCCAGATTCATATATTACTCCTGGGGGTTAGGTTTAGGGTAAGGGTTGGCTGTAAGCTACACAGTTAAGCCTCACCCTTAATCTAACCCTAACCCCCCTTGAGTTAACCCTAATCCTTACCCTCACTGTAACCCTAATTCCCCCCCAGTCTAATCGCTTAGTTTTCATACCGTTGGAGGTGGGAGTCATCATGGCAAGTGTAGTTGTTGGAATCTTAGATGGAATTTCCTCCCAGCTGTCAAATCTGTGGTTGGAGTGATTGGGCGCATGCATGGTTTACTAGATGTATATAACTGCATTTTTCAGTTTTCAGTTTTTTCAGTTTTTCAGTAATAGGGCAATATCCGAAATAAGTGTTTCTTGTCTCCTAAACATTTTCTCCTACCCTACATTTGACCCCAACCCTAACCCTAAATCTACTCCTAACCCTAATTCTAACTCACCTGTAACACTAAGTGGAACTCTAACCCTAACCCTAGATCTTAGTTTTTCCTTTTTTCCCCCTCTAGGGGCAGTAAAGCAACAGAGCGACAGAAGTGATTTCTGATCACTTACATCACTCTGCGGATATGGACAAGCAACATAGTGGAGGAGTATGCATCCCCGGGAGCAGACAACCACCACGGCTGTGATAACAACACCCCCAGACCACTCTGCCGGTGGAACCTGTTCGCCGCATTACCTTCCTTACAATATAATAATTAAAGTTAGGAAGAAATACACTTCTGCTTGCTCCTTATAAAATGGTTGGATACCATTATACACTGCCTACCAGGCCCCTACCCCCAACTACCCCTAACCAATCCCTGACAGCCCTATTCGGCCCTGCAGTCAAGTCTCTCTTACATCTAAGGGGATTCTGCAGACTGCACACCTGTTCAGTTGGCCCTGTTTATTATTTAAACCTGCGACAAGCTTAGCCCACATCTTTTTTTTCCATAATAGGTGGCAACTGTTCACGAAGCAGTGAACTATGGTGAACCGACAACTGAAAAAAACTCAGTCGCTGAGGTGGAAAAATTCTCCAACATGCTTATTTTTCCAACTTAGTTATTATTTCATGATTTATTGCTATTTGATTGTCAGTTCACCACAGTTCAATGCTTAGTACATAGACCCCTTGCCAAGTGGTTGTATTTTGGAGGAACAGTTCCTATTTGAAACCAAAATCTCTCACTTCAGCTTTCCTACCACAGAGTCTCCCTTTACTGGCAGCAAAGAATATCTGGTGTGTGAGAGTATAATGAGCTCCACAGCAATAAAACAATAATGTGTGTTCAAACTAAAGTAAACAAACTAATGTGTTCTTGTTGAAAAAGACTTACAAAATGAAATAGTAATGATCAACACGAGGTCACCTAAAAATTCTTGCTTCTTGTGACTCCATTTTAAAGAGGCAGTTCCACCTACCTCATTTTCTGTATATTGTGCATGGAAGGGATAGGAAGGATTGCTGCTATAGCCAGTGGTGTTTCTTGGTTTTGTGTTGCCCTGAGCAGACAAAATTTGGGCACCCCCCTACCCACGTTGCACACCCACGACATGACCCATAACCCACTTTGCACACCAAGGACATGCCCTATTACCTCATTACATTCCCCATCACCAACATGCACACACATTAAATGCCTCATCACCCCCATTACATGCCCCCATAACATGTCCCATCACATGCTCTATATACCCATATACATGTCCCCATCACCCCCAATACATGCCCCCATCACCCCTATACATGGCCCCATCAAGCCCAATGCATGTCCCCATCACCCCCAATACATGTCCCCATCATTTTTTTTCCTCCTCATGCCTAGTGCCTTTTTGCCCTTGCACTCACCAAATGCCTGGTGCCTTTTTTTTATTTCCTTTTATTTGCCAATCTGCCCCTCAGACTTTACAATGCACCCAGAGTATTGCCACTCAGCCACTCTGACCTGTCAATCTGCTCTCAGATTTGTTAATACACCCCCAGACTTGACATTCTACCACCACTCTTGCCAATGTATTCCCACAGCCAGGTTGCTAATTAATATGCCACTATTGACCATTAATATGCCACAGCCAATATGCCCTTTAATATTCCACAGTTCGTTTGCCCATTAATATGCTACTGTTAGTCTGCCCATTAATATGCTACAGCCAATTTGCCCATAAATATACCACAGCCAATTTGCCCATTAATATGCCACTATTAGAATACCCATTAATATGCAACAGTAAGTATGCCCAATAATATGCAACAGTTAGTATGCCCACTAATATTCCACAATTAGTATGCCCACAAATATGCCACTATTGGTATGCCCAATAATATGCCACAATTAGTGTGCCCAATAATTTGCCACAATTAATATGACCAATAATATGTGACAATTAATATGCCCACTAATATGCCACTATTGATATTCCCAATAATATAACACTATTGATTTGCTCACTAATATGCCCAATAATATGCCACAATTAATATGCCCACTAATATGCCACTATTGATATTTCCAATTATATACAACTATTGATTTGCTCACTAATATGCCACGATTAATATGCCCAATAATATGCCACAATTAATATGCCACAATTAATATGCCCACTAATATTCCCAATAATATGCCACTATTGATATTTCCAATTATATACAACTATTGATTTGCTCACTAATATGCCACAATTAATATGCCCGATAATATGCCACAATTAATATGCCACAATTAATATGCCCACTAATATTCCCAATAATATGCCACTATTGATATTCCCACCAATATGCCAACTAATATACCACAATTAATATGCTGCTATTGATATGCCCAATAAATATGCACCAATTAATATGCCCCGATTATTATGCCCAATAACATGGCAAATTAATATGCCCAATAATATGGCCCAATTAATTTGCACCGGTTAATATTCCCCAATAAAATGCCCAATTAATATGCCAAATAATATGCCCAATAATATGGCCCAATTAATATGTCCAATTAATATGCCCATTAATATGGCCCAATTAATAGGCCACAATTAGTTCTAGCAAAAAATACTGTTTCTCCCCTCCCCAGTACTTACCTTCCTGCTGCTCTGTCTCCAGCGCTCGCCTCCCCGCTACACTCATCGCAGAAGGTCACGTGATCGCCGGCAGGTCACGTGACCTGCGTCGATCAAGTGACCCACATCGATCACGTGACCTGATGCTTTCAGAGCGAAGGGGAATGTGAGACAGGCAGCATGGAGACTTTGTCTGCGGGAAGGTTTTTTTTTCTACGGCCGGATTAAGGCATGGGCCTCAAGGACTTTTGCTGAGGCCCTGGCCCCCTGGGCTACAGCCCCTTAAGCCCATGCCTTAATCCGGCCCTGGGCACGCGCAAAATTTAAAAAAAATAATCTCGTTGCTGTCTGCCGTCGGGAGACATGTATCCCGGTGGCAGGCAGCAACCGCCCTCACAAAGCTGGCGCCCTAGGTGAATGCCTAGTTCGCCTATAGGTGGCGCCGGCCCTGCTCGTGCTAAATACAGTGCTGGCTATAGCAACAACAAAAACTCTATTACACTTTATTTGCAGTTTTTAGGAGTTCAAAAGCATTGAGGAGAAAACAGATCAGTCAACAAATTTGTTTATTTATTTTTTTATTTTACAATACTTATTTTACATGTGGAACTGCCCCTTTAAATAACAACCCCTGCTCATTTGGAAAAATTTGTGAGATGTATACACACATTATTATATTATCCCTTATTTTTTGCAACAAAAGACTTTCTATTGCTTCACTGAACTATTACCTCCACTTAGATATATTAAAAAGGGTCAACAAAACCATAAACTATCAAAAGGACAATATTGTGCTTCCAGGTTTTATTAATACAATCATATCAAACAGTCAAAACTATGTTGAATACAAATGAACCTGCTTTGTTTGTCATATATTGTTACCCTTCAAAAAATGTCCTTCAGAAAAGAAGACAAAAATAATTTAGCCTTGAATTTCATTTCTTATTAGGGGACTTTTGTATTTTAATCATTAACTTCAGAACACGGATTTTGTTCAAAATGTATGAGTCCTTTAAAGTCACCCAAAAATACACTTCTGTCATTTCCTATGTTGCTCATATATGAACTCTTAAACTGTTTGTATGCACTTAAATGTACTTCACTAACACCTAGGGACTTATCTTTTATTCCTATTGTATTAATTTAATTACATTTTCACAATTATTTTTTTGATATAGTTTTAGCATCAATTCTTTCTATCCATTATAAAAATAACATGAGGTGAAAAGGCATGTCCATCACTAAGGCCTTTATTCATGAAAGAGGGAACTGAAAAGAGAATAGCAAAATTAAGGTGAAGAATAGCAGGATGGGAAAAATTTTCAAATTATTCTAAACTTTTGTTTTCCTTAATATAAGCAATGGTTAAAAAATGGTGTCCCCCTTCCTAAAGTAAACACAACATGTATCTTTGCAAATTCTCCCATGTTTACTCTGAGGTCTGCCTCAGCGCTGAGGCAGCACTCAAAAGGATGCAAGACCATGCTAAAAGTGTCAACGTTTGTTCAGCCAATCAGCACAGGAGCTCGCACCAAGCCTTCTGATTGGGGTCTGTCGGAGCTCACAGTCTTTCTCCTTAAGGTCCCCCCATGTGCTCCAAAAGCACATATACCAGTGTTCATAGATGGCTTTTGTAGTATTAGTTTGGGACATTGCCTGTCCCTGCTACTGAGTCTGCACCTCTTCTCAAAACATTTCTGGTCCTATCCTAGTACTGAAATCGAGGTCTGACTATAAGACTGGGACCTGGATCCCCTCGCAAGCAGCCAGTGCATGTCTGCGCGCTGACATCCTCCGCTGCTACCTGGCATTTCTGCCAGGACTTCTATGACAGAAGCCGGGAGGTCACATGACCTTCTGGCGGTCCGTCCCAGCGGAAGTGCCGGGCAGCAGCAGAGGATGGGGGGGGGGGGGTTGTGCAGCATAGGCAAAGTCTGGGGGGGGGGTTGAGCAGCAGGGGCAAAGTCTGGGGGTAGTTGATCAGAAGGGGCAAAGTCTGGGAGGGCAGCAGTGGCAAAGTCTGGGGGAGCAGCATAGTCTGGGGGAGAAGCATGGGCAAAGTGTGGGGGCAGAATTGGCTAAGCCTGGGGGGCAGGTGGCTGTGTTGGGTATGCATTGGCTTTGTCTGGGAGGCAGATGGCTGTGTGAGGGGATGCATTGATTAAGTCTGGGGGGCAGATTGGCAAATAAAAGAAAATAAAGACAAGAAATGCATTTTTTTGTCATAATTGTTATTATTTATGAAAAAGCAGTTTACATATTTAAAAGTAAAACTTTTTTTCTATAGTTTAGTCTTATATTCAGGCTTTTTTATTTTTTTCCTCAATCAATATTCAAAGTTTGGGGGGTCGTCTTATATTCAAGCAAATATGGTATTTCCAGTTCTGGCCATGTTTCTTGCTCTTGTTGTTTCTTATAGTTCCTGTTTTTCTTCATTCTTTTTCTCATAAATCTTCCATTTCGCAGTCATGCAGAGTTTCTGCTAATCCCTGAACCCTCACAGCTATCCATTACTTAGGACCAAGAGCCAGCAATGCTACCGTCCCTGCCCTTCTGTACTATGCTTTGGATCAGCTTACTTGTTGTCACCCACTAATGGGAGTCAATTTCCATTGAAAATCACAAAGCAAAAAAGCTGTGCACAGGGGTGTACCTAACATATTTGGCACCCAGGGCAAATCCTATCTTTGGCAACCCCTCATGCCATCCCTGTATGTCTCTCTCTCCCTCCATGCCATCCATGTCTGTCTCTTGCTATGGCATTCATGTTTGTCTCTCCCCATGCCATGTCTATCCCTCTCTCTCTCTCTCTCTCTGCCATTTATGTCTGTCTATCTCCCCCTTTTGTCTCTCTCCTCTCCCCCTGCATCTTCCCCTTTTTTCTCTCTCTTCCCCATAACTGTCTGTCTTTCCCCAATGTCTGTTGTCTCTCTCCTCTCCCCATGCCTGTTTCTATTCTCTCCCTTCCCTTATCTGTCTCTCTCTTCACCCTCCTATTTTTGTCCCTCTCCTCTCCCCCATATATATTGACTCTCTCCTCTCCTTTCCCATGTCTCTATCCTTCTTCTCCACCATGTCTCTCTCATCATGCATATCCCCCTCTTCTCTCCACCTGTCTGTTGTCTCTGTCCTCTCCCCCATGTCTGTCTTTCTCCTTTCCTACTCATGTCCGTCTCTCTCTCTTCCCACATCTGTCTCTCTCCTCTCCCAAGTCTGTTGTCTCTCTCCTCACCCCACCAAAGGCCTGGCTCTCTCCACTTCATCCACCCATTTGTTCCCCCCTCGTTAATTTTTAATTTGGGGAGTCAAATTCAGAACTCAGTTCTGCATGCGCTTCTCACGTGTTATGATAATTCATCATATTCCTGGAAGCGCGAAGCAGCACTGTCTGACGTCTAACACACCTGAAGCTGCACTCTGCTCCCCAATGAACCACGGGCTGCTTCACAGGGTGGGGGCAGACAGGCATACCCGGAGCTTGAGAGGTCGAGTGTCAGGCTGTCACTCAAACTGTCAGCACCACTGTGCATGTGCATTATGCATTCTGCTATATCTTAGACAAGAGAATGACATTGGAACAGAGGGAGAACTCGATAGGACAGCCTCCAAAAATCGTGACAGTTGGGAGGCATGATTCTTTTCAGTGACCAGAGTTAATTCATCTTTGTTATTGAATGCCATAGACTGAAATAGAAAATTTGGAGTTAAAAGCCAATAACAAGTGATAACACAGGTATTCATAAATGCAATACTTTCTACAATGTCCATTAAAAAAGAGTGAAATTACTTTAAGTTTATCTCTTTTTATTGTTAGATGTTATTTTTTTACTGCTGGGAGATTTATTAGCTATTACATTGAAAATAATGTCCTCTCTTGCATTGAAATAGTTACATCTTTCTATTTGGAAAGCCACTAGAACTGATCCTTTCCACCTGTGTCTGCTCACTTTATACTTCCTGTCCCCTTCCTTCAGAAGGCACAAAGGCCTGGGGTTGGGGTTATTTTTGAAAGTGACAGGGAAAAACTATGAAGGTGAGTAATATGCTAATGTAGATTTGAGAAAGGAAGATTTGTGAAAAGAGAAATATGATGGGGGGAATATGATATGACCTATGGTATGCAACAACTTGAACTCATCTGCTTAAAGGTTGGATTAACATGATGGCATGAGAAAGCCACAATAACTACAGTGGCAGGAATTTGCAATATCTGCCACTCCAGCTTCAGTAGGTTATTACTCCCATCATGCTAATCCAGTGCACATCAGCTGAAATGCCAGAGGTGTCTGTTGAATACCACTGCTATGATATAAAAGTTCACAAATTAACTTATACACTGTGAAAAATAAATTACATGCTCAGACTAATGAAATAGTTTTAGAAAAGTAACCCACTTATAAAGTTATAAATAGTGCCAGAAGCCACTAATTAAAAATACTTGAGGCCCAAGCATGCACAGTAGTTATATATAGACATGTGCATTCGTTTTCGGACGAATGCATTTTCGGACGAAAATAGCATTTTCGTCCATTCGTCCGAAAAACGAATAACGAAAATTTTAACTAACAAAATCCGAATGAACGAATGGTTAATAAATGAAAATCATTCGTCCATACGTCCATTCGTGCTATTGGCATTCTAAACCGAAATAGAGTCGGTTTATACAATACCAATAGCATTGTACTACATTCCATAAACCGACATGAATGACTTTCGGTTTATGGAATGCATGTAATGCTATTGGCTTCCTATAAACCGAAATTGAGTTCCCATTCATATGAATAGGTCAATTGACCTATACGTATGAATGGGGACTCTTTCGGTTTACAGAAAGCCAATAGCATTGCATGTATTCTATAAGCCGAAAGTCTTTAAAACAAACGACGTTCGGTTTATAGAATACATGTAATGCTATTGCTGTTCTATAAGCCGAAAGACTTTCGGCTTATAGAACAGCAATAGCATTACATGTATTCTATAAACCGAACGTCGTTCGTTTTAAAGACTTTCGGCTTATAGAATACTATTGGCATTCTATAAACCTAACTAGAGTCCCTCCTCATTCATAAGAATTTCTTATGAATGGGGACTCTAGTTCGGTTTATAGAAAGCCAATAGTATTCTATAAGCCGAAAGTCTTTAAAACGAACGACGTTCGGTTTATAGAATACATGTAATGCTATTGCTATTCTATAAACCGAACGACTTTCGGTTTATAGAATAGCCATAGGTTTACATGTATTACATAAGCCGAAAGTCTATAAACCGAAAGTCGTTCGGTTTATAGGCTGTCGGCATTTTACTACACGGAGACAAAGTCTCCATTCATAATTTTATTAATGGAGACTCTGTCTCTTATTAGTTAAATGCCGACAGCCTATAAACCGAACGACTTTCGGTTTATAGACTTTCGGCTTATGTAATACATGTAAACCTATGGCTATTCTATAAACCGAAAGTCGTTCGGTTTATAGAATAGCAATACGATTACATGTATTCCATAAGCCGAAAGTCTATAAACCGAAAGTCGTTCGGTTTATAGACTTTCGGCTTATAGAATACAAGTAATACTATTGCCTTTCTATGAACCGAACGAGAGCCCCATTCATAAGAATTTCTTATGAATGGGGCTCTCGTTCAGTTTATAGAAAGCCAATAGTATTACATTGTATTCTATAAAACGAACGAATAAAACAAAACAAAACGAAAATAATGAACAAATTTCGTCTGAAACGAATGCACTAATGAACGAAATTCGTTTTAGACGAAATAAATAACATTTTCGTCCGAATGGACGAAAACGAAACGAAAATTTTAGTTTTGCACATGTCTAGTTATATATGTTCTAGTGTTGTATAGTTTGGGGAGGTGGTTGGGAGAACATTACCTGTGGTATTCAGTATCTAGTTAAAATAATGTTATTGGGCTCTATTCAATGGCCTGAGTTATAACTTATCACTGTGTTTATCCTAATATTTGCTATTTCAGCTAATAATATTTACGAATAAATATTACAACTTTGTTTCCTACACTGCCTGTCTAGCTGAGCTCCAAGAGACCAGTGGTGTCTTCTACATAGCATCCTTCTTTTGTTTTTAATCTAACTAATCCTTGTTTTACTTTCCTTTTCTCATTTATGTATGTAAAAAATGTTTTATCCCCCTTTTTCACTGACTGGGCTATAGTCTCTTCTGTGTGTGCTTTGGAAGCTCTTATAGCTTGCTTTGCCTCTTTCTGCATACTTTTATAGATATTTCTATCTTCCTCATTCTGAGTATTTTTATAATTACTAAATGCTAGCTTTTTATTTTTTACTATTTTGGCCACCTCTACCACAGTGGTTTCTTCAATTTTTTGCTCTTACTGACAAGCCTAATGCAATTTTCTGTTGCTTTCAGTAGTGCAACTTTTACATAATCCCATTTCTCCTGGACTCCATTTAAACTGCTCCAGTCTGATAATGACTCCTTTACACATAATCTAATTATAGAAAAGTTTGTTTTTCAAAAATCTAATTTTTTTTATTTTGTGTGGTGTGACTGCGCCACTGTTCTTATATTAAACCACACTGTCTGGTGATCACTAGATCCTAAACTTTCACCTACAGTAATATCTGATAACAAATCTCCATTTGTAAACACTTAATCTAGTATGGCCTGCTTTCGAGTTGGCTCCTCCACTACTTGTTTTAGAGATAATCCCAGTAGGGAGTTTAGGATATGTGTACTCCTGGCGCAAGTAGCTATTTTGTATTTCCAGTTCACATCAGGAAGATTAAAGTCACCCATGATGATTACTTCCCCCTTCATTGTCATTTTAGATATTTCCTCAACTAGTAGATCTAACTCCTCTATTTGTCCAGGGGGCCTATAAATCACACCTACCCGAGTTACCATATGATTACCAAATTCTAATGTAACCCAAACTGACTCTATGTTCGCCTCACTAACTTGTATAACGTTACATTTTAAGCTATCCCTCACATACAGGGCCACCCCTCCCCCTTTTTTACCTTCACTGTCTTTTCTATATAAAGAGTATCCTGGTATTGATATGTCCCAGTCATGTTTTTCATTATACCATGTCTCAGTAACAGCCACTAAATCTACATTCTCAGTTGCCAATATTTCCACAAGTTCATGGATCTTATTCCCTAAACTGCGAGCATTTGTAGACATGACCCTAAGCTTATCATTTTTCAGACTACACTGACTACAGGCACTTTCTGTCCAGAAATCACCCAACAACAACTGCTTTTTACCAGGCCTCACCTTCTCCTTGCACACCTCAGCCATAAAGGAGGATGGTTTATACCTCAGACTACCTCCAGAGTATCTCCAGAATATCTCTAAAATACACTGAAAAGCAGCTCTTAGAAGAGCAGCCAAGCTATTAAATTAGCCAAGCTAATTTCTACTATGCCTTATATACACACACAACACACACCAACAAGCACCAAGGAAGGTTTTAACACCTGAGTGGGCCTATGCCAATTAGAACCAAACAATGACAAACACCTAACACCTCTCATTTCTTAAATGATCAGACACATATTGTTCATTCTCTTTTATTAGTAATGATCCAGAGAGACCACAGGTGATGTCATCAGCATATCTTCAGCAGAAGTACTGGAGCTGACAAATGTAGTGAGGTGTGCTACTGTTTGTATTGTCGTGCAAGATACAATTATCCAAATTTATTTATTTAGTGTGCTTGTGTGTTGACAAAATAAGTATATGTATGTCTTGTTGTAAAGGGAAGCCAAATGCACATGCTAAAATTAATAAATTGTATTGTAAACATTATCTGTACGTAAGCATATACTACATATCATTACATTATTATTTGTTTATTATAAGGTGCCATCATATTTGAAAGAGCTATACAATGGGGTAAACAAGCATACATGTAATGTGGGATGGAACAAATTAGACAGACATGCTCAAATGGGCTTACATCATTTCTGCCTGTCAAAAACTTTTGGACAACAGCTCCCAGCATGCTTAGCCAGGAAGCAGCCAGATGTTTGCCCATCCCTGCTTGCATGGATTGCACATGCAGCTGAACAGAGCTGCTCTCTTAATGCCTCAGCTATTAAGAATTTATTGTGCATGGGATTAATTGCCATTCCAATTCTCCATATTAAAACAGTAATAATTGCCACTATATCCCTTTAATATAACAGTACTAATTGCCATTATCCCCCACCATTAAAATGGTATTAATGGGCAAGAAATTCCTCCATTATAATGATATTATGTGCTGTTATACCCTGCCCCTTCATAATAGCAGACATTGCTATTATCTCTTTCCATTACAAAGGTATTAATTGTTATCTCTCTGCGCTCTAATAGTATTTTTTTTCTGTTGTAATAATCAGCTTCTGCAATATTACATTGCCCTATGTTCCTTATTTTGTTATAATTTTCCAAAAATAATTTCTATAGATTGAAATCAACAAAAATATGTTCTATGTCGTACAGTAGGAGCATAATAATACACTTAAGGAACTGTGCTCTTAACACATTATGCCATAGTTTGTGTAGTTTAACTGACCAATATTAACATCTGTGTTAAAGGGACTTCATCATGCAAATATGGGTACTGCATATAATAATGTGTTATGCTTACCTTGCATGACTGTTTAATTGACACATATGCTCGTCTGGTTAAGAAATAATCTTGGTTCCTTTAAAAGTACAGTAGAATAACACACGGACTCCCTGTTAAAGTTCAATTTATCAAAGTTGTAATTCATCAAAATGATGCAGAATTAGAATTAGACCATAGAATTGTTTGCTGACCATTTAAGGACAAAAGTTCTGTTTGATTGAAAGATTGCATCACGTACAGACATTTTATATAGAAATGCTTTAATGAAACAATACAAATAAAATACATTATCAAGCCATCTTTACTGGTATAGCTCTATCTGGAGGTCTTCTTTCATCTTGGGTCAGATGAAGAAACGTTAAGGCTCCATTAAAACAAGTGTATTCTTTTATTAAAGCATTTCTATTTATAATAAGTAAACTTGAGTTACTTAATCTTTCAATGAAACATAACTTCCTTATTTGTCCACATTTATCCTTTGAGATATCTCATAATAGTTATTGATATTTATTCTCAACATGATGATCTTATATGAAGTTGAGTTACCTCTGAGCTTGCTGCATTAATATGTTAAACATCCTATCACTTAATTATATTTTCTGGGCCTGTACAAGAGAAACGTGAGCTTTTTTATGTGTTTTCTCACTCACCGATCCTTTGTGAGCACACATGGAACTGCCAGCGAGCTTGTGCTGATCAGTTCAACTCTCTAGTTTTATTTGAAGCATATTTTATTTCATTAGTCGTGCACTGCTCTGTATGGTTTTATTGCTAAGGACTAGTTCCCTTTAAAGGAAAAGGGAGATTTGGACAACAATAAGGAATTCTAACGTGCAGAATTATTATTTCAATATTATGCTATTAAATCTTGAAAGGAAGTGTAATGGGTTGGCTAAGAGTGCACTGTGGATTTAATTTTCAAAAAGTATCTGTCCTCCCATTTTGATTTAAACATGTTTTTTTATAATATAGCTATACAGTGTGTGTTGTTGTAATAGAAAAATAAAGTATAGTTAAATATTATTTTGAATCAGGAACAAATCTCAGAGTTTGGGAGTAAGTATATACCTGCTCTGTCATTTCGTAAGACAATGAGGGTCATGATTAAACTCAAATACTGGCGTTATCAGCAAGTGCTCCTACATATAAATCAGATCCCCAACAAGTTTTGTGAGTCTCAGTCACCTCCACCAGTTCCACAGTTCCAGGTGGTACCTGGCACTAATGGCGCCGGCGCAGACAATGTATAAAAAATAAGGTCAAGCCTTAACTTAGAACTTTGACTAGAGCCTAACTGCCCTTATTTTCTAGATTTCCTTGGGTTACATTTTCTGGATCACTCCTTTGTACTGTGCTTATGTCACTTATAGAATCTAATAAGGTTGGCTGCTAAAACCCACAGGCTCATGTCTGGAGGAAAGCAGCTACCCAGCACATGGCCTTAAGAGCAATTGTCACCCTGAACTGGGACTCCAAAATAAAACCAGCTATACCAAATGTGAAATGAGTTCCTTGATTTTAAAAAGGCAGGTACAGGTTGAGTATTCTTTATTATTCACAATAGTATTCGCATACACTCCTACATCACTATAATCCTGCCGAAACTGTTTACATCAGCATTTGCCTACATGTTCATATTCCCAGTTACATATACTTTCCTCTCTTCCATCTTATATGAATGGACCACCTCTGTAAAGCAGCCGTTTCATGAAATGATTTCTCCCAAATCTTTGTTTTGTTGACAGAGATTGTGAGATATATTTTAAATCATGCGTTACTGTTTTAAATCTTTATTTCCGTTGTCTTTTTTGGTGGCACCTGGCTCTGCTATATGCTTACATTGATCTAAGCTGCTCGATTGGGGCAAACACATTCTGCCATGTGCTGGGTGTTTTCCGTATGGGTAGGAGGAGGTTTCCAATGTGTAATGAAGCCTGAATAAGGCAACACCTACGACTAATAAGGTACATAGCTTCTGTGTGAAGAATTTACAAACATAATTAATGCCTGCCCAAAAAGACCTAATAATCACATTTAGATGCCTGAGGCACAGGAAGATAAAGTTACTCACCCAAGGTATTAAGCAGCTGGCACTTGCTCTTAAGCCTTATCTCACTTCAATAACTGCCTTTATGCCTTGGCCAACCATGTTTATCTGCAATTGGAGCAAATATTTACAATTCATACGACTTTGCTGTAAGTCGCATATAATGCAGCTTGGTGTAAAATATTCTTTGAACTCTGTTTGCTGCTTTATATTGGACTGCATGAGTCTCAATGCTTTAAAGCAATTCTTCATTTTCTAGAATAGCATTTGATTTTTTAAGACTATATACCAATAATAGCAGTGACTTAAGATATGTAGTTATAGTTTTCTATGAACAAATTTTGTATTTGTTCTACATCATTTGTTGTTCCTGCAGTACTTTTAAATGCAAACCTATATCATAGAAGAGATGAAAGACAAAACCCGCATACATTTCATGCAGTCTTTGTAGAGAAATTATTTCACTAAAAATATATTGTTCCCTCATTTATGATACTTGGATTATATGGGGGGATGTATCATTTATTTGTAGTGTGTAGCATTGTAATCAGAGCCATTTTGCAACCCTGACTAAAACTACTAAGCAGCATGGCTAGTAGACAAATCATGTGAAGATCGGCAAATATTTTTTTGATTTGTTTAAATGTGATATTATTTTGAAAAAGCATAGATGCAGCTGCTGCTCAAAACAAAGAATTATTTTTTGCATACAAATTAATGTGTAACTGCAAGAAGAAAATAAGTATTTGAAATTCTACCTGTACTCCACTTCTTAGATTATCCTCTTCCATTTTAGTGTACAGCTGTATGTTTTGAAATATACGTGATCTGTGCTTCCCAAATAAAAATAATTACATTTGTAATGCCTTTACATTTGATTCTCTCTACATGTTAAAATGTACAGAGGGACTAATGCCAAAAAAAAAATGAAAGCTATTATTAAATTGGCTCTGTTTTGCTGATTCATTTCTCTTTCTATCATTGTCTAGTTTAGAAGATTAGAATAGTTGTAATGTAAGGGAGCACTTGAAGATTGAAGATTTGCATCCTGGAATCTGGAGTGCCCCTTGGCTGAGAGACAAGCCCCTTTATTGGTCTGTCAAATTGTCAGCATGAAAACCAAGACTTTGTTAACGCCTCTATTGGACTGTTGGACTATCACTCTGACAGACAAATAAGAGCACCTGCTCATACCATGCCCATAAACAGCAATTGGATAAAGTATGTGTGCTAGTGCTTGGTTTCTCCAGTACTATAGCAAAGATATCTAAATAAAATTGATGGAGAATTTAAAGAGAGAGTATATTTTCTGTTAATTAGGAAGCAGGCACTTCTGTCTGATTAAAACATTATCCGGAGGGCTTAGTCCTTCTTTAAATGGTAAGACAGCAAAAGTCGGTCAAGTTATTAATAGTTTACATTTTTTTGCATTATTTTCTCTGTAGTAGTAAAATTTGGCGAGCATCCTTGACATTTAATCCTTTGTATATCTTATATTGCATGCCCCCTGCATGGAAATGGTTAAATGTGTTTATCAAATATCTAGCAACTCTTACTCCTGAAATTCAATGAGGGGGGGGTGTTATGACAAAAAGATATGTTTGATATTCATTTCACTAGGCAGCAAAGAATGCTTGTCACGTGTATGTTTGGTATCTCTCTAATCATAGGTTTTATTTCTTTCCAAGGTTTTTTGTCAGCTTGTTGTTTTTTGAGAGAGATTTACTACATTTACTGCAATTCTTTCCATTAATATTATTATTTATATAAAACACTAGAAAAGTATTAACAGACGCTCTAGCAAGTGGATTATATGACACAGCATACATCAACAGTAAAGCTAGAGGGCCCTTCTTTTTCATGCTAACTATTTTTTGGGAAATTGGGGGTGTAAGTTGTAAGATAATGGAACTGATCACAGAGTTTGAGAGTAGGTTACATTGTTAAATGAGATAACTATGGTGGTAGCCATTTCCTCCCAGGACTGTGCATACTGTAAGGTAAGTGTCACACTTATTATTTGCATTGATTACCATACAACATATTTCATGCATAGAATATTTAGCTCAGTTTAGATCAACTTTATTGAAACAAAAGCATGCAGTTCTAGGGCTAATGAGAATATGAGCAGTTAAGTCAGGTAGGTCGCACCTTGCTGTGTAATGGGCCACATTTGGCCCAAGGGCCTCACAGTGGACAACCCTACTCTATGGAATGCACTTTTTAAATTATAATTGGAGCTGGTGTGCTTTTGTGTAGTTTTTGGCACAGGTGGTAACTTTTCATTAATTATACCTCAGTAAAAGATTGTGTTTTGCTTCAAAACCTGAAGTTTAAAATAAAATCAACTTTATATATGTAGACAGTAAAGCCAAAAGAATATGGATTATATTTAATTCAGTTCTTAAATAGTTTTTATTAGAAAAGATGGGGGGAGTTGCTGCAAGGCTACTAGACTGGTGTCTAGAACTCAAAGAGCACAGTAACAACAAGCAAGCATATACATGTAACCCTCTAACTTTATCAGTTTCTGTATCAAGAAGAGAGAATAAAAATAGATAAAAGCCACTGATGATACTACACAATAATCTATTTTAACCTCTTAATTGCATAAGTATGTTCTATGCCATTCTAAAATACACGGCACAAAAGCCTTTAGGGTGGCATAGAACATCTTCTGGTCCACTGCAATAAGTTGTATTGTGAATGCCATTGCAGGGAACTGAAGCGGGATCCCACCTGTCAGATGAGGCCTTTGTCTGACAGGGTAAAACTAATCGACTGAGTGCCGGTTACATATCGGTAAACCTGAGCGTATCAAGGTCTCGCGATCTTTCAAAAAGGGACCCACAGGATCTGTAAAGATCCCTCTGTGATCAAGGCCAGGAACACAAAAGTGTCTCTTTTTTTTTTTTTGCTTTTGTCCTGATGCATCGTTAGTTATAATATGGTTAAACAAACCATTTGGCAGGAATTTAAGCAGTGGAGCTGGAACATGTCCAATCCACACTATGGTCTCCAAATCCCAATCAAACCGTCAAAAAAACAACAATCCTAAACCATTTTAATGTGTGAGATGTAATGTGTGAGATGTGTCACATGACAAGGAATCTTCAACTTTTATTCTTGATAGATTGATCTAATTCTCTAACAATATCTACCAGAAACATCAATGAACAATCCTTTTGGGATATCAGTAAGAGGTGGGGGGGGGGGGGGGGGAGAGGAACTGCCACAGGGCCTCACACCAGTAGACACAGACTTGGATCAGTCTGAATACACATACATTATTAAAAGCATCCCTGATCTCTTTCTAGAATTCTGTATAACACATTCATTACTAAACAATAATCAAAATGCAGTAAGTATGGGTAGATTTCAGCGGTTAAGATCTGGACAGGAATGACCAGAAAATAAACTGAACTGTCAAGGGAAGTTGATTTAAAAAAAAATCCCCAGTAAGCGATTAATGATTGCTTTTATTCTAATTCACTTTTTGTTTCACCATGGTTCATTGTTTAATAAATAGTCTCCAATATCAGTGTAATTAAATGTACCAGCTATGTAAACATAAGGTATCACTGTATAGAGGGTATAACTATTTCTATATATTGTCTAAGTCAAATTGATAACAAATGTAAAGATTTACTCCTTTTCCGCTGTGTATGGCCATAAAATCTGTATGCTGCAGCATACATAGGGAAAGGCTGCAAATATAGCGGTAGTAATGGATATACAGTGGACTCACCCATGAAGTAAACATCATCTTTCAACAGTGCTTAGTAGAATGAGTGACATTTTTGGGGTCAGGTATTTTCAGGTTGGATTATAAATGAATCTACATGTTTGTAGGGAAAGCAATTCTGAGTCAAAGACCAGAAGGTGGAGCAGTCACTGGGCTGGTTTTTGGAGTGTGCGACTGCACAGGGAAGGCACCTGCATACCGGTGCCCCCTCTGTCAGAGCAGCCGGCTGAGGAGATCAAAAGATCACCCCCCAATAGCCCTCTCTGCAGATGTATGTGGGATGGCAGAAAGTAAAAAGGAATATATATATATTTCTATTTGAGGTGCCAATCATGCGAACAGCACAATCACTATTAGAGTACAGCCTACGAGTAACTGGAGCCACGCTGGAGTGCAAGCCTGGGACTCTGGCAAGACCTGTGAGTGCAGTCTGGGCAGTGGTGTATTTTGTTTTTGTGCTGCCCCAGGAATGACAAAATTTGGGCCCTCTACACACATTGCACACGCAGGACATGCCCAAGCACCCACATTGAAGAACAAGAACATACCCCTGCACCCCAGGACATGCCCCATCACCCACATTGCAGACCCAGCAGTTACGCCAGCACACCAAGACATGCTCCATCACCCACACTGCACACCCAGGAGATGCCCCGGCACCCGCATTGCAGGACTTACCACAGCACCCCTGGACATGCCCCATAAACCACACTGCACACACGTCAGACACGCACGAGAGGCAGTATGGTAGGGTGTCTGTGTGCCTGGGCATGCACAGACACCATGCTGCCTGCTGTGTGACAGGGGCTGGTGAGGGAGATCTTTTTTATATCCTCAGCCTGAGCCTCTGCCAGCAAGCTTCTTTTTTTTTAAGGAGTGGCATTTTTAACTGCACCCAGTCCTGTTTGTGTAACCTTCATGCTCTGGCAAAACCTATGGGTTAAAGCTGGGTGCTGTTTCAAATGCTGTGGACACAGTCAGGTGCTCTGGGTGCTATGACAATTAGTGTGAGAGCATTAATGAAAGGAGGGCAGAAGAAATAGAATGAAAGAGACAGAGGATGTAAATATAAACAAGTAATGTATTTTATTCAAAAACTTGGGCCTTTAATCAGGCAAATGGCAAATTTTGCCTAATTTAAACTATTTTGGGTTAGACTCCCTCTTGCATTTGCTTCTTCTATGGTGCATTATGCCTAATAACTGAATACAAAATAATAGTCTGGTCCACTTTTTGAAATTCTGAGCATGCTCTTGTTTGGTCAGGATTATGTCTGCCTAGCATTTCCCTATTAAAAAAGAAGCAAGCACTGAATATTCACAACAGTGAAGCACATGTGCAAGCAACTGTATGCCTGTCCATAGAGATCCATGAGAGTTAGACATCCCTATGCATCTTTATGGGAGCCAGCAGAGCCCTAGGACTTTCAAGACCTGAAAATGATCCTTAGGAGAGAGCCTACAACATGTAAATGTTTTATATTAGCTATTGCAAAATATATAATTGGTACATAATTATTTTA
The DNA here is from genome assembly GCA_036172795.1 of Pelodytes ibericus. Taxonomy (NCBI): domain Eukaryota; kingdom Metazoa; phylum Chordata; class Amphibia; order Anura; family Pelodytidae; genus Pelodytes; species Pelodytes ibericus. The sequence goes on from CM069859.1 coordinate 88,495,186, forward strand.
ATATGATTTGCATTAATTATCTCTGATATTTACTTTCTAAAATAAACTGTGTCAAGGGCTAACTAGCCTTTATAAGCATACACACATCAGCCTTCAACACACTAAGCTCATTGGTCCTACTACTAAGCAAAGCCCCTTACCAAAGACCAAGGAGCAACTATGTCCAGAATTAAGCAGTCCTTTCCTCATTTTACACCATGTGTCCTGTATTAATCATTCTCACTCACCATGCATTTATTTTAGGACTCAGAAGTCACCCTTTTTGTACAGAAACCTTATATTCAGCATTTATCAGACTGTGTTTATATAATGTTGCAAGCTGTTGATCCTCTTATATCCACCCTAGCCGTTCAACTCCCATTAATCGTTTCTCTTTTCCAATGCATCAGAGACTGCGAATCGGGACAGGAAAGTCTACTTTCTACATGTTGTATCGGATCAATCTCTCTAGTCACATAATAACCCGAAATCCAGATATAAACAGATCTCCACTACTATACATCAATACCTGCAAAGATCCCCTCCCTATAAACATATATCGCCACACATGGAGACCCCACATCCCACCAATACCTTAGGCTTAGCATACCCTCCACCAGCATTCACCAACCGAACACCATATACTGAACAAATATATATTTATAGCCTACATCAAGATATAAACAGACTCCATCTCTCACATGCTCATCAGCAGTTGGTTTCCACATCTTCACTATCCCCACATAGCTGTGATGGGCTGACTAATCGCTGGTATTCCAGCAATTGTGGACTACAGGTCCCACGATGGTGAGCAAACCATTGGCTGGCTGATCATCGTGGTACTGCAGTTCACGGCAGGTGGCATGCCAAAGGTAAGCCTTTACTATCTTGTAAATTACCAACTCTAGCTCCCTTCCCCCACACACGTATCATGATCCGTTTCCATTCCCAAGTGCATAAGGTCCTGGACAACGTTGCGCAGCCACTGAGTATTTCAATTAGTAGATCCCGCTATTCCATCTCACCATTGTTCCTCACCTTACTCCCAGTCCCATACCTTCTATTCTGTTCTGCTGTATCTTTTTCTCCCTGTTAATTAACTCCTCACATTATAGCGTCAAACAGTATCCTCATACCTTCCCAATGCTCCCGTTATACACAAAATGCAACCTCCTGTTATGAAATCTGCAATTCGGACCTCTGTGGCACATTCTTAAGCAAACGTCCTGGATAATACTTTCCCAATATAAACTATCCCTGTTTGGCTATGAACAGTACATAAATAACAGCATTATTCGCTTAATATCCTATACAACATTTCCAACACATAAAAAAATTATCCCAGTACGTCTATTTACCAGTATGAACCAGTGTTGTGCTGTTCTGCACTTGCCATGATGCTCAGCCAGCCAGTGAACATCTTAGTAAGAACGAAATGGCTGACTCAGCATCATGGTAACTGTAGTTCATAGCAGCTGGAGTGCCAAAGGACAGCTATCACAGATAGATCAGTTTCAGGCAGCTGTTGCAGATCTGAACTAAGCGTATCACCTTCACATTAACAGTCAGGTACCTCCTTTAGTAGCTGTAAATAAATACACTTAAAGGACCCGTCTACTGCACTGGATTGTATGGACCAAGCTAAATATGTGTCTGTGCTGTCTATGGCATCACCTTCTAGCACCCTATGTAAGTGACCTACTCCAGTGCATGACATGGTGATGTCATAAACAGGAGACAATAGTTAAACTACGTTGTTTTTTTTTCTTACTATGTGCATTTGTCTTGACACAATGTATGCACATTTCCTTTACACACACTATTTAGGTTACAGGGTTCCTTTAACCCTGCTGTACTGTGCTGTATACAAAGAACCTGTCCTGTCAGACAGTGCGTAGAGCCTCTCAGCTGAGAAAGCCATTGTAAAACAGACACTTTGTGTGACATTGATCTCAGCAGCTAAGAGCTGGCTTTTATTTGGTGTTTACAAGTAGCCACGGGTCTTTAGCATAATATTCAAAAACAGTTCGTTTTCTGGAGGTAATGAAACAAAATATGAGCTGCTGAAAGAGGCTGCTTTTCACCCAAGTAACAATTAATTTTGCTGAAATGACATCCTTTTATTTTACATAAAAATGAATGTGCCACATGTTGTTCTTAAAATCTACACTACTTTGGTTATAACTTTGCTGCTATGTTTATACATATAGTACAACTAAAAAAGCATATATGTGAAACTAGTATGTGGTATAATACCTGTAATGCGTGTGGTATGCGTGATATTTAATTATAGATAGCTATATACATGTATGGATTTAATACGTCCAATTATTTAGTTAGGCTAATTAATGCCAGAGCTTTTCTTGTCCTTTAGCTAGCAGTAAAGGGTTAATTCTCTCCGCGATGTCGCTCACCTAACCAGCCATTAAATAAGATCAACATACCGACTGAATGAAGAGGAAACCTTTTTTTTATCCTTTTCGGATTGCTCCAAAGGGGACAGTGTTTCTCCCCCACACCTTCCCAATCCCGATTCTAGCAGTGTACACATGCTTGTAATTACTGGGGATTGTGCTAATGCAATTCACAGCAAAAATCACCCTGGCACACTCAGGGGGGTGAGGCAGGAAATCCACTCCATTGAACCAAAATACACTTGTTTTGAAGTACCAATTGGTAGGGTTTTGCATGGGCCATAACCTGTTTTGGCTCCATATGCTAAAACCTAAAGTATTTTTGCTTTAATATTAATATACATAGAAAATATATTCCCATCAGGCCACCTAAACCGTCCCCATGAATTGTTGTGGACTACAATTCCCATAATGTTTAGGGAATTTGGCTGGCCGAGAATCTTGGGAACTGTAGTTCCACACACCTGGAGCTCTTGTCACGCTTTATCGCCTATTTGTAGCAGTCAGGTCAGCATTGCTTCGATTTAACACTTCACTCGCCAAACCCTTGCTTTTCCCCATTTTATACATTAAAGAGTGGAATCTGTACATCACCCCACCAGGTTTGTTTGTTTGTTCTGTTAATGTTAACGCATTCTTCTTTTTCGCCAATCAAAAATGTTGTTTTGCTGATGACATGACAGTTCCCCCTTTCTTTTCATCTACAGGAAATAAAGATTAGTTGGCCAGATTACTGGAGCCATTTTCTGTGCTGTGCTGATCTTTATTCCAAAGCCTTTGTGATGATATTGATGATGATGATTGCCAAGTGGACAGTTTGATTTTTGTGTTTGGAGCTAGTTATAAAGAATCAATATTATATCAAGGGGCAACTTTGGTGATAAAAGACTTTAACCACTCTGGCTATTCATCATAAGTCTGTAGCAAGCAGATAGGTCAAAAGAAATTATATAGCACTAAAGAGTGTGTCTTCTTATCTCTGCTATACCAGGGGAATAAGGGACAAGCCGATCGATACAGTAGCTGCTGTATATTCCTTGCAATTATCAATAGCTGATTTGGTCTTTTCAGGCCTGCATATATTAATACAAGCTAATAATAATCTGCTAAACAGAAGGGGCACATGCTTGTTTCAAGAATAATTATAAATAGGTTCCCGATGTGCTTAACATGCCTTCAAAACTAGATATTTGTGGAGCATTATAACAGGAGTAAATAACTGCTATTTTGTAAGACAGGACTCGGGAGGTTTCAATCATGCTGGAGAAATTGCAGCGTTGCTTGCTAAGCTTTGGCACCCCAGCTGTCGGGGTTAAAAGCTCCCATGACATTAGCCCAGCCATTTGTCTGCCTGAGCATCATTGGAGCTGTAGTGCTCAACATTTTGCAGGCTGGGCATCATGGAAGTTGTAGTCTACCACAGTTGACGTGCCAGATGTGAGCCATCACTTAAAGTGTGCGTGGTAAGTAGTTGTAAAGAAAAGTTAAGGGGACGGGAGTCTTTAGACATGTTAGCTGTCTATATTTAAGAAAATGGCAGTGTGTAGTAAGAGCGGAGCACAATGACATAACGCGGATATTTTACAGTAAACTTCCTATTGGGGTTTACCAACATTCCAGTCGATTTATTGGTCAGCTGATCAAACATGGCTTCAGTTTCCTATTGTAAATGTAATGCATTGTTTTCCTATTATGGAGTCTGGAGATGTCAGCCCCATACAGTGTGGATTAAGAAAGTCTATTCTGCACAGAGTATGTTCACACCTGCACTTCATAAACAAAACAAAGCACAACTCTGGACAATGTGTACAACAGTGGAAGCTAACTTTTAGAATGTCATGTCCTATTATGCTCAGCCAGTCAAAAGTTAGCCATCACTTTACAGCTGCAGGACCTCTTTGAACACAGTGCATTTAAACCTTTCCCCTACGTGCAAGGCACTTTGGGCAAGGAATAATAAGTACCTGATTATGTTGTGAATGTGTTAGGTCCAGTTGTAATGAGTTAGGTGCATAGTGTCTACACACAGCACGCTGATTAACTCTTTCTGGGGATGGAGAGGTGTAGAGTTTTACAGCACACAGTAACCAGCTAAAGCACAGTGTTCACTAACTCTCCCAACTCCTTGCGTATGATCTGTACGTATGAGATAACATCGTGCAGTCTGTCTCCTTTCAGAATAGGAGTGGAGCAAACATCTGGACCCAGATGTGATGCCAAGGTAATAAAACAATAAAAGGGAATTACGTGGATATTTTCCTATACCTTGTCAGTCACTCTGAATTTATATCTAAACTTGATACATTTAAAATAAATCCATCTAGTCATCTGCTAGTGTATAAGTAAGTATGTATGCATGATGTAATGTATAGAAAATATATGCATATGTAGTTCATTTTTAACCTGTTTTTGACTGGAAGGTTGTGTTACAAACAGTTCTGTGATTTAAATCCATTTTTGATCCATTTCTGTGATGTAGACAAATTCCCTGTGCATCAGTATAGTGATACAGAGAAGCAGTTTTTTTTTTACTTAGGTTTCGTTTTGTTCCTGAAAAGGGTCTTCATTACTCCTTCAATGTGTACAATGCGTCTAGTGTCTAGTGTAATTGACAGGGCGTTTTTGGATACTTTCTGTAAATACATAATCCTAGAAATGAAACATCTTTCTAATTGACATTTGACATGCTGTTTAGGGAAGTCTGTGGTAGACCAACTACAGATTTGTGTCTGATGGAAACATTTATCATGGTGATTGCCACAGAGTGGCAGGTGGTGTTATCAATTACCTCTTCTTACCAATAATAATATTAGTATGTTAATATCTGTGTTCCACTGAGAATAGATTAGTGCAGTGACGGCTATCCTTTGGAACTCCAGCTGCTGTACACTGCTGCTCCAGGATACCCTGAGCATCATGGGAGCTGTAGTCCACAACAGCTGGAATTTCAAAATGTTCCTAGCACCTTTTTTTTTTTTTTTTTAGTAAGACTGTTGTATCCTTTCTTAAGAAACATAATGCGGTGTAATGCCTTGTTTGATCCGATCACAAGTTCACAATAAATCTATATAACTATTAATTAAAAAAAAAATGAAAGGAAAAATAAAACAATCTTATAGATAATACTTTTTTGGGGGGGGGGGGGGGGTGAATAACTTTAAGGATTTTTAAAGTTATTTCGCTAACGAAATTAAGGTAAATCTTTCCAATATAAGCCGAACTCATCGCGTCCTTAGTTGTTTTATTCAGACAAAACAGGCTTTATGGAATATCTAAATAAATGACACGAATTAAACCAAAACCGTAATTATACGTTCAACTAATGTAAAAAGTACAGTAGTAATTTACAAATAATATTATCAGGCAGACAAAATAATAACGTGTCGCTCTGTACAATGCAAACAACAATGGCAGGAAAAGATAATGGACAAATTAGATGTAATTACAGGGCAAATAATGGAACTTTCTTTCAACAGAACTATCTAGGTATTTAGAATATGAACAGACACTTGACTAATCATGGGAGTATTTGTGATAGGAATATACTTGGCTTTAAATGTAGGCAGGCATGTTATACAAATAACACGCATGTGCTTGGTAAAATGTATGTGTATCATTAATATTATTAATAAATGATGTGTTGCTATACTTACATGTGTAAAATGATTGATAGAAATTGGGAACATGTATCACTCAGATGCCCTGAGTTTGGGATTGTGGGATAAAGTACAGTATTTGGCTGTGCTGTGACTGGTTTAGTTAAGTAGATTACACCTCCACAACGTTTAATGTGGGATTTGGATGCTTGATATACCCTTTTCTGATGAGCATACATTAAATTCTGACCTTTTTTTTTTAAATTGATCCCTTACATGTAAGTCAATTAAAAAACGTTCAGGGCATGATTTGCTCATCACAGCATTAACCCCCGGAACACTCCCCCGTGCTCTCATCAAGGAGGGGATGTCTGAACAGCAGAGTGTGAGATTTTAGCAATGGTCACTGAGAGATGGGAGTCTAAACATGGCACCGACCTACACTTTGCACTCCCCATCCTGCGTTATGGAAACACCCCACATCTACAAAATGCTAATCAGGGTTCTCTGTTCTCTGTCACACTTCGATGTTATTCGTTTGTCACGAACGTCTTGATTCTTAACATATTTATTCATATGCTGTGCTTTAAAAAAAACTGTCTTTTTAATTAAACACGCATAATACTAACATATACTTAAATAACTAAGAAAGAACAACATAATATTATAGATCTTCGTTTTAAAAAATAAAATAAATCTAAAGAATATACTACGGTATCATCGCTGCAAATAAATGAGATGGTTAGGAATAAAGAAACATTTTAACCTGAAAGAAATGGAGATCCAAATTATTTTAATTATCCACTGTGTGTAAGATAGACTTATATATAGACTATATGTGGTCAATACTCAATTAAAGGTTAGTGATTAATATTAAACCATTTCATATTGTATGTCTAAAATGTTACATTATATACACATACATATATTCATAAATATACATATGCGTGTATATATATATATATATATATATATATATATATATATATATATATATACATACACATACATTTTCCCAGTATTTAAGAATGTGCCTATATACACACACGTACATATTTACATATATATATATATGTGTGTGTGTGTGTGTGTGTTCATATATATGTGTGCGTGAATGTATATATATATATATATATATATAATTTTATGTATATGTTTGTGTATTTTATATATACATGGAAACACATACATATGCCCATTTTTGTGTTCTAAGAATATTTCAGAAAGTAAAGTTTCGTTTGTACACTATGAAAAGATAGGTATAGTGAAGTGTATGGTTTGGGGACATGGGTTAATCAGCTGAAGGTACTTGACCTTAAGACGTGAGTAAAAGTTTAAATTCCCCGCATTCACATCCATCACCGTGTGAATGAGGAGTCTCAGAGGCTGATCTTTTTATTAAAACACACAAAAAAACAAGATTAATGTGGGCAATGCGCATAACACGATCATATATATTCGTGCGATTAATAAGAATGACACGCCATGAATAATTTAGTAACACATTAACATCAGCTCTTAATAAGAGAGAAAAGGTGCCACAATGGATTTAGTATGTTAAGTGGGGGTTAATGTGATTCATATTTTAAACAAAAACACAAACACTTTATTTATTTATTTATAAAATATAAAAAATTATCCAAATACAAAAAGAAAACGATTTTAAAAAACAGACAGTGGATAAAAGAGTGCAAATTATTGTAAAACATTGCATGTTTCTAATGTGTGTGATTTCAACCAAAAGTGACATGCGCTGCAGTATAAGGTAAATGTGACAGCAGTCACTTTATTGGGAATAGTACACTATATGTGATTTAGAATGGGCAGGGGATAAACCAATGGTTGCAAAATAAGGGATGCAAGTTAACCATGAAGTTTAGTACAGAAAAGTCTGTTCGATTCGCCAGTCAACATTTTGCGTTGTTAAAAAAGATAAATATATAATCAATGTATTTAACTGTAGAAAGATACCCGGCATGCATAGTGAGATATATACTGTGTATGATGGTAGCACCCTTGAAGAGGAGAATGAGTCAAAAGTACACTAAGGTGCAGTGCTCGGTGGATGTGTTGGGATAGCTCTTCTATGATCGTCTGGGTGTGTGGTACATCCTAGTGGACACTTCATGTTATGGGAGTGCAGATTTCCCATCCCCAGATTTTCTATGTTTCTCCAAGTGATGGCTAACCTTGGGCAGTCCAGCTGTTGAGCACTATCTTTCCCATAATCCTCACCAGACATTGCCTAGCTCAACATCACGGGAAATGTAGTCCACAGCAGCTGGGGTGCCAGCAATTAGCATCACAGACTTGCCAGACTCCCCCTGACTTTGTCACTCATTGGAACAGCACACTTTCCACTGCTTGCCAAGAATGGGAGTGTATTTTGCGGAGATAGGCAGTGATCAGAGAAGAGGTGTAGGGACAGGGGGATGTGTACACTCCCTCACATTTCAGGTAGTTTGTGAGCATATCAGACACAGCTACCTAATGTCTGCAGACTGCAACAACATGGTCCATGTTACTAGTTGGGAAATCCTCTAACACCCACTCTCAGTAGTCAACATACGCCCCTGTGTGCGTGAGAAACTACGGAGTGATTGACTTTTTTTTTTTTTTAACCTGGCTCCCCTCCCATCTACTCCACCACCCACAGCATAACCCATCAGGGCCCACCCCCTCTCACGGTAGGGGAGAGAGGAGGACAGACGCTGTGTGAGAGGGAAGCGTGCTGCTCCTTCTGCTGAGAAGGTCCAGGCAGTTGCTGGAGAGGGGATCACTTTGGAAGATCACATTGCTGGAGCTGTGACAGGAGGAAAGGTGATTGTGGGAAGCATATGACAAGACACAGCTTAAGACTGAGCTGCAGAAACAGAAGGAGATCTCAGGTACTCCAGTTTCACAGCTTCTTACTTCAGAACAGGTTCATCTGCCCAAACAGGAGGACAACACAGAAAACAAACACAGCCCACCCGTCCTTGCCTGGGCAAAGGCAACCACTACTACAGAAGAACTCCTGAAAGAGCCCAAACGCGAGGCACACAAACATCCTGTAAAATAATAAACACAAACAACAAATGGAATGCAACTTGGAGCACTGTTGTGCTTAGATCAAATCGAGATTGAAATTGATTTTAAAAGTCACCCCCACCACTCCATCCTATACCCCAGTGAACAAATCAATCATTTAGCTACCAAAACAAACAAATAAGCATTGCCAACCCCCCCCCCCCCCCCCCCTTTTACTGGATCAATGGATGAACAGATCTGATCATGCTAGTGACAGACTATTGAGACCCTGACTAAGAAAAAAGGCTAGAAGACTCGAGAAAGTCATTCGGAGAAAGTCCTACTGACCATGGGCTACATGAAAATACCAAAAACAAAAGCACACAAAGGTGACAGGAACCAGAGTGCAAGGTCGTGTGCTGGGAAAGGAGAAAATAACAGTAACTGAGTAAAAAGAAAGGAGGGGCGATGAGGGAGTTAAAGGAACAATCACTGGACTACAGAAGATGAGAACATAGCAACAAAGTTTGCCTGTACTGGAGAGACATCATTTGAAGGCAAAATCCCAACCCCAAAACAATCAGTGGGACCAGGAAAATCCACACAAAGGGCTCCAAGGGTCATAAGAGCAGATCCCAGAAATCAGAAGTTTGGGGGTGGAGTGTGCCAGAGTAAGACAAATAAAAAATAACCCAAGTACTAGCTAAGATAACAAAAGCTCAGCATAGGCAGGGAGGGAGAAGGAGGGGGTGAGAGAAAGGGAAGCAAGAATGTGACCTTCCCCAAAAAGTGATGCTCCATGTGTGTGCGCCCAGAAGAAGTCTAGCCCAGGCAGAGGGCTGCTGTGCTGTGCTGCATGGTGCAGGGGAGACACATCCTTTGGCTAATTGCTAGAGCCCATCCCTCATTTCCATATGCTGGCCCTGATCCAATCCCCTCTCCTCCCCCCGCCGCTAATCGCGATGCATTATTCACAATTACAATTATCCCCCGACATGCGCAATCCGCCTCGCACCGACACCAGCTCATTCCCCTAATTCTGCAACTCGACTATTTGTGAACAATTTTTTTTTTTATTTGCCACTGATGTATCTGCAAAAAAGCAGAAACCAGTCCCAAGTCCCAGCAGCAGCAGCAGCATGTCTCGGAGAAAGCAAGCCAAGCCTCAGCATCTGAAATCAGAAGAGGACATCAGAACTGAGGTGCTCCCCCAAAACGGTAAGGGGAGGGGGCACTGCTGCCATATACCTAGATGGTACTATCTGATTATTTACTAATCCCTTACCAGGAGCCACCAGCCATTGCCAACACTTACACTCCCAAACACACTCTTCCATACAATTGCATCAAACACACACTACTTGAACTTAACTAGTTTGTAGACACAGGAAGAGGGACAATTATAATACAAGACCATAGAATAACTATCCAATTTACTTGTTACAACATAGATATTTCTGTATATTTAATACATTTAATTAAATTTTTTTTTATCACGAACTAGTTTGTCTAACTAGAGTAGTAAGGAAAATAATTGATTTGCAGCCTACATCTAGCCTTCCTTATATGTTATTCCTGTAATATACTAGATAACAGTACTGTCGCTGGGGGTGTATTTAATACATTAAATCCTATACCTTAGCTTATTTTTTTTATTTTATTTTTTTTAAATGACGCCTCTACTAAAAAAGCAAAGTACAGTAAAGGGAAATATAATATATTTCATCTTCTAGTGTTAGGTATCTATTCTATTACATACCATAATGTGTTTAATCGTATTTATTTAACAGTCATACGTCCCAGTGATTATTAGATTGTTTTCTCCTTATAGTTTAAAAAATATTGATAGAGTTATTTAATAAATTTGGGTTGCAATCACCACACTCTTCTAATATAGTAGTGAGATGTGTAACACTACTTTGCACCTGCAAAACCGAGACAAAAGGCTCTTGCACAAAAAAAGGATGCGAAGTTTGTAGTGTGAAGTGTTGCAGGCTGTCTGCTGCTGGGGAGGTGAGAGGGGTGTGTAGGGGTGGTATGTTAGTGGCAGGGGGTAAGTGCACTCAATAGGTATACGGTGACCCCGCGTTGCTGTAGAGCTGGGAGTAGAAGAAAGAAGAGGCAGTAAAAAGTTGCAGTGACCAGCAGGAGCCTGTGTCCATCCCAGTGTCTATAGCTCAGTTGCAAGGACTAGGGGGAATAAGAGAGGGAGGAGGGGGTGGGGGCTTCACTTATCCTGTTTTGGGGATGGTGGAAGATCGAGGGTTGTGAAAGGCTTTCCGGAAACACCGTGCACTCTCCTGTGTGAGACAGACGAGCAAACAACAAGAGGCAGCAGCTCCAATGCCTGCTACTGCCCTCTCTGCCGGGGAACTGCTCCCAGGTTCAACCAAAGGTGAGGAGATCCTGTGGTCTGACGGGGTTTATTAGGGGTTAGACAGAGGTTTGTTTTGGAAGCTGCCGTGATGTGCGGTGATCGCTAACCTTTGGCACTCCAATTGTGTTGATCTACAATCTCCTTGATGCTCATCCGAGCCTCTTGACCGATTAAGCATCATGGGAATGGTAGTCCTTACCGGCTGACATGTCAAAGGTTAGCTATCACTGAAATAGCAGCATGAGGTGGTAGTGCGACACATGCCATGGAGGTCCTGCACTAGAGGTCTCCACAGACCCCTCTATCCTCAGGACATATTACTTCATTTTCTCAGTTTTCTATTTCTCATTTTCTTCACACAGTTCTGTCTCCGAATTATTATTTTTGCGTGTTTGAATCCTATCTCCACCACTTTGGGGGTTATGTGGACGAAGTAATTGTTTAGAAAAGTTCTAAAAGTGGAGTAATGGACAACAGATTTTGCTTGGTTTCCATGGTGATTGCTCTATAATTAGAACTTTATCTCACGAATTGTTTTTTTAGACACTTTGTGTCCGCTTTGTTACCAAGTTTCGTTGGTTAAATGCGGCTGAAACCAATTGTTTCAAAATTGTATTTTTGCAGATTCGTTTTTGTTTTGTTTTTGTAAAATAATAATAATATGTAACACATTTTGTGACTGGAATTTCATCTTTACACCCTTCGTTTTTTTAATATTACACATGAAATATATTTCCCCAGAGGCTAGGGCCAGTTAAATCAACAGCTCCAGGATTTAAAACATTGCCCCAGAGACCCTGGGATGGCCGTTCAGATATCCCATTCTTGAGATAAGTTACTATTCAGCTCCTAGCATTTACAGCTAATCTTTACCACTCCAGCTGCTCTGGACTACAATTCCCATGGTGACCAGGTAGCCAGATGTCTTATTGAGCATCATGGGATTGGGAATTGTAGTCCATGACAGATGGGGTGCTACATTTAGCCACACAAATATGCTGGATAGCAGTGAGTCTTTCCTGCTATGGTTATTTTGTAGGGGGCAGTCGATCCCCTCAACAGAATAATGATGACCTTTCTTGTGTTGTACAAAATAACATGCCATATAGCAGTTGAGCAGCTCTCTGCTAATAAAGTGTCCAAATCATGCCTTTGTAATTTAATTGTGGACTGTAATGGACGTGAGGCCTTGGTGCGTATCCTTTGAAGCTGTAGCTCCCAGATGCTTTTCTTTCTTCCATTAAAAGACAGAAACATGCCATTGTCAGGCTTCAGAAGAGTTTCCTGATTTGTGGAAGAAAGTCTATATTGCAAGCTGGTTTATGGTTAAGAGTAAGTCTTATCTATGTTGCAGGGTCTCTAGAGATCAGAACAGGAGATATTTAAAGAAAAAAAGAAATGCTTGCATATGGTGTGTAGATTAAGGGCAGGAGATCTTTTTTTTTGTTATGGAAATGTTTTTTTGTTTACTTCATCGCTTAGCATTTCTCACACTTGGTTTGTTTTGTATTACACTCAATGACTACATGATCAAATGAATGGGTTGATTTTTGCAGAATGGAAAAAAAGACAGCATTTCCATCAAAAGGGCTACACTGCATCCCTGTGAGGATTGTGTACTGTGAATGGCTTAAAAATCGCCTTTCTCAAAGCTTAAAATGAAACAAAATAATCAAATCTGAAAATGGTTAATTGTGCTCTCTACACAACCATATTTCAGCGAATGGATCCAAAAGAAAAGAAAAACTATGGCAACTCCTGCAAGGCAGTTGAACTTTCTTCTTATATAAGATGACTAGGAAGATTAAATGCACTTTATTTAATGTTATTTTGCAAATTGTGTCCAGCAATGGAACAGTGTTTTATGCAAGCCTTGTAGCTCAGGTTTAAAATAACATTTGGGTTTGGCTCTATGAATGAAGTGAGTTTTCTGTCCTGATACAGGACATTGAATTATTAAATCTATGAATGTTAAATCTATACTTTACACATTTATTTGCAGCAAAACTTAAATAACGGATACATTTTTACAGCAAATTTTATTTATTGGATATTTAAAATAAATCTATCAGGCATGATACATGTTGTCGTGTATAGTCATATGTTAAATATGTAGTATTTACAATGTAGTTCATATACATATAGCATACTGTGAATAATATATACATTATAACTATTAATATTATTAATATACTGCAGATTGAAAGAATGGATTCTAAGTTTTCTAAGTTGATAAAGCATTATTTGATGTAATGTATCTTTCTATACACATATAAACATATATGTTGTTTTGATCTAATTAGCTAAATATGTACTTTACAAATTGTAAAGAATGTTACAATTTCTTATTTGCCAGAAGTAAACCATATTTTTTTTGACAAAAAAAAATAATTGTAGGGGGAATGAGAGAGAATGTTTCTTAATGAGTGAATTTTTCTCTTGAAACAATGGTTTAATTTTAGGGTAAACAAACAAGGTGATCAGATCATTTTAATATGCAACACATATAATTGATTACTCTCGTTTCTTTTTTGTGTTTTAAAACTAAAACACAAGAAATGCTAAAGATATGTAAATAATTATATTTCTGTATATGTGTATATATATATATCTATACATACTATATATATATATATATATATATATATATATATATATATATACATCTACATGTGACAGATTTGTGTATGTATGTATGTATGTATATATATATATGTGTGTGTTAAATTAGATTCACTGCAGTTCTAAATAGTGTTACATTTATCTATCCATCTTCATCAGGCAAGGCCAGGCTGCATATAAAGAACTTTAATGGCTAATATTTTATGTTTTCTTTTTTTTTTTATAAATAGGCAACTACTATGGGAATTGGAAATAGGAGATTCAGAAATCCTAGTCATGTATAGTTAATATTTATATAATTTTCTCACCAACTATCATACTGTCAGGAAGAATTACAACTGATATATATATATATATATATAGATACAATACTTTTTTTGTCATCTGTTTTTTTTTGTCACTGTGTGTTTTTACACAAACTTTGATAAATATAATTGTTTTTCGTTTGCTTTTAGATGCATTTTTCAATTACACCAAGCTTGGCAAAAATGTAAAAAATAATAATAATAACAGTTATTATAATATATAAATGTAAATATGTATATTAAATTGTATACATGGGAGGGGAAACCTGGCAAAACTGGGTCAGGTTTCCTCATCATGTTGAGCTAATCCTGGTGAAGTCGTTCTATTGATTTTAAGACTACCAGAAGGATATTTTTCCTGCATCAATTGAAGCTCAGTTGTGTGTTTTTAAAATGTGTTATTTTGAATTCAAAAACAAAATGTATGAGGACAACATTTTTATATAAAATGTAATTAGTATGTAAGCAAAAACACAGTACAAGCTATTTCATTCATTTACGTTATTTGGGTTTTTTAGGACACCACTTATACCATCCAACCTTTTTACAATTTTGTTAAAAATCCTTTTTTTAACATAATAACAAGGCCTAGAGTGTTTTATTATTATTTCCTAATTAAGGCTAATTTTACAGCTCGTAAAATATATTTACATACATCCATGATCATTTTACAGTATTTTTTAAACAGCATGTTATATGTATATTTTTAATAATATTACAGTAGCTAAACAAGTTAATTATATATGTATTTATGGATGTGTTTCCATGTTTACTAACATGTAAACATTTTGAGAAGAATTGTGTTAAAATGCTCCTGTTTTTTCCCCCTCACAGAATCAAGCTATAAGTTCTTAGCTTTTAAAATATTTATTTCCGGTCCGGGCAGCTGAACTGGATACATTTTTTTTTTTATAGAATATGTTTTTTAATACACTAAATTTTCAGCATTGGATGTATATATAAAGGCAGTCCTATTTAAATTGTTTAAAGATAGGCTATTAGTGTCCTATATCAAGGCATTAATACTCAGTGCACACTAGAGATTCATTTTGTTTGGTGACATTGAAAAGGTGGTACTGCATGAAGTGCCAACAGGTTTCCAATGGCTTGTCCCTGAGGGTGGGTGTTTAGAAGTGCTTTGACAAGGCTGGCTGATTTAACCTTTGCCTGTTTTGCCCTGCTAGGGGTGGCCACTAGATGTCAAGCTTATAATACAATTAGTACATCTGTGCAGTTGACCTTGGCAGCATGGTTAGTTCTGTTCTGATAAGTGTTAACACTAGATTTGAGTGCTTGCTAGGGATTCTTCTCCACCCCCTGCATGATACTCCATGTTACACAGATTAACACGTTTGGATCCTCTTCAGAAAAAGTGTTAAAAGATGGACTCATTTTCTCTTGTGGATTTCAACATCTAAGCGATGTTTAATTTGTTTGTGTATTTGGAAAAGAACAAAAACCCTTGTGAGCTTAGCTTTCGGTTATATAATAATGCTGCTTGGCTCTACATGGCCTCTTAGCAGTGCACTGATTTTCTCAAATTGTACACTAGAAGGAATTAATAGTATTTGGAGAAATTCAGTTTTAATTCTCAGATTTTTTTTGTGAGAACATATGATTCCTGGTTTATCAGTTTAATTTAATAAGGAACAGGCATTTGTTCAGGTTGAAGGGGGAGGGATGGTTTGTTGTTTTATACAGTTTTATTGTATATTCAGCAGGCCATATACATATGTTGGGTAAACAGCAGGAGCGTGTGAATAAATGTTTAGAATGCACTAATGTCACAGTAAGAGGTGTTTAAAATGTAGATTGTAAGCTCTGCAGAGTCGGTTCCTGTTTTCTGCAAATAACACTTTATATCGTTTGACAGTCCATTTTTAATAATTTAATCAAAATTCACAGAACTGTGCAATATTTTATGAATATTATTACTAGTGAACCAATCAATATATTTTGTATTTAAAATTATCAATAATTGATTACATCTTGCTAATGCAAGTGTTCAGGACATCAGGCTTGTTACACCGTAAGATTTATTCTGAAATCTTACATACTATATTCTGCATGCTTGTTTCAAGATAAAATACATAATAGGAAATAATACATAGCTTCTTATTTACGAACAAGCCTGGCACCCTTGGAATATATATATTTTTTACTTTTACCCAAAAAAAATCCATAAACCACAAGGTTAGATTTCATTATTTATTTCAAAACTAATTTAAGCGAAATCATTTTTAATTCTTTAAAAAAATATATATAAGGATTAGGTTACTAAAAATGTTATTTAATAATAATAAATGTATTTTTTTTTTTTTTGTTATGAAAAATATATTTTTAGAAATTAAAAAAATATATGCTCGCTCCTAAATTATTAAAACGATTATATCAGTAGCTTCATATTGCATTTCTCTTGTATAACACCTATTTTTAAAATTTTTACATTGATATATGAGATTCTTACAAGTAGCATGTTTATTCACTGACTAAGGTTACACTCAACAAAACCATAGTGTTGTAGACAGCGATAAAAAAAATCTAACCAAGCTAAGTAATAACACATACTTAAATAGTAAAATGTGTTTCCATTTAATCTGTGTATTTGCTAATGATATTGTAGATGGCTAAGCTTCCTTCTATTTGCACAGTGTTTAAGTAGCTAATGGATTGCTTTCATGATTACAAACGGCAAACGTTAAAAAAAAAAAACGAAGACAGTTGGTGACTATGCCACAGGTGGTTGTTACTTAACAAATTCTGAGATTTAGGCCACTGAATAGATTAATCTAAATATACTAGTTCGCAGAGTTTTGCATAGCAATAGTGCCCTCCACTGTTCACTGTCATGTTGACAGCCATTGTGGTCTTTGAAAGAGGGCAAAAAATTCTATTGAGTCTGGAATTTCTTCTACATTGTTGAACACAGTAGGGGTCTCTATTTGTCTCCTCCTGTTTCACAGCTTGGGCTCTGTATGTGATAATTCATCTTCCTTTATGGGAATCACAGCTATCGTAAAGAGTTAAATGGAATACATTTGCAAGAAAACAAATGTCCTCTAACAATTTTGTAAGTCTTAAATTTTAAACCAGTTTGAAATGTTCACAATTTCACATTGCGTCACCTGCGCTTGCATAGCAGAGGCTTCTCTATCATTTCAGTTGGCTTCACATCACATGTAGCCATTTCCGGTTTTCTGTTCAATTAGTTGACGCCCGTGTGTCATTTTGCCCACTGGATCTATTTTGAATCCCCACTAGAATATCTTGTATCTGTTTATATTGACTCTGATAGTTTGGACAGGCAAATCCTCACATTAATCTGTTTTAATGTAAAATGTTTAATGTAAAATGTTGCTATGTTTTGTGAGCCACTTGTAATTTTGTAGGATTTTTGTGAAAGAAAAAAAAATTAAGTGCATTATTTCCACACCTTTAATGTTATATTTTTACTTAATCACATGTTTTAACTGAGGGAAAAATATATTTTATTTCCTATTATTTGTAGCACATATGTGTAAGGTGCACACACAATGTAAAGGAGCAATGACAAATATTATCGGATAAGAATGGTGTCTTTGGAAGCACAACAAATGGTGATATAGGAAAAAAATATATAGTTAGTGAATATCTATTTGTATTTTTGAAAAATGTGTATCACATATTCACACTGCGAATTCTGACGAGTAATTGGAAAGAACCACTTAATATTACAATGGTAAAAATAGTTTTTACACAGGTAAGACTAAATTAGATTGTATATGTTGTTTAATACCATAAGATAAAGAGCATTATATTTGAGAACAAAACCCCATACAATATATTTCTTTTTTCCATTTATGCAACACATGACTATGCAGGTATTACTGTCAAGTACGTGTAGAGCTTTCTTTAACTCTTTCTCAGCAGCTAAGTCTTACGCAGCAGTGGCAGCTAATTGTTTCTATGATAGAAAGGTTCATTTTTCATAAGAGCCTAAATATGAGTTTATTTTTTAGTTTCACTTCAGGCTCAAATAATTGTACTGTAAATTGTCTGCTGTTCAGAGAAACTGACATTGCTATCTCAGCTCTATTTAGCAAGGCCATTAGAAGCTGGAGCATCAATTAAATATTTAACATGCCTGCTAAACATAGTGTTCCTCAGTGTGTGTGACACTTCTCACTTACTCAAATTTTACTTAACTTAATGGGAAATACAGGAGATCTTAATGTATGCATTGGCTGGCGACTCCTACATAATTTGTGCTTTTTTCCTTAAAGCCATACGTAAAACAAAGTGGTCAAGTATCTCACAGTAAGATGTCATTTCACACAACGGTACCTAAAAGTGGAATAGCATGTTCCAATGCAGAATAATATCTATTTATTCAGATGCTTCCTAGAAGAAAACCATGAGCTCTTAATTATTCTTATAACTTAAAAAAATATGTGGGACATAATACAAGATTTTGTATTTTTCTTCTAGTACAGATAGTACCTGTTGAATTAGAAATATTTCAGGAGTATCGTATCTATGCAGTACATTTTATAACAATTATATATGTGTTAGTTAAAAAAAAATAACTGAGCCACCATATATATTCAATAGTCTGCTTTGTTAAACAGGTATATACAATTTATAACCATTATTAATACGGATTTGATCTTATTATGCCTGTATAAAAATATGTTTACTGTTTATATATTTTGTATAGTCTGCGAATGATCTTTAAAGAATAATTTTGGTAAATTTCATTAGTAGTGTTTCAAAGAGTGTCCAATGCAGAATCAAGATTAAGTTAAGGTTAGCATTTGGAAGACAGCGTACATTTTGTGTGCTTGTAATTAGAGGTAAATGTGCACTACATCATTTCACAAGAATAAGTAAAACAAAACTGATTGTTACAACCTCCACCTTGACCTGAAATGGGTGACCCTTTTTTTTTTTTTTTACATTTTTGATCCACCTTAAGAGCCAACAGAAGTTGTATGATGACATGTCATTTGACTTCAAAAACTGTAGCTCCTTAAAGGTGGTTTAAAATTTAACTGGCAGAAGAAGGACCAAAAGTGTCTCAATTTACATAGTAGCACTATCTTGCAATCATTTTTCTGCGGTGATCCTTAATTGACCTTCACACACTGTATCTATCTATCTATCTATCTATCTATCTATCTATCTATCTAGTATATACAACACATATGTATTGTATATGTATATATGTGTATAAATATATATGTACATATGTATATATATATAGATGTATGTATTTATATATATATATATATATATATATATGAGTGTGTGTGTATTTGTGTATATATATATATATATATATATATATATATATATATATATATATATATATATATATATATATATATATAAATCAAAACAAATCTTTGGATTTTGTATATATATATATATATTAATGAAATTGGTAATTACAGCCTCCCTATTAAACGCAGAATACATTACATAAAAATTGGGAGAAATATTTAAATATTTGGCTCTATAAAGATACATGCATGATACATACATAATTACATTTCAGACATGTGTTTTAGTAATTAATACTTTTGTTGTGATAACTGTATTATTACTATTATAATATGCACGAGAATAAATATTTATTTTGATTTTTTTAAATGTTTATATTTTCTTTTTAACTGAACCATTTTTTTAAAATGCGAACCATATCATAATAGTTTAGAGAACCTTGAACCAATTTTGTAATAACAAACATTTATCTTGAATAAAGTTATATCACATATTTATAGAATTATTGCAAAAGTTCTGTTCTTATTAATTGTTATGATCTTTTAGAGAGCGGATAACTTATATGGTTTAAATTTAGCATATGGTTGCACTATTAAATGTAATTAAATGCTATATGTTTTAAGTAAAAAAACAGTATGTGCACTTTTTTCAGTGCGTGGCAATAAGTCAAATATTTTCAATATTTTATTTTCTGTCATACAAAAATGAAACTGTTCTGAATTTTATCTCAATTTATACATGAGATTTGATGTTCAAATACCTATAACATTTTGTTAAAATTCACTATTACAACATTCTTTTATTTTTTTTTAAATTTATTTCATAATTATTTTTCTGACTATTCATTTAAGAAATATTTTTTATTTTCAACCAGCTTATTTATCAAAATTCAGTTATCATTTTTACTCCCTTAAAACATTTGTCTTAAATACCTAAACTAAACAATGCTGCTAAAGTGGTTTTCATAATACAGAGGAAATTCAGTGAAAATTAGGGTAGCATTTAATTTTAATGTTTACATATATAATCATTTGTAAAAAAAAAATTATTAGCGGAATCTAAAAAAAAATCTGTTCTGTGGAGTGGTATTTAATTTTGTTTTAAAAAATGTCTGTGTTTGAATATCATATGAATCAGTTTCATGTTTTGCTCATATATTATATTTTTTAGCATCCACAATCTAAAAATAATTTTTATTAGATAAAAAGATATAAATAATTCACCAATGTCTAAATTTCCTGCTCTCCGCATTTACAGCCTATCACGTACATAACAAAACCTTTGATTTGCTATTACCATTCTCAACTGGGCTTCCCATATGCTGCCGTCTCTCGGTGTCAAAATACTGCTTGTTCGTTATACCAGGAGCTGTTACAAAGCACTGCTTTCGGACAACATTTAATAAAATAGATATTGTATAATAATTTAATTTCTAATTCCAGAACAGCTTATTTATTTGATCAGGTGTGAATTAGAATTCTGTTCATTAAACATGCTTGTTATTCAGCACAAGAGGGTAACGCAAGTCAGAGGAAGTGACTGCCTACAACAGTAATTAAACATGTGTAACCAATTAGTGGGTTTTCTACAATGGCACAAGCATATAATTTACAGAGTCTTTCTATGAGAATAGATGAAAATAGGTACAAAAGTGAGTCTGACTGCAGCATACTTATGTTTAAACATGTCAGCAGAAATGTAGTTTAAATATGTAATTCCTAGTTTGTTCACAAATCTTTGAACTTGATGCTTAGTAGCAATAACGTGTAATTTGAGTTTTCCCTCTAACAAAATATTACATTTGACAGCATCTTTTCTTTGCATGGCAGATTAAGTGTTAAGTACATAGGGACACTTTCTAAATAAAACATAATTAGCATCATTATAAAGATAATAATAAAAAATTGCAGGTATTTCTTTTTCTTAATGTTACTGCAAAAAAGAAAATTCAAAAGCTGTTTGTATATGTAAGCACTGTGTGTTAGTTTCAGTATTAGTATGTATAAAAATAAAGATATCTAAATAATCCATGTACATATATCAGTATATCTTATAAAATAGATCTGGTTGGCCTCATTATTGAACAGAAATCCAGCCATCTTTTTACCTGCATTTCTCTTACGTTCTCTAAGAAAGTAAATAAATCTTTTTCACCAAAAGGTTATCTAAAATGAAATAATTTTTATGATGTCTTAACATTGCGGAAGGATAATAAATTTATGTAGTCTGAGACCACACGAGTAACAGGCTCTGTTTTTGTTGGCAGGTGCTGATTTAAGTTTGAAAGGTTACAGATTGGTTTAGCAATGTTAACTGAAATGGCAAAGGCATCTCTAATTTTACTGGAAATTAGGAAGCTTGATGCTAAAGGGGAATCCTAATGAGCCCATCAAAAGCTTGATTTGTACCTGACAGACAAGGTTGCTGTGAATTGTATGAAAATATTGGAAATCAATGACTTCTATGGAATTTCATTAAGAAGCAGTATCCACAATTGATAGAGTCTCATAATTTGATGGATTGTGCAAAGAAAATTATTAGCTAGGTATAAGAAATCACAGAATACTCACACCAGGCTTGAGATTGTTGAAGTGGGGTAATTTGTACAAAATAAAAAGTATTGATTATGCTCGTGCAAAATGTTCAAATGTAGACTAGTTTATCTGTCAATGTAATAGCTCACACAATCTTTTCATTTGCTTTTAGCAGTACCTGGGGAAGGACCAGATGACTCCGATAGTGGGAATGAGAGTCGAAGTGGAAGTGAAGAAACCAATGTTTGTGAAAAATGCTGTGCTGAATTCTTTAAATGGACTGACTTCTTAGAGCACAAGAAGAACTGCACTAAAAACCCTCTAGTGTTGATTGTGAATGATGACGTAGCCGCTCCAGCATCTGAAGAGTTCCCTGAACCTTCTCCTGCAAGCTCACCCAGTGATCACGAAGAAAGTGAGACTGCAGAAGAAAACATCCAAGTTGAAAATAATGACACCTGTGATATAAAAGACACAGAAAAGGAAGAGGAACCTATGGAGGTTGAAAACACTGAAGAAAAAACTTACCCAAGTCAAGAAGCCTCAAATACAGCTAGTCCTCTACCTCAGATTTCTGACCCCTCTTCCATGACAAACTATAACATGCCAAACACTAATGTCACATTAGAGACTCTGCAAAGTACTAAGGTGGCAGTCGCACAGTTTTCACAGAATGCACGATGTGTAGGTGGAACCAATGCTGCAACCGCAGCTACAGCAATGGCAATTCCAATGATTTTAGAACAACTAATGGCGCTACAACAACAGCAGATTCATCAGTTGCAACTCATTGAACAAATACGTAGCCAAGTGGCACTGATGAATCGCCAACCCCTACGTCCTCCCCTGACTCCTGCTGTTCCAACTCAAAGTGCTCCAATTCCTGCCTCCAATCAACTGCAGGGTTTCGCTGCACATTCGGCACTTCAGCTAACATCAGTAGTTCCACCCACTCTTGTAGGACCAGTATCTAGTAATCAACCTCCATCTTTTGAAACCCAACAGCATGTATCACAACCTGCTTCTGGTGCAAGTACCCCGAATTTACCATGTTCAGTCTCTTCTGCACCATCAGAACCCAGCACACCATTATCAACCAGTACTAAACCAGCTTCAATTACCCCTAGTGCTGCGTCCAATGCTACAAATAGTTTAACACATCCACAGAGTTCCTCAACTCCTCCATCCATTGGACATGGAAATATCCTTACTTCATCTTCCAGCTTGACAAGCCCACTTCTACCTCAAAGTTCATCAAGCAGTGTGATCTTCCCCAACCCTCTTGTCAGCATTGCTGCAACAGCTAATGCTTTGGATCCTCTTTCTGCACTCATGAAGCATCGGAAGGGAAAGCCACCAAACGTATCAGTATTTGAGACAAAGTCAACTTCGGAAGACCCATTTTTTAAACATAAATGTAGGTTTTGTGCCAAGGTCTTTGGAAGCGATAGTGCTTTACAAATCCACTTGCGTTCTCATACTGGAGAAAGACCTTTCAAATGTAATATATGCGGAAATCGTTTTTCCACAAAAGGAAACCTTAAGGTTCACTTTCAGAGACACAAAGAAAAATATCCCCATATTCAGATGAACCCATACCCTGTTCCAGAATACCTCGACAATGTACCCACTAGCTCTGGAATTCCATATGGCATGTCTCTTCCTCCTGAGAAACCAGTTACAACATGGTTAGATAGTAAACCTGTTTTACCAACCATTCCAACTTCAATTGGTTTGCAGCTTCCTCCCACAATACCAGGTATTAACAGCTATGGAGATTCTCCAAGCATAACTCCAATGAACAGATCACCCCAAAGGCCATCTCCTGCTTCCAGTGAATGTAATTCCTTATCACCGAGCATAAATAATGCTGAGTCATGCATAGTGGCATCTGCAGAGTCTCCACCACCTCCACTCATTGCAACTGCTATCACCAAACCAGAACCTATTGTCATTCCCCCTGCACCTATGAGACTAAGTGAGCAACCAAGTGGACAAATATCCTCACCTGTCACCACTTCTATCCCTACTGTTACAGAGACAAGTATTTCAACAAGCCTCTCGAACTCTGTGCTTCCATCAATGTCTGACCAGTTCAAGGCAAAATTTCCATTTGGCGGTCTCCTAGAGTCTATGCAAACATCAGAAACCTCAAAACTACAACAACTAGTTGAAAACATTGATAAAAAGATGACAGATCCAAATCAGTGTGTCATTTGTCACAGAGTGCTTAGCTGTCAAAGTGCTCTCAAGATGCATTACAGAACACATACAGGAGAAAGGCCATTTAAATGCAAAATTTGTGGACGTGCTTTTACTACTAAAGGCAATTTGAAAACACATTTTGGTGTTCATCGAGCAAAGCCTCCACTAAGAGTCCAGCACTCATGTCCCATTTGTCAGAAAAAATTTACGAATGCTGTGGTTCTCCAGCAACATATTCGTATGCATATGGGTGGGCAGATTCCGAACACCCCTTTGCCAGAGGGCTTCCAAGATGCTATGGACTCTGAGCTGTCTTATGATGATAAGAACCTAGATACAATGAGCAATTATGATGATGACTTTGATGATAATTCTATGGACGATGATCTAGACTTAAAAGACACAGCAAGTGACTCCTCTAAACCACTTATACCATACTCTGGGTCTTCACCCTCTTCACCCCCCACAGTCATTTCAAGTATTGCTGCTTTAGAAAATCAGATGAAAATGATTGACTCTGTTATGAACGCACAACATTTTATTGGTTTAAAAAACATAGAAAATGGGTCTGGAGAAAGTGATCATTTAAGCAACGATTCTTCATCTGCTGTTGGAGATCTGGAGAGCCAAAGTGCTGGCAGCCCAGCCATGTCAGAATCTTCGTCATCCATGCAGGTTTTGTCACCTGCCATTAGTCATAGTGAAAGCATAAGATCAAAGTCTCCGCACTTAATTAACCAAGAAGAAGCTCAACATCCAACAGAAATACAGCTTAAAACAGAAAAGCCTGACAGCCCTTTACCTGCCCCAGAAAATGATGGTGCACTGGATCTGACCTCCACCACTCCTGGGAGACCCATCATCAAAGAAGAGGCCCCTTTTAGCCTTCTGTTCCTGAGCAGAGAACGTGGTAAGTTTAAAAGTACTGTTTGTAATATCTGTGGCAAGCCTTTTGCTTGTAAGAGTGCATTGGAAATTCACTACCGCAGCCATACTAAAGAACGGCCATTTATTTGTACAGTCTGCAATCGTGGGTGTTCCACTATGGGTAATTTAAAACAGCACTTGCTGACACACAAATTGAAAGAGCTCCCATCTCAGTTATTTGAACCCAACTTTACTCTAGGTCCCAGCCAAACTACTACTAGCCTGGTCACCAGCACAGCGCCTGCCATGATCAAAATGGAAGTGAATGGTCACACCAAGCCGATCTCAATGGGTGAAGGTCCCCACCTTCCACCTGGAATCCAGGTTCCTGTTGCACCACAGACAGCGATGAGCCCAGGCATCACTTCTATGCTGGCACCCCCTCCACGACGAACACCCAAGCAACACAACTGTCATTCGTGTGGGAAGACCTTCTCTTCAGCAAGTGCACTACAGATACATGAACGTACTCATACTGGTGAAAAGCCATTTGGTTGCACAATCTGTGGTAGAGCATTTACCACAAAAGGGAATCTTAAGGTAAGGTGAAATATATCTCTCCAGTCTTACAAGAGAAAATGTAAGGATTTGGGGAAGGAACTGTCAGTTCAGCTAAGATTTTAGTTGCCTATTCAAAAATGTCACTGCCATTTTGCATGGCACTTGACATTGAAGTAAATAATAGATCTTGCCAAACAATTAATAACTTATGCGTGCCCCAAAATGCTTTGAAAGTATGAGAAAACTGTATGCACATGATGGAGAAAAGCCTTTTCCCATTTTTTAACTCTGTAAGCTACAGGCAGTGGTAATTTCATTGTTCAGTAAATTTAGTTTTTCAACAAACACTTTTGAACAGATTCATGCATAGAGAGCTAAGAAATACAAAAACCAAGGATTGCCAAACTGTGGTAGGCTACTAGTAATATCATGTGCAGCTTGAAGAACAAAAAGGTGAATTGCAGATGAGCTGCACATTTCTTCTCACCAATTTAGCTATACATTGTGCACGGTCAAACCTGCTGTGTTTGCTTGGCGGGGGAATCACACCAGGTTTGTCCCTGCACAATGTATAGCTAAATCGATGAGATGAAATGTTTGTCTCAACTCAACTCATCTGCAACTCACTTTTTAGTGAATAGCCCCCAAAGTGTTTAGCCAGGAAGGCTTTTGTTGTTCGACCAACATCAGTATGCTTTGATCTGTGTAATCCAGAAACACATTTTTGCCACACATGCAGCTGGTTATTCAAATATTCCCAGCATCCAATTAATGACATTCAGTTGAACCTAAATTATTTTTGTGTTTCCACAGATTGGCGTCTCACCAGTTTTTCATTAATAAGACATAATATTAAAGTTATGGCAATCTTTTTTTAATGCTAAATAAATGAGCAGTGACGTAATTAGTGATTTCTTTTTTAGTCATACATTTTAGGCTGCGATGTTTAGTGTGTTTCATGAAATATGTTTTCATTGTTTGCTTGCACTGGTTGTGTGACATAGGCATTATAGCTGTTTATTGAATTTAATTGAATGCTAATTAATAATTTTGCCTCACTTGGTTTTGTAGATTAATAATTAACACTTGTATTTGCAAATCTTAAAAATGTATGTTTTTTTCTTAAAATTCAAAATAGGACATTTGGTGATGCCATTTTTACACCTTAACATATTTATATTGGAACATTTTTTTTTATCATGCACAGCGGCAAATAAAGTATGTCTTTATTTGCAAATAATTTATATGTCACAGTATGCTAAAAAATTGCCAGTGCAATTTAAAATGTTAAGTTATTTTAACAGAATTGAAATTGTCACACACTGTATATGTATTTGTGAAAGGAACATTAAAATTGCCATTTCATATAGCATTAACTTGTATTTTGTGTTGAGTCTCCCTCCAGTTGTTTATGGGCTGAAAGTGCTTTAAATTTATTTTATCCGTTCCAGCAAGGGTTCAGTTGGCAAAATGTTTTACGTTCTTTGTGCATGTTAATTTGTAGTCTTCAACAACAAAAAAAGGAGCTTGCAGTATCATTATATAGCTTAGAAACTCTTCCATTAGGAATAATTGGCGAATGGCATCTCCCCTAGAGTCCAGAATCTCAACATTCTGTGAGCACCTAATTGAGTGAAGCCCTCTCTTCTACTGAACATTTAGCTCAAAGAGGCTTTTAAAAATGAGCCTATGAAGTGAATGTTTACTACAGTTTCTTTTCCCCCCCTCTTTAAATAAACACTGCCATTGATTTGGGTACTTGACCTATTTGTTAGCATTTTCGGAAACCCGGTTTCTCGGCTAGAAAATGTAGTTTTCTTATTTAGAAATTATATCATCTACATCTCTCAAGAAATCTAGTTAGTTCCATTTTTCTTTTTCATATGTCTGTGATATTTGAAAAAAAAAAAAAAAAATTCTAATTGTATATGAGTTTATACTAAATAATTTTACTGTTGGTGAATGAAATATTAAAGGGATTTAGTTATAGAGAGATCGCCATCATTGCCAAGCCCCTCTAGGTGCAAGCCACGTTCTTTCAGCCATCTGGATATTGAACAGGCCATGGCATGTCTTAACGTGTCTCCTGAGCAAATTATTTTTCAACATGGAAATGTCCTTTGTTTGCCCTGCTTGTTAATCTTTGTTTTCCTGTCTTATAATTTACCTATGTAGATTAAATTTGTAGTGTTCCTTAGTGTTGTATGGTCGACCCTTATTTCTCTGGTAGGTGTATACTGATGCTCGGCTACACAATTATTATAGGCTTTAATTGGATCCCTCCCAAGCAGTGCTAACCTCACTTTAAGGTTGTTTTTGCTTTAAAAAATATTTAATATGCAATAACTAATTATTTAATACTATTGTGTTATAACCAACTAATTGAGCCTCCACATAATTATGGAAAAAATATATCATGGTTTGCAGGAATGTATTGGGTTGTTAGGAGACTCCTTTTTTTTTTAAGTGCTACCTGTTCTGTGTTCTGAAGACCTACTCTGATGACACCTGTAATAATATTAACTGTATCTCCATCTGGTTACATGAATAATTGCTTTTGTAGATATATTTTATTGAATGTACTTATCTTGGTACTTGTTTTTTTTCTTCTTCTTTTTTTTCTTGTCAATAGGTCCATATGGGAACACACATGTGGAATAATGCTCCTGCACGAAGAGGTCGACGGCTTTCAGTTGAGAACCCTATGGCTTTGCTAGGTGGGGATGCATTGAAGTTTTCAGAGATGTTTCAAAAGGATTTGGCAGCTCGAGCAATGAATGTTGACACTAGTTTTTGGAACCAGTACGCTGCTGCTATCACAAATGGGCTTGCTATGAAAAACAATGAGATTTCTGTTATACAGAACGGAGGCATTCCACCGCTTCCTATCAGCTTGGGTGGAAGTGCAATGCCACCATTAGGCAACATTTCTAGTGGAATGGACCGAGCACACACTGGCAGCAGCCCTCCTATCATTAGTCTGGACAAAGTAGGCCCTGAGTCTATTGTAACGCGACCTTTCACAAGATTTATTGAAGAGAATAAAGAAATTGGCATAAACTGAATGTGGTTAACGAGACATAGAAAAGGAAAGAAAAGAAACTGTTTTGGCCACTTCTCTTCTTCATTGTTGTACTATTGATGTACAGTTTTTTTGAACATATATCACAGTCTCCTAACCCAAATACGTTCTGTCCTTCGCCCATAGCAGAACTGCATAGTCTTGTGGATGCAGAAGAGATGTTTTTGCCAGATGTGCATGGTACTTCTTTCAGCAGTTTAACTGTCACAACAGACATTTCAGTTTAGTTAACAATTGTCATTGAATAACAAGCTTGCAACCGCTACAACATGGCCACATTTTGTTTGTTGGGTTTATCTTCTTTTTTTTCTGCTTTTCCTACAAAATTAATTCTCTATAAACGTCATGGATTGATAAACAATGAATCCTTTGTCCAAAATAGTTTCTGGTTTTGTTGAAATTTGGTATACACTTGAAGTATGCTTTTAAGGAATCTTAATACAACACCAATAATCTAGTACGCCCAATATTGTTACAACATCCTTCTCTGTAGTATTTATAATAACATAATGCGGGTATACAATAGTAAACAGGACCCACCCTACAATTACGTTTTTGTACAGCAAGGTACATCTGAGTTTGTGGCATTTTCTTAGCAAAGTTTGTTTGCTATAATTCAGTGATGTTTATTCCAATGCAGACAAAAATTGTGATTTTTATTTGGGAAGATCGCATGCTTTACATGTGCAAGTATCTGTCAGTAACAAATTCTTTTATTTAAATATTTGTAGCTGCTATGTGGACAGTTGTTCAATATAAATGAGAAAAATTTGTGTGGAGAGTAGTTCAATGGCTGAAAATCCACTTCCAGACAAACCTTTTCAATCTAAAAGTATTCACTTCATAGGAAGCTGTGAGTAAAACACCTTCATGTTATCTTTGCTGTACAATAAAGGGTAATGTTTGTATAATGTGCTTGCAAACTCTTAATTTATACTATTGCACTTTTAGTATTTTGTATAGGAGAGGACTGTCTTTCATTTGAAAGGAAAAAAAAATATGAACCAATATTTAAACTATTTTATAAATAGTCTTTTGGGTCAGAGGCAACTGAAGTAAAAAAAGAAAAACATACAAAAGACTGTTGTAGTTTTCTTGTTTTGTCAAGTAACAATAGTCTGACGTGCTATTCACCTGTATATCTGTATTGAAAATAGAGATATATGGAGTAGCAGGCCTGCTATATTAACAGTTTCATTGCTATATAGCTGAAGTAAAACACTTCAAGGTTTTTCTTTTTCCCATTCACACTGGGGTGGGCAATGCAGCGATGAGGAGGTGAAAGGATTAAGATGAAAAATGTAGTGTGACAAAATTTGTTATTCACCCATCTGAAAGTGAAGGGTCTGATTCATTTGTAATTTATTTTGTTTTCACAACTGAAATGTAAGACAAATGCAAAACTCAGAGCGAACCATCTGCATGGTGAAAGCCAGCATGCCCTGTACCTGAAGACTTGAAGGACTATGATAATATCTGTATCCTGTAGCTATACACTTTTTGTCTCCCCATTTTCATATTCCCAAACATCAAAAGACATTAAACAGAGCATTTGTTATTTATTGTTGAAACTAGAAAATGTTTCCTGAAGTGAATTTGTGTTCAGTATTTTATTTAAGCACACTCTTTCTGTTTTTATTATTTCATACACTTATCATCATTCTCAGACAGCTATATATGTATACCAATGAACTACACTCATTCCTTTACAATAGCAATGAGAATGATCCTGCCACAGCATCAGAACTTAAAAAGTGACTTTCCCGTGTGATACCTTGTTATTTGTGCATTAATAAAAGATCAGAATCTAGCATGAATATAACTTAATCATCTGCATCAAGGATAATACGGTAAGCAGGAGAGAAATACCAGTTAGAGAATTCTTTGCAGTACAAAACAATACATCTCTGAGTGTATTTTGTTACATTCACAGCATTTTCCTAGTTTCCTGGATACAAAATGGATGACATTCCACACCATAAAAAATAGCTGCAGTTGAACTTGACATCAAAACAATTGAATTTGCATTACAATCAAATTTACAAGCACACTACAGCCACCCGGCTATCTTTATTGAAGAGTTACTACACTGCTATAAAATAAAAACAATTTACATCTGTTGGTGAATACAGATTTAAAGTGCACTCATCAAAATGGAAACAACGGTGGCTGCACTACAACATCTGAATGGTTTTTTTTTTAAATCTTTCTATGTATGATGTTTTTTCTCTGCTACTCCTGTTTTATTTTGTTTGTATATGATGTTACTTCAGTTATCTGAGGGCTGTGTATTATTTAAACAAGGAATGTAAAGTGTTGTAAATAAGATGGTCTAGTCCTGTGGATCCATTTTGTCATCAGAGTTTGTCCTTCTTCCTTTGTGTGGAGAACAGAAACATATTTTTATATAACAATGCCATGCAAGGTTAGGGGCCTTCCTGACACAAAGGGGTCTATAACCAAGAGTCCGTATTTTTTATTGTTCCATCTAGTTGGCTTGGCACCACCTACTGATTTTAATGGATGTCTTAGTTTAGGTTATTATTTTTGTCACATGGAATTAAATAAAATGGAGGATGTACCATTCTTTCTGAACTGTGTTCCTTGATTCCTCATATGGATTTTTTTAACCCTCTGAATGACAGAGAGAAGCACTATTGCATTATATATGTTTTCTAATTCACAAGTTTATGCATGTATGGTCTATGAATTTCAGGAATGACAAGATCGATCAGACTATAACAAAGATAATGTTATGGAACAGTAAAATTGCATAGATTTTTCCAACGGACAGCATAACATTCCTTCTGCAGATTTCTATAGTAAGTTGGCTTTATTCATGAATGAGGGAATTGACAAAGGAATTGCAAACTTATGACCAAAGCAGCCGAATTGGAAAAAATCTCCGATTTAGCTAATTTTGGCCTTAATTTTGCAAATCCCTGCAGTACCTTCTTTCATGAATAAAGACCCTAATAATAATTAAATGTCCCTGGCCATAGGGAACTACAGATATAATTATGAATAGTAATGTTTGTATATAGCTAATGGTCCTATTTCTAACTGCATACCTGACCATTTTTGTGTCTGTGCTTGCATGGTATATATAAAGCTGCCTGTATGGATTTTATACATATGGGGAAAAAAGGAGCACAAAGGCGACTTTTAAGTCTCAGTTTGACTACAAAGAAGAGTTAATACCAGAATGGTATGGAGGACAGCGGTGAAATAAATAGAGCAAAAACTTTTGACGTTTTATTCAAAAATCACAACCATTCTGAAAAAATAATTAGAACACTTTACTATTTGGAGGCACTCGCATAATTTTTTTCTCACAGCAACTCTAATATACATATTCCAGTTGTCTCCTAATTTACGACCTGCACCAACTAAGATCCATGTACATTTAGGTTTGCCACCCACCTGGTAGTTTACCTGCAGGCCAATAAAACTTGGCTTGAGTCCAATGTTAAGTCTACGGAGGCAATAGCATGTCCGTTATTTCTTTAAAGTAGTAATCCTATGTACAATACAATACCAATCAGAATAAATTTACTGGAGACTGCACAATTTAGGATTCCAGGTTAGCTGTTAACTATCTTCCTACATGTTAATTATCTTCCTCCATGTGCAGAAAGACCAATACTATTTTTACGTACTAACATATTTATTGTCCTCCAGCAGTAGCAAGCAATCCATCTGTCAATTGCATGTTATATTTTACCGCTGGAAATATGTAATTTTTGTGGGGCTATATCCATAGTACATTCCTAGGTTACAATGGTACAAATGTGCTTGCTACATATTGTCAGAGCTGGGGATGATTTTAGCTCTAAAGTCTTTGCTATTAAATTGTAACTTTTCCTTATGTTGTTATTTAAAAAAAAAAAAAACATTATTTAGTACATTTCACCTATCGTATATATTTAACTTTTTACTCACTTGGTATAAGCAGTCATGTGAATTTATGACTGCGTTTTAAGGTTACTAAATAAAACAGTCTATTAGAGAACATCTGATCTAAATATACAATGTCCAATTTGTGTTACTGTCCCTGCAAGCTGAATAAATTATGTTTCATCTTCTCGGTCTATATAGCTACAATAATAACATGATCTGTAGTATAAATTTGTCCATAAGCATAGTCCTGCAGCCTAGAGCTTTATACATAGTTAGTTGGTCAAAAAAGAACCAATAGCACTCTCCATTTTTTGCAGGCAGTGTCCCTTTAATTGCTGATAGTCCGTACAACACATTGAGCCAATTAAATGCACAGAAATCACCATGAAAACCAATGTAATCTTCCTGTGAATTGCACCACATTTAAATGCCTCTAAATATTTGAGCCTTTGAGGTTTTACATTAGTGGCCCAATAATGAGGATGTCATGGCATGTACTATTTAAGTTAAGAACAAAAGGAGGCATATATATATGTCCTGCATTTGGTTTGAAGAGGATATTTATGTGAATGACAATTATACATAAAGAGTTAACAAATATTAAAAAAATTAAAAAAAGTGATCAATTAAAACCAGTTGGTGATGGTGAACTATAATCTTTGAGCCTTACTGTATATTTGTGGGAAAAAACTATTTTACAGTAAGTTTTACAAAATATTTTTGCACATTATTGGAATGTATAAAGATAATCGTACCTCTCCCACTAGTGTCTCATCAATAGTATAAAAATAACACAAAATATATGTAATGAACAGTGAGTACCTACAATGCTCCATGCAAAAACATAGACTGTGCTTTCATGGTAGTGTGCTTTTCAGTCACACAAGATAATAGTATATAGGGCTGATATAAAGACAACTTCTTATACACTGTATGAACAAAAGTATTGGGACACCTGACCATTACACAGGGACCTTTCTTGCATTTTAAATACATATGGGTCTATTCACTAAAATTCTAGTTTTTAATACAGCACTTAAATTTGTCTGTTTTGTTAGTCAATGTATGTGTACGATTTGGAGCATTGTTTATCTTAAAATTACGATAATAATGCTGTAAATGCTATTTTGCTCTGAGTATATTTTTTTGTATTTTTCTAATAAAATAATAAATAAATAAAATTTGAGTTTGGAGGTCCAGATTAGCACTAATCTCGACCTCCAAAAATCGAACAGACTCACCACATAATAGAATGCCTCATCTTGACCTACAAAAATGGTATTCACTAAAGTTTTTACGAGGTCGACATGTGGCAAGATGAGGTATGGTGAGGAGGTCGACTTTGACGTGATCAGAGTTTAATTTCGCCTTCCATAGGTGAATTAGTAGAATCCAATAAAATGAAGTAAAATTCGGCATTCGAATTTGGAGGTCCAATTTGACTTAGAATAAAAACCATATTTCAAAATTTCTCTATTGAAATTAATAGGAGGCAAAATGATCAAATGGGTTCTCTTCTAAGTCAAACTTAGATTGTTAAGTCAAACCGAGTTTGACTTAACAAGAAAAAACATTCCATCATTTTGACCTCTCAAGATGTAAGTGAATACCAATTTTTAATGCTTTCTAAGGATCTCGGTGGCGAGATTGGAGGTCGACTCTGACAAGTCATGGCAAGAGGGGGTGAATTCGGATACTAGGGAATCATTCGAGGAGGTCGGGTTTGGAGGAAGAATTTGAAAATAAATTTCGACCTCCAAACTCGACCTCCTTGACCTTTTCTCAAATTTTTGTGAATAGACCCAAGCGACATTAATATGTAGTTGGCCCCCTTGCAGTTATAATAGCTTTCACTCTTTTGGCAAGGCCTTCCACAAAATTTTGGAGTGTTTCGGTGCAAATTTTTGCCCATTCATCTAGTAGAACATTTGTGAGGTCAGGCACTGATGTTGGATGAGACTGCCTCGCTCTCAGTCTCTGTTCCAGTTCATCCCAGAGGTTTTCTATGAGATTGCTCTGTGCCGGCCAGTAAGACGCATCCAACCATGTCTTTATGTCTTTATGGATCTGGCTATGAGTACTGGAGCACAGTCATGCTGGAATAGGAAAATGACTTTCCTGAACTGTTCCCACAAAGTTGGAAGCATAGTATTGTCCAAAATGTTTTGGTATGCTGAAGCATTAACATTTCCCTTCACTGCAAGTTTGGAATTCTTCAGCTATGGAATCAGGAGAACACTAGCGACTTTTACGCACCATGTGCCTCAGCGCTCAGTGACCTTACTCTGTGACTTTAAGTGGCCTTCCGCTTTGTGGCTGGGTTGCTGCTGTTCCAAAACACTTCCATTTTACAATAATACCACTTGCAGTTGACCATAGAATATCTAGCAGGGATGAAATTTCATGCACTGACTTATTGCACACGTGGCTTAATTTTACGGAGCTCTACAGAACGACCCATTTTCATTATAAATGTTTGTAAATGCAGACTGCCTGGCTAGGTGCTTGGTTTTAAACACGTGTGGATATGGGTCTGTTTGAAACAAATACTTTTGTCCATACCATTTATGTCTTTCTTCCCAGGAGTTATGTTTTTATTTGTGTTTATTTATGCAGCTGAAAACTCACTCTATATTGTTTAATGTAATTAAAATTGGGTAAAACAAGTTTGTGTTATCTATTAAAAGACAAACCCTCAAGTTACTAAGTCCAAATAGTCATGTGAACATTTCCTACATTTTTTTACATCGCTGATGCCAAACATACCTCCAGTAAGGGAGGAGATGCTCATATCCCCCACCACTATTGGATGTGTGACATGAGCTTGACGTATCCACACACCAATGACGGTGTGAGTTGGTCGCAGGATTGGCTCACTGCTGCCACAGATTGATGATCTGTCAAATGGCACCCACTCTGAACACACTTAGAGATTGCGTGTATCCTGCACCACTATTAGCTGTGTGCAGTGCAATTTATGCTCACATTACTGTCAGAAAAAAATTATGGGATTTGTTCTGATTTGTTCTCAGCGATGCCACAAGTCTATGTTCCAACAAATGGTACCCACCTTGTCATTGCTCTTCCAAAGAATACTGCTAAATAATTTTTGAAAGATGCACAATGAGTGCACCATCCAAATACCAGTTTTAGAGAATAAGAAATGGCCTTCTGCTTAATTTAAAAATGATCACTCTTCATTGCAATTCACTGGTGACATCTTCCTCCAGTTGTGATTACTTAATTATGGAATAAAAAGGATAGATAAAGTAAATAGATACAGTTAAAAAAAATAACAAAATGATTCCCATGAGTTATATAAGTCATTCATAAATAGTTTGCAGAGGCAAATCTTATCTGCAAGCGGGAAGCCTGACAATAAAATATAAACATTCACACTGCCAACCAATTTAGAATGTTTCCAAAAGGCAAACAGAACAGGCTTGGTTCATCTGTGGTGCGGAAACCAAGGTAGAAAGTACTGAGCACCTCGGAAATTAATTTTACTAAGTAAACGTCTAAATCTAACAGTGGGAAAAATTCAGCCTCTTTGTTTCAATCTTACTGTAAGAACTTGGGCATTTGATTCAAAAAGTGCATCTTCTGAACAATTTCTACAAAGACGTGTAAACTCGACAACCAGTATGCCTCTGAAAGTATGCTTTTGGTGGCAGCTGCTGGCAAGTAAAATAGTATTGCCAGCTGTTTCTTTTCTTAAGTTGTTGGTTGTTATTAAAGTCAAAGTCTGACAAAAATACTGTGATAAAAATATCACTTTTTGTACAAACTATAGGGTAGATTTTGATGAGAAAAGTCGAATTATAAACAAACATCTGCCAGTTTTAAATCTAGATGCTAC
Organism: Pelodytes ibericus; assembly: GCA_036172795.1. Taxonomy (NCBI): domain Eukaryota; kingdom Metazoa; phylum Chordata; class Amphibia; order Anura; family Pelodytidae; genus Pelodytes; species Pelodytes ibericus. The sequence continues at coordinate 88,531,758 of CM069859.1, forward strand.
TTATAAATCTTTAGGTCTAAAAAATATAATAAATGTAGCAAGAAGGCTCACACCCAAATTGCATTCACAGGACTTGTCCCAGCATCCCAATTGCACACACAGGACATGCCCCAGCACCTACATTGCATTCACAGGACTTGCCCCAATGCCCAGATTTCATCCATGCAAAGGCATGTTTTGTTGTGGTTCATGTCAGTGTAAATGATGCAGTCATGTACTTCGAGGAAACACATTCACATCAACAGTTACTAACAAAAGCTACATGATTCATAATTTGTTCAGTTGCAATACAGGATATGTCATCTATTGTATTACATGTCAGCACTGCAAAAAACAGTATGTTGGACACACAATACGCCTGTGTAAGGAACGAATCCAAGAACACTTGATGTAGAAAATAAAAAATCTCAAACTACAATTCATAGATATTTTACATCAACTCGGATATTTAATTTCTAAAATATCAGATAATTGAAAAATATCTAAGTGCCACCTAGAAAAGGGGACATCTTTAAAACACTCTGCAAAAGAGCAATTTGTTTGGATCTTTTCACTACAAACCTGTCTTTCTAATGGCATTAACTCAAAGCATGAGGTGAATGTATTTTTTTCACACATAAAATCTTTATAGTTGACTAAGTTTTAAATATGTAACATTTATAAATGATAAGGTATCTGTCTTTATCTGTTTCATCAATATGGGATACATGTATATGTACATTAAACAAATAAATACAAAATTATACCATAAATATACACATATAGTTTAACTTAGGCACTATATGTACGTGTCCTTAACACTTGCTCATTAAATTGGTACAGTTGTAAATAATGTATATATATATATTTTGTGTACTAGTTTATATGCGTTGGTTTAAATTCACTGACATCTTTGCTGCAACAGGAAATCACATGTCAGAAAACGTAAATCTTGAACACAACTTTCAGCTGGAATATAGTAAGTTCAATTACTATCAATATATTAGTAAGACGTGACTTCCCTCCTTTAAGCCTATGGTTAAGTGCCATAAAGGCACGAAACGTGTGAGGTGTTTATTCACTGGTGTTCTCCGTTTGTACCCGCTTATCATTCTAAAAGCTGACTTTTTGCTAGATATTATTTGCCTCAGAAGTTCTCTCTGCACCTCCTTTAGTGGGTTAGCCCTTTTCAGTGCTGTAGGGTGCACTGTTTGTGTTTCCTACGGCACTGAAAGGGGTAATGTGCTTATTTTTGCCCATCTATTTTTACCGGTCCTCACTGAATCACTGTTTGTGCAGTAATTACCACACTTTACCGCAACGGTTAACGTCAATTTTTAGGTTAATGACCGGCATTGAGTCTAGACCAATGTGTTCACTTACTTGTGGTTATATAATGTTACTAACTCCGGGGGGGGGGGGGGGGGGGTCGGCGATTGGGGTGATTTTCTAAAGTGTGATAGGTTTGTCAGCTTTCTATGCATTAAAAGAAATATATTCTATACCATTGTTAAACAGAGACTGGAGTGCGTTTTTCTAACCTTTCACATTTTAGTAAATGTCACTCATTATTTCTTCCACTAATATAAAATTTACTTTCAAGTGAGAACCTTCATTTTTACCACCAAGGTCCAAGTCATTCAGCAAAGAAAGGATCTCTGACAATGCATATGTGCACCTCTCTTATGCCAGGAGTTAGCTAGTAATCAATTTGTCTATTTGCCATTACCTTTTATGCTCCTGAAAATTAATCATTTTACTAGCTTCAATCATTTGGGAATGTAGAATGCTAATTCAGACCTTATTACAGACACAATTCTTCATTTTGTCCTTCCTTGGCTTGACACAAGAGTCTCATAAATAGTTTCTCTCTTTTTTTCTCTCTGATCCTGAGAGCAGAATTCATTTTCATCTGGGTAGATCAAGACAATCATTGCTCTTTTAGTGAGTCACATTGCAAATACAGAGGTCATGTGGCTTTGTCAACAAACTCCACAAAGTTTGCTAGTAGTGTTGCCACCCAGCCGGTATTTTACCGGCAGGCCGGTAAAAAAAAATTGGCTTGACGCCAATGTTAATTTTATGGAGGTAATAGCATAGCTGGTATACCAAAAGTGGCAACCATATATTCAATTTATTTAATAACACAAAGAAATTATAGAATTTACATTAAATACATGAACTTTTGGGTGTAAACATTTTTTGTGAAAGAGTAAATATCTAGCACAGAAATGCAAAGTGTGTTATGTACAAATTAATGTTGGATGAAAAAAAATCTGACCTGTAATGCTTTTTGTCATCGTGATAACTCATTGCAGTCTTTCAGTAGCAGGCATTAGGGTAGATTCAATGGCCGCCGTTAATTTAAAAATTAGCGTTAGCGGGAATTTACCGCAGTTATGATTCTATGTGCGCTCTCTAACACCAGTAACAATGTAACTGCACTCGTTAAAAAATTACCGGTCACACTAAATACCTCAGTTTTTCAAGGAAGTTTAATGGAACCGGTAAAAAAAAAAAAACTGCATAAAAACAATGTTTGGTGCGGTGATTCTATACATTTCCGGTAAAAACTAATGTCCAGCCACTATTTGCACATTTTGCACAATACCCCCAGTCACTTTAAGTAAATAAATGCCAGAGGCCCCCCTCTAAAAATGTAAATTATCCACCTTGGGGGGCCCAGGGCTAAGGGTGGCATGGGGTCCCCCCTTTAAATAAATAAATGCCCCCATGGGAGGACACGAGGCTACCCAAATGCCCCAGGCATATTAAATCTCTAAAGCCAGGTTTTTATGGCATATGGTTTAATTCACAATCTTTTGAGCATAATAAAAAACCCCATTACTGCTTGATTCAGTGTGTACCTGGCATAATCATAGTGATGAAATCACAGTCTGTGCAGGACTTTGATCCCATTACATTTCATTGTGATCAGACTACAGACCACAGAGTGAAAGGGAAGGTAAGTAGGTGCCATGGGTAGGAAAAAACCATTAAACAGATATTTTCAACACTTCTCATTGTGATACCTTATTTAAAATACATTTATATAAAACAAGGTTACCACCTTTTCTTCTAAATAATACCGGCCTTGCTATTGACTTCAGACTTAACATCAGTCTGAAGACAATGTTCTGACATTTCCTCCTGGAATCTAGATCTTACCATGCATGAATGCAGACTACTGGCCACCAGGGCAGCCATCGGGGGGTAGGGGGGGTTGGGGCGGTCGGGCCGCGGCCCTTTAAAAAAAAATTAAGTTTAGGCAAACGGGGCAGCTGCCCAGGTTCCATTCATTCCTGGGGGCCCAAAGCAGCTGCCCCGTGGGCCCCCGCTGCCCATCACATGGAGACAGTCAAGATCGGGCAGCAGCAAGCTGATCCGCATCCACCGGATGTGGACCCGGCTTTCTGTCACAGCTGCCGGAAATCACATCATGTCCTGTCTGCGGAGGACGAGCAGCACCCAGGTAAGTACCGGGGAAGGGGGGAGGAGGGGGGATTGGCTATGAATGGACAAATTATCAGTGGGCTATTAATGGAAAAATTATCAGTGGGCTATGAATGGACAAATTATCAGTGGGCTAATAATGGACAAATTATCATTGGCTAATAATGGACAAATTATCATTGGCTAATAATGGATAAATTATCCGTGGCTTATCATGGACAAATTATCATTGGCCTATAAATGGACAAATTATCAGTGGGCTATTAATGGTCATATTATCCTTGGGCTAATAAAGGCAAATTATCATTGGCCTATTAATGGAACAATTATTAGTGGGCTAATAATGGTCATATTTTCAGTGGGCTAATAATGGACAAATTATCAATGGACAAATTATCAGTGGGCTAATAATGGAGAAATTATCATTGGGCTAGTAATGGATAAACTATCATTGGCCTATTAATGGACATATTATCAGTGTGCTATTAATGAACAAGTTATCAGTGGACTATTAATGGATAGCACTGATTTTTTTTTCAGTAAGGGGCCATGAAATTTCTGATGGCGGCCCTGCTGGCTACCATGCGTGTGCAAACTTCCCATGATGCCTCCCACCTCCAACTGGGGTAGAATTAGAGTGAGGATGAGAATTAGGGCTATCTCTAATAGCTACTTGAAACCGTGGTACATACATTACGCCAGGAGGGATTACGGGTTGGGGTAAGGATACGTTGTAAGGATAGCTGAGTTAACCCTTACTCTAGCCCAAACCCCCTACAGTTAGCCCTAATTAGAGTTGAGCGGACACCTGGATGTTCGGGTTCGGCGGGTTCGGCCGAACTTCGGAAAAAAGTCCGGGTTCGGGCTCGAACTTGACCCCGAACATGACCCCAAACCCCATTGAAGTCAATGGGGACACGAACCTTTGGCCACTAAAATGCCTCTAAAAAAGTATTGGAAAGGGCTAGAGGGCTGCAAAATGAAGTAAAATGTGGGTGAGTGAACCCCATTCATACGAATAGGTCAATTGACCTATTCGTATGAATGGGGACTCTATTTCGGTTTATAGAAAGCCAATAGCATTACATGTATTCCATAAGCCGAAAGTCTATAAACCGAACGACATTCGGTTTATAGACTTTTGGATTATACAATACATGTAATGCTATTGCTATTCTATAAACCGAAAGTCTATAAACCGAATGTCATTCGGTGTATAGACTTTCGGCTTATGGAATACATGTAATGCTATTGGCTTTCTATAAACCGAATTAGAGACCCCATTCATAAGAAATTATTATGAATGGGGACTCTATTTCGGTTTATAGAAAGCCAATAGCCATGTAATGGGGACTCTATTTCGGTTTATAGAAAGCCAATAGCATTACATGTATTCCATAAGCCGAAAGTCTATAAACCGAACGACATTCGGTTTATAGACTTTCGGTTTATAGAATACATGTAATTCTATTGCTATTCTATAAACCGAAAGTCTATAAACCGAATGTCATTCGGTTTATAGACTTTCGGCTTATGGAATACATGTAATAAGAAATTCTTATGAATGGGGACTCTATTTCAGTTTATAGAAAGCCAATAGCATTACATACAATGTAATCGCCGAACCCCGAACTCCAACACGAACATACAGTGGAATGTCCGTGTTCGGGTCCAGGGTTCAAAAAACGTAATGTTCGGTACGAACCCGAACAGTGCGGTTCGGGTTCACTCAACACTAGCCCTAATCCTAACCCTCACTCTAACACTAACCTACCAGGTCTAATCGTTCAACCGTTGGCGGCGGGAGGCATCATGGGACGTGTTGTTGTTAGCATGACACATTTTGCTGAGATGCTTGCACATGCATGGTGTCCGGTAGTCTGCAATTCCACCAAGCTGTCTAATCATTGATCTGAGTTATCGTACGCATGGGTGGTTCACAGCGTAAGACCTGGATTCCGGAAGAAAATGTCAGATCAACTTCTGTGGCAACCCTAATTTAAAAACAATTGCTGACCCTTTCACTATAGTTGCCGGTACAAACTGTTGATTTGGAATTAGAACCATATTGAACAAAGTAAAATGTACTGTTTCTATCACATAGAGTGCAATATATCCCCATACTCATTGGTTTTAGACATGTAATTTTGGAGACAATGAGATCCTTTTTTGATTTTCTCCTGGTCACATTCAGCTTCTGTATACATGGCTAAAAGTCAAGTACAACCAGTGTTTCATGCCACTGCTGATGTTTCCTATGACCTTCTATTTTTTTGACAGGTTTACTGTGCTAATTATACCAACATTTTTTCTGCTTTAGTGCCAGATGGAATTGCAATACAATGCAGCCAGCAAACAATCAGAAAAAGGCTGAAACTGTTCTAGATAAATCATCATGTTGTGCAAAACTAAAGTAATCTGCAGCTTCTTTTCATTTCTATTTCTAAAAATGGGTTATACTTTTCTATTATGGCCGTATAAAATTATTCAGGCCATCATTTCAGACATTAAAATTACACAACTTAAGTCCTATGTGTAGTATAATCAATACACATTCTATGTAAATAAGACCTGTAAATGTAGCTTTCTTGGTAAGTTTAAAACTGACCAAAGACCTAGTCATTTTTTGGTAATCTCGTTGACTAAATACCGTATTTTTCCAATCATAGGCCTTACCCGAATATAGGTCCAACAATTTGATGCTAACACATGAAAATGCACAAGGGGAGACTGAGGTCTGAATGAGACATGATTTGTTCCCCACTAAAGCCTGATTATAGGCCTCACTCCTAATTTAAACATTTAAATTGTGTGGGGGGGGGGGGGGGGAGTGCGGCCTATAAATCGGGACAATATGGTATTTTATATCAGGTATTTTGGACAGATGTTATCTGATTCTGGTTATGTTTAAAGGTTGTCCAGTACAGTGGGCATTTGATCCAAGGGGTCCATGTATAAAATGGATACATAGGTTGAGTATTATCCTTTTATAGGTTGAGTATTATCCGGACCCAAAATCCGATTTTTTTTTTTTCCGGACGTGGGTCAGAGCTCAGACACTGCTGCTCATGCTGAGCAGCACTGTCTGAGCTCTGTGCGCATGGGAGATGCGCAATAGATATGGGTGTAGAGAGAAGAGAGAGACAGGCATGGGAAGGGAGGGAGGAGAGAGAGACAGGCATAGAAAGGGAGAGGAAAGAGAGAGACAGGAATGGGAAGGAAGAGGAAAGAGAGGGTGACAGGCAAGTGGAGATAAACCGGCGTGGGAAGAGAAAGGAGATCGACTGGCATGGGAAGAGAGAGGAGAGGGACCGGCATGGGAGAGGAGAGGGACAGACATGATGAGGGAGAGGAGAGGTACAAGCATGAGGAGGGAGAGGAGAGGGACAGGCATGAGGAGGAAGAGGAGACAGACAGGGGACACATCAAGAAATGTACTTTTTCTTTAAAAATAAAAAAACCGCTCGCTTGTCTGTGTGTGTGACTGTCTCTGTGTGTATGTGTGAGATTGTGTTTATGATTACATGACTGCTGTGCTGTTGTCTGGCTGTTAAAAGTAGGATAGGTAAGGGGAGGGGAAAGGGGCAGAGCCAGATGGTGGCAAAATGAGTGTTCGCCTAGGGTGTCAAAAATCCTTGCACCGGCCCTGGCTTCATCTTCCCGGGCACTGTAAATGTGGAGCCAGCGCTCATGGGAAATGTAATAACCAGAGCACTGTGACGGGAGGGAGGGACTACAGCTCCACTGCTGGAAATGACTCCACTGCTGGAAAGTTGCTCACACTGAATTTAGATAATGTAAATCATTTATCGGACTGGTGCGGCCAAAATTATCTGTTAACCGTAAATATCCATTATCCGAAATTCTGCAGGTCCCAATCATTTCGGATAAGAGATACACATAGGCGTGCGCACGTTGTGTGCCGGGTGTGCCTGGGCACACCCTAATCAAGCCTCAAAATTGAGGCTCTCTCACCTCCGTGCAGGGCCGTCTTTAACGCGGGGCAAACGGGGCAGCTGCCCTGGGCCCATTTACTCCTGGGGGGCCCCAAGGCAGCTGTCCCGTGGGCCCCCAGCCCCTGCTGCCGCATTCACAGCGCATTGCGCTTGTGAACGCTTTTTTCCGGCAAGCCGCATCCGATGGATGCGACGGCCGAAAAAAAAAAAACAACTGACGCCGGATGTGACGTCGCGTCACATCCGGTTTCTGTTTCCCTCCTCCGTGCAAGAGGGAAGACTGCACGGAGGAGACATCCGGCGGGGGACACGGAGTATCTGATTGGCACTATATTACTGGGCATATGATTGGCACTATATTACTGGGTATCTGACTGGCACTATATTACTTGGCATCTGATTGGCACTATATTACTGGGCATCTGATTGGCACTATATTACTGGGTATCTGATTGGCACTATATTAATTGGCATCTGATTGGCACTATATTACTGGGCATATGATTGGCACTATATTACTGGGTATCTGACTGGCACTATATTACTTGGCATCTGATTGGCACTATATTACTGGGCATCTGATTGGCACTATATTACTGGGTATCTGACTGGCACTATATTACTTGGCATCTGATTGGCACAATATTACTGGGCATCTGATTGGCACTATATTACTGGGTATCTGACTGGCACTATATTACTTGGCATCTGATTGGCACTATATTACTGGGCATCTGATTGGCACTATATTACTGGGTATCTGACTGGCACTATATTACTGGGTATCTGATTGGCACTATATTACTTGGCATCTGATTGGCACTATATTACTGGGCATCTGATTGGCACTATATTACTGGGTATCTGATTGGCACTATATTACTTGGCATCTGATTGGCACTATATTACTGGGCATCTGATTGGCACTATATTACTGGGTATCTGATTGGCACTATATTACTGGGTATCTGACTGGCACTATATTACTTGGCATCTGATTGGCACAATATTACTGGGCATCTGATTGGCACTATATTACTGGGTATCTGACTGGCACTATATTACTTGGCATCTGATTGGCACTATATTACTGGGCATCTGATTGGCACTATATTACTGGGTATCTGACTGGCACTATATTACTGGGTATCTGATTGGCACTATATTACTTGGCATCTGATTGGCACTATATTACTGGGCATCTGATTGGCACTATATTACTGGGTATCTGATTGGCACTATATTACTTGGCATCTGATTGGCACTATATTACTGGGCATCTGATTGGCACTATATTACTGGGTATCTGATTGGCACTATATTACTGGGCATCTGATTGGCACTATATTACTGGGCATCTGACTGGCACAATATTACTGGGCTCTGGCCTCCACAATATTACTGGGCTCTGACTGGCACAATACTGGGCTCTGGCTGGCACAATATTACAGGCATCTGACTGGCATAATATTACAGGCATCTGACTGGCACAATATTACAGGCATCTGACTGGCACAATATTCCTGGCCTCTGACTGCACACTATTACAGGCATCTGACTGGCATAATATTACAGGCATCTGACTGGCATTATATTACAGGCATCTGGCTGGCACAATATTACTGGGCTCTGGCCTCCACAATATTACTGGGCTCTGACTGGCACAATACTGGGCTCTGGCTGGCACAATATTACAGGCATCTGACTGTCATAATATTACAGGCATCTGACTGGCACAATATTACAGGCATCTGACTGGCACAATATTCCTGGCCTCTGACTGCACACTATTACAGGCATCTGACTGGCATAATATTACAGGCACCTGACTGGCATTATATTACAGGCATCTGGCTGGCACTATATTACTGGGCATCTGGCTGGCACAATATTACTGGGCATCTGGCTGGTACAATATTACTGGGCATCTGGCTGGCACAATATTACTGGCCTCTGACTGCACACTATTACAGGCATCTGACTGGCATAATATTGCAGGCATCTGACTGGCAAAATATTGCAGGCATCTGACTGGCACAATATTACTAGGCTCTGACTGGCACAATATTACTGGGCTCTGACTGGCACAATATTACTGGCATCCGAAAGTTACAATATTACTGGCATCTGAATGGCACAACAATTATGGCATATGTGTGTGTGTGTGGGGGGGGGGGGTAACATTGCGATGGATGGCGGGATTGCATGCAGGGGAGGGGGCAGGGTCCAGGGGGCCCAAGCAAATGCTTGCCCAGGGTCCAATCACTATTAAAGACGGCCCTTCCTCCGTGCTGCACTGCCGTCTGCCGCCCGAGTTTGTCTCCTAATCCGATCCTTCACTATGCGAGCGGAAGCGCCGCATAGTGAAGGACGGACTTTCTCCTCCCTCAGACCTCCCCTGTAATGTACGCGTTCGCGTACACGCGTTCCGTGACGTCACGCAGAGGCTGAGTCACGGCAACGCAAGGGTGAGGCCCAGCCGCAGTGCCAGAGGAGAGGGTGCAGAGCGGAGCACAGGCACATCGTTTTTTCCCAGGAGGGGTTCTGGGGCGGCCGGCTGGCTGGTAAACTTTAAGTAAGTGTTTTTTTAAGTTAAAAAATGTGAAATGTTTGTTTACATTGCTAAATGCTTAATTAATAAAAAAAAAGTTTTAATACAGTTTTTAAATGTTTGTTTATATTGATAATTATATGAATGCGGGTCTGTATGTAAGTATGCAGAGTGCATTTGTGTATGTGTGTGTGTGTGTATAGATATATAGATAGATATATATCTATCTATATATCTATACACACACACGTGTGCGGCGTGTGTGTTTGTGCTTTAGGGTGCACACCCTAATGCAATAGGCTGCGCACGCCTATGGAGATACACAACCTATATATGCTTAATACCCTGTGATTTTTTTATTTTTAACTAGAGGAGTATTCCCATCACCTTTACCCCATTGTGTTGGCTTCTCATTAAAGAGGAAGTAATACATTAAAAAACTATTAATACATTGTCCTTGTTGTGCTTACTTACACAATTTTTAAATTACATTTGTACCATGTTTTGTTTAGCACATTTAATTAATCTAGTAGATAGAAAGTAAACACTAGGACACAAAGCATAGTTTCCAATTTTGAAAACAATTTCCAGGGATACTTTGCAGCTCAGCTTCCAATTACTAACTTTAAAATTGACCACGCCTACTTTAAAAAGCTCTGCCCACTCCACATAATTAGCATAATTTAACCTCACCCTCTGGTCACAGTGTAGATTATATCACCAAATTCCCAACAACATTACCATGCACCCTTGGTATCAAACAGATACATTTGCAGCACAACATCTACATCAGGCAGGTGCATTTTATCACTTTTACATGAAATATAGTAAGACATTGTGCAGTTGTGCTTCAGTTGCTGTGTCTACACCATAAAACATACCTTAGTATGAAAATACCACTTCTGCTGGAAGGCCATTCAATGTATCAAATCCAAACAGTTTTGACCGGCTCAAAAAGCCCAAAATAGGATAGGTAGTGAGTGTAGTAGTATATTACCTCCAGGTGCTGGAACACAATAGGGTCTACTCAAGGCCCAGGATTAAGCACCGTCTGGTGCGAAACGCGTTAAGCGTTTGTCTTTTTGCCTGTCCTCTATCCCTCTGCCTGATGCCTTTTATATATTCTGGATCACAATAAAAGAAGATTCTTCTTTCATGCAACTCAATTTGGATTTATTTTATTTACCTACCGGATGATTACTGCTGACACACCCTGTTTGTTTCCCATTCAATGTATCCACTACCCTATCAGTAAAGTAATACTTTCATTAGTGTCTGGCCTTATCCTTTATCTAGGGTAGCTTTATGCCTATACCATGCCTGCTTAAACTCATTCACTGTATTAACCTCTACCACTTCTACTGGAAGGTTATTGCATGCACCCACTACCTTCACAGTAAATTGATACTTTCATTAGTCCCTGACCTTATCTTATATCTAGGATAGCTTTATTCCTGTCCTATGCATGCTTAAACTCATTCACTGTATTAACCTCTACCACTTCTGCTGGAAGACTAATCCATGCATCCACTACCCTCTCAGTAAAGTAATACTTTCATTAGTCCCTGGTTTTGCATCCTATGCATGCTTAAACTCCTTCACTGTGTTAACATCTACCACATCTACTGGAAGACTATTCCATGCATCCATATGCTCTCAGTAAAGTAATACTTTCATTAGTTCCTGACCTTATCTTATATCTAGGATAGCCCTATGCTTATCCCATGCAGTGGCGTCCCGAGGGGGGGGGGGGCGGACCGCACCGGGTGACACCTCCAGTGGGGGTGACGTTACGTCACATCCGGTGCTGTGTTTCCCTCCTCCGTGCAGAAGGGAAGACTGCACGGAGGAGGCGTCCGTCCGGGAGCACAGAGTAGCAGCGATTCGGTAAGTGATGAGGAAGGGGGGGAGGAGGGTGGTTTAAAACGAGCAGTTTATTACTGGGCTCTGGCTGGCACTGTATTACTGGGCATCTGGCTGGCACTATATTACTGGGCTCTGGCTGGCACTATATTACTGGGCATCTGGCTGGCACTATATTTCTGGGCTATGGCTGGCACTATATTACTGGGCATCTGGCTGGCACTATATTACTGGGAATCTGGCTGGCACTATATTACTGGGCTCTGGCTGGCACTATATTACTGGGCATCTGGCTGGCACTATATTACTGGGATCTGGCTGGCACTATATTACTGGGCATCTGGCTGTCACTATATTACTGGGCTCTGGCTGGCACTATATTACTGGGCTTCTGGCTGTCACTATATTACTGGGCTCTGGCTGGCACTATATTACTGGGCTCTGACTGGCAAAATATTCCTGGGCTCTGAGTGGCACTATATTTCTGTGCATCTGGTTGGCACTATATTCCTGGGCTCTGACTGGCATAATATTCCTGGGCTCTGACTGGCACACTATTCCTGGTATCTGACTGGCATAATATTCCTGGGCTCTGACTGGCACACTATTCCTGGTATCTGACTGGCATAATATTCCTGGGCTCTGACTGGCATAATATTCCTGGGCTCTGACTGGCACTATATTACTGGGCTCTGAATGGCATAGTATTCCTGGGCTCTGTTTGGCATAATATTCCTGGGCTCTGACTGACACTATATTACTGGTATCTGACTGGCACACTATTATTGGTATCTGACTGGCACAATATTCCTGGGCTCTGACTGGCATAATATTCCTGGGCTCTGACTGGCACACTATTCCTGGTATCTGACTGGCATAATATTCCTGGGCTCTGACTGGCACACTATTCCTGGTATCTGACTGGCATAATATTCCTGGGCTCTGACTGGCATAATATTCCTGGGCTCTGACTGGCACACTATTCCTGGGCTCTGACTGGCATAATATTCCTGGGCTCTGACTGGCATAATATTCCTGGGCTCTGACTGGCACACTATTCCTGGTATCTGACTGGCATAATATTCCTGGGCTCTGACTGGCATAATATTCCTGGGCTCTGTCTGGCACACTATTCCTGGGCTCTGACTGGCATAATATTTCTGGGCTCTGACTGGCACACTATTCCTGGGCTCTGACTGGCATAATATTCCTGGGCTCTGACTAGCATAATATTCCTGGGCTCTTACTGGCACACTATTCCTGGTATCTGACTGGCATAATATTCCTGGGCTCTGACTGGCATAATATTCCTGGGCTCTGACTGGCATAATATTCCTGGGCTCTGACTGGCACACTATTACTGGGCTCTGACTGGCACTATATTACTGGTATCTGACTGGCATAATATTACTGGGCTCTGACTGGCACTATATTACTGGTATCTGACTGGCATAATATTACTGGGCTCTAACTGGCACTATATTACTGGTATCTGACTGGCACTATATTACTGGGCTCTGACTGGCATAATATTACTGGGCTCTGACTGGCACTATATTACTGGTATCTGACTGGCACAATATTCCTGGGTTCTGACTGGCACAATATTCCTGGGTTCTGACTGGCACTATATTACTGGGCTCTGACTGGCACAATATTCCTGGGTTCTGACTGGCACACTATTACTGGGCTCTGACTGGCACACTATTCCTGAGCTCTGACTGGCACAATATTATTGGGTTCTGACTGGCACAATATTCCTGAGCTCTGAGTGGCACACTATTACTGGGCTCTGAGTGTCACACTATTACTGGGCTCTGAGTGGCACACTATTACTGGGCTCTGAGTGGCACAATATTCCTGGGCTCTGAGTGGCAGAATATTACTGGGCTCTGACTGGCACACTATTACTGGGCTCTGAGTGGCACACTATTACTTGGTTCTGACTGGCACACTATTCCTGGGATCTGAGTAGTACACTATTACTGGGCTCTGACTGGCACAATATTCCTGGGCTCTGACTCGCACAATATTACTGATATCTGACTGGCACAATATTTCTGGGCTCTGAGTGGCAGAATTTTACTGAGCTCTGACTGGCACAATATTCCGGAGCTCTGACTAACACAATATTTCTGGGTTCTGACTGGCACAATATTCCTGAGCTCTGAGTGGCACACTATTACTGGGCTCTGAGTGGCACACTATTCCTGGTCTTTGAGTGGCACACTATTACTGGGCTCTGAGTGGCACACTATTCCTGGTCTTTGAGTGGCACACTATTACTGGGCTCTGAGTGGCAAAATATTCCTGGGCTCTGAGTGGCACAATATTACTTGGCTCTGGCTGGCACACTATTACTGGGCTCTGAGTGGCACACTATTACTGGGCTCTGAGTGGCACAATATTACTGGGCTCTGACTGGCACAATATTACTGGGCTCTGACTGGCACACTATTACTGGGCTCTGACTGGCACACTATTACTGGGCTCTGAGTTGCACACTATTACTGGGTTCTGACTGGCACACTATTCCTGGGCTCTGAGTGGCACACTATTACTGGGCTCTGACTGACACACTATTACTGGGCTCTGAGTGGCACACTATTACTGGGTTCTGACTGGCACACTATTCCTGGGCTCTGAGTGACACACTATTACTGGGCTCCGACTGGCACAATATTCCTGGGCTCTGACTGGCACACTATTACTGGGCTCTGAGTGGCACAATATTCCTGGGCTCTGACTGGCACAATATTCCTGGGCTCTGACTGGCACACTATTACTGGGCTCTGAGTGGCACAATATTCCTGGGCTCTGACTGGCACACTATTCCTGGGCTCTGACTGGCACAATATTCCTGCGCTCTGACTGGCACAATATTACTGGGCTCTGACTGGCACAATACTACTGGTTTCTGACTGGCACAATATTACTGGTATCTGACTGGCACAATATTTCGGGGCTCTGAGTGGCAGAATATTACTGGGCTCTGACTGGCACAATATTCCTGAGCTCTGACTGGCACAATATTACTGGGTTCTGACTGGCACAATATTCCTGAGCTCTGAGTGGCACACTATTACTGGGCTCTGAGTGGCACACTATTACTGGGCTCTGAGTGGCACACTATTCCTGGTCTTTGAGTGGCACACTATTACTGGGCTCTCAAGGCACAATATTCCTGGGCTCTGAGTGGCACAATATTACTTGGCTCTGGCTGGCACACTATTACTGGGCTCTGAGTGGCACAATATTCCTGGGATCTGAGTGGCACAATATTACTTGGCTCTGGCTGGCACACTATTACTGGGCTCTGAGTGGCACACTATTACTGGGCTCTGACTGGCACACTATTACTGGGCTCTGACTGGCACACTATTACTGGGCTCTGACTGGCACACTATTACTGGGCTCTGAGAGGCACACTTTTACTGGGTTCTGACTGACACACTATTCTTGGGCTCTGAGTGGCACACTATTACTGGGCTCTGAGTGGCACAATATTCCTGGGCTCTGACTGGCACAATATTACTGGGCTCTGACTGGCACAATACTACTGGTATCTGACTGGCACAATATTACTGGTATCTGACTGGCACAATATTACTGGGCTCTGACTGGCACAATATTACTGGGCTCTGACTGGCACAATATTCCTGGGCTCTGACTGGCACAATATTACTGGTATCTGAGTGGCACACTATTACTGGGTTCTGACTGGCATACCATTACTGGGCTCTGACTGGCACAATATTCCTGGTATCTGAATGGCACAATATTCCTGGGCTCTGACTGGCACAATATTCCTGGGCTCTGACTGGCACAATATTACTGGGCTCTGACTGGCACACTATTACTGGGCTCTGAATGGCACAATATTACTGGCTTTGACTGGCACAATATTCCTGGTATCTGACTGGCATAATATTACTGGGCTCTGAGTGGCACACTATTACTGGGCTCTGACTGGCACAGTATTACTGGGCTCTGACTGGCACAATATTACAGGCATCTGACTGGCACACTATTACTGGGCTCTGAATGACACAATATTCCTGGTATCTGACTGGCACAATATTACTGGGCTCTGAGTGGCACAATATTACTGGTATCTGACTGGCACAATATTACTGGTATCTGACTGACACAATATTCCTGGGCTCTGACTGGCACAATATTACTGGTATCTGAGTGGCACACTATTACTGGGTTCTGACTGGCATACCATTACTGGGCTCTGACTGGCACAATATTCCTGGTATCTGAATGGCACAATATTCCTGGGCTCTGACTGGCACAATATTCCTGGGCTCTGACTGGCACAATATTACTGGGCTCTGACTGGCACACTATTACTGGGCTCTGAATGGCACAATATTACTGGGCTCTGACTGGCACAATATTCCTGGTATCTGACTGGCATAATATTACTGGGCTCTGAGTGGCACACTATTACTGGGCTCTGACTGGCACAGTATTACTGGGCTCTGACTGGCACAATATTACAGGCATCTGACTGGCACACTATTACTGGGCTCTGAATGACACAATATTCCTGGTATCTGACTGGCACAATATTACTGGGCTCTGAGTGGCACAATATTACTGGTATCTGACTGGCACAATATTACTGGTATCTGACTGACACAATGTTACTGGGCTCTGAATGGCACACTATTCCTGGTATCTGACTCACACAATATTACTGGGCTCTGAGTGGCACAATATTACTGGTATCTGAATGGCACAATATTACTGGTATCTGACTGGCACAATATTACTGGGTTCTGAGTGGCACAATATTCCTGGTATCTATAATTGTACAATTGTCGTGGGGCTCCTGTGTGTTGCATAATCAACGGCGGTCCCATGTGTGCATAATTATGGGGCGCTTGTGTGTGGCATATTTATCGAGCCCCATGTGTGGCATAATTAAGGGACTTTTTTGTGTGGCACAATTAAGGGACTCTTTTGTGTGGCATAATTATGGGGCACCTGTGTGTGTGGCATAATTAATTGGGCAGAGGTGAGGCATAAATAGTGGGGCTCTGGTGTGGCATAATTTATGGGGCTCTGGTGTGGCATAATTTATGGGGCTATGGTGTGCCATAATTTATGGGGCTCTGGTGTGGCATAATTTATGGGGCTCCTGTGTGTGGCATAATTTATGGGGCTCCTGTGTGTGGCATTGTTAATAGGCCATCTAACTGGCATTACTAAGGAATCTGTTTGACATTGAAGGGGATGGATTAATTAAAGGGGGGTGGATTAATTAAATTTTATTTATTTCTAAGTTAATTTATTTTTCATAGTTCCATTTTTTTTCAAGTTGATATACAGTTTACAAATTTGTGCAATAAATATTAGTGAAAACATTGAAAAAATTGTGGGTGTTTTCTTACATTTTTATTATGGGGGGGTGCCACACTCAGGGTCCGCCCCGGTTGCCAAATGCTCTAGGTACGCCCCTGCTTGTAAGTTTTATCCTTCAACCCATGAACCAGTTTAGTAGCCCTTCTCTGAACTCTCTCCAAAGTATCAATATCCTTCTCGAGATACGGTCTCCAGTACTGCGTACAATACTCCAAGTGAGGTCTCACCAGTGCTCTGTACAATGGCATGAGCACTTCCCTCTTCCTACTGCTAATACCTCTCCCTATGCAACCAAGCATTCTTCTAGCATTTCCTGCTGCTCTATTGCATTGCCTACCTACCTTTAAGTCCTCTGAAATTATTACTCTAAATCCCTTTCCTCAGATGTTGAGGTTAGGACTGTACCAAATAGTCTATATTCTTCTTTTTGGGTTTTTACGCCCAAGGTGCATAATCTTGCACTTGCCCACATTAAATGTCAGTTGCCACAGCTCTGACCATTTTTCTAGTTTAGCTAAATCATTTGCCATTTGGCTTGTACCTCCATGAATATCAACCCTGCTGCAAATCTTTGTATCATCAGCAAAAAGACATACTTTGCCAACAAGACCTTCTGCAATATCGCTAATAAAAATATTAAAGAGAATGGGTCCAAGTACAGATCCCTGAGGTACCCCACTAGTATCAAGACCTTGCATCGAATATACCCCATTGACTACAACCCTCTGTTGCCTGTCACTCAGCCATTGTCTAATCCATTCAACAATATTGAAATCCAAACTCATGGATTTCAGTTTATTGATAAGCCTTCTATATGCGACAGTGTCAAAATCCTTACTGAAATCTAGGTAAGCAATGTCTACTGCACCACCCTGATCTATTATTTTAGTCACCCAATCAAAAAAATCAATAAGATTAGTTTGGCATGATCTCCCTGAAGTAAACCCATGCTGTCTCTGATCTTGAAATCCAAGCGACTTTAGATGTTCAACAATCCTATTCTTTAACAAGGTTTCCATTATTTTCCCCACTACTGAAGTAAGACTTACTGGTCTATAGTTGCCCGCCTCCTCCCTACTACCTTTCTTGTGAATGGGCACAACATTAGCTAATTTCCAATCTTCTGGAACTACTCCCGTTAACAATGATTGGTTAAATAAATCTGTTAACGGTTTTGCTAGTACACCACTAAGTTCTTTAAATAACTTTGGATGTATCCCATCAGGTCCCATCGACTTATTTGTCTTTACTTTAGACAGCTGAAGTAAAACCTCTTCCTCTGTAAACTTACATGCATCAAAAGACTCATTCGTCTTTTTCCCTAAATGAGGTCCCTTACCCTCATTTTCATTTGTAAAAACTGAACAAAAATATTCATTAAGGCAGTCTGCTAAGCCTTTATCCTCTTCTACATAGCATCCTTCTTTTGTTTTTAATCTAACTAATCCTTGTTTTACTTTCCTTTTCTCATTTATGTATCTAAAAAATGTTTTATCCCCCTTTTTAACTGACTGGTCTATAGTCTCTTCTGTGTGTGCTTTGGAAGCTCTTATAGCTTGCTTTGCCTCTTTCTGCCTACTCTTATAGATCTTTCTATCTTCCTCACTCTGAGTATTTTTATAATTATTAAATGCTAGCTTTTTATTTTTTACTATTTTAGCCACCTCTGCAGAGTACCACAGTGGTTTCTTAAATTGTTTTGCTCTTACTGACAAGCCTTATGCAATTTTCTGTTGCCTTCAGTAGTGCAACTTTTAGATAATCCTATTTCTCCTGGACTCCATTTAAATTGCTCCAGTCTGATAATGACTCCTTTACACTTAATCTAATTTTAGAAAAGTCTGTTTTTCTAAAATCTAAAACTTTTGTTTTTGTGTGGTGTGACTGCGTCACTGTTCTTATTTTAAACCACACTGTCTGGTGATCACTAGATCTAAACTTTCACCTACAGTAATATCTGATAACAAATCTCCATTTGTGAACACTTAGTCTAGTATGGCCTGCTTTCGAGTATATAGTAGTATTAAATCCACTTTTTTATGATATGTCTTAGAAACCCACCGTTCCATCGACTTTTATCTCACCAATCTATCTAAATCTCCATGCTCTCAGTCAGTGAGTAGATTTCCGCAATCATAGAAGTAAGACTTCAGGAGACCGCCAAACACCTTGTTATGTGCACCTTCTTAGCTCCAAGAACACTGCGAGTGTAGAGTGGCTTTGTCATCGCTCCTCCCCTCGTTTTTTTCTTACTTATTGATGTTTTCCCTTTGTACACTCAAGAGCAATGCTAATAATTATCCATAACCAAACCATTCCCCTCTTCATTGCTCCCAAAGATATTACTTAAACTATAACTATACCCCTCCACCTATG
Organism: Pelodytes ibericus; assembly: GCA_036172795.1. Lineage (NCBI taxonomy): Eukaryota > Metazoa > Chordata > Amphibia > Anura > Pelodytidae > Pelodytes > Pelodytes ibericus. The sequence continues at coordinate 88,551,312 of CM069859.1, forward strand.
GACCCCTGCATATGTTATTGCACTTACATAACAGCTCTTGATGAAGAACAATACCAGAGATGTCATGTCAGCTCTAGAGTGGTATCACATCACTGAATATTGATCATCAACAGCTGTTATATGTGTACCCTCCCCCATCATGAAACATGTATTAGTTAATCGTTTCATTTCCAAAAGTGTAGATTATCAATTCACTGTGGAAGTGAAAGATTTCCATTAACTTGGTAAGAGGATGAGTGGAATTACATACAAAACAATACAAAATAGATACGTTGAAATAAAAATATTGTGTATTTACATTTCTCATTTTTTTTCATTAGAATATTGTTTGTAAAAATGTTTTTTGTACTTTCAGTTAGTAATTTTTGAATTTATTTCTTTATTTTTAATGAAGCCCGGGGCAATGAGAGATCAACATGAGGGAGAGGAGGGTGGGAAGAGATTTCTCAAACAAATTGGGTTACAGGAGTGGTAAGCAAACAAGGGTTTCACGGACGTGAATAAAAGGTGAAAAGTGCAGCGCAGGAATGGATCACCAGAGACGATAATGTAAAGGAGACACCCTGCTTCTGATCTGACAGTTCAGGACGGACCTCCGAATTTGCCCCCTGTGGATGTGAAAATGACAAGCAAGTGGAGAGGAGGATGTAAGAAAATGTAACAGTTTTAATCTGAAATTAAAAAACCCCCATAAATTCTCAAATATAAAAAAAATATTTTTTTAACCCCCTGTGCCCCATGTGAGTAGCTAAGTAAATCACTTCCAGGTGGGAGTGGCATCTAGGCTAGAGGGCTTTGTCATCTGATTTTGCTGGGGCTAGAGGGGCCACAGAGCCAGATACTAGAAGGCAGAGAACATTGCCAATACATAGCAGTGGACATACACAACACATCAGTGGATGTTAAAAATATAAACAACCAGGAGTGTCCGTGTCAATGGCCATTTGGTTCCCATGACCTCGAGAAGCTCGGCCTTAAAGTCCAGCAGACTCTGGTGGGCAGTGTGTCTGGCAGCAGCGGCTTTTCAACTGCCTCTTGATGTCGGAGTATTTAAAATATAATAGGAAAACATTAATATTTGTCATCATCTGTATATGCTATCAAGTTTACACAGAACAATTTATACATACATGTATATACAAACGTAATTGTGTATATATACACACTCCTATGAACATATGTTAAAACACATCTACTGATATACATATACTATTATCATAACTCCCCATATTTCTCTGTAGCTAATTGGGATGCCAAAGGGCGGAGCTTGGGATGTAGAGAGGCAGTGATAACGTGCATGCGTGGTAGTGCTGTAATTCATGCATGGTAGCACTATCAGTCTTCCTGACAACTCTACCTGCCGTCTCCAATGTCCGAGACACCAGAGAACGTGATCCAAAAAAGCGGGACAGAGATAGAGCTCAGCGGGACAGGCCTCTAAGTGGGAGACTTGGGTAATATGCTATTACTGTCACGACAGCACTGTCACAATGCCTATCACTCCCTCCTCACCAACCTCCTTACCTGCTCAGAACTCCCCGGAGATCTGTCTCACTGCAATCTGGTCTCCATTAACAGGTCTTTCATGAGTAATCCTAGGTTACTGTTCTGCACATGTGCAGTTCTGCGTTTGGCTTCCTGCCCTTACTCATCCTTAAAGGGCCAGGTTTAAACATTACTTTTCCTGTGCTTCTCATTGGTTGATTGTTTGGTAGGAGGGCTATTTAAACCTCATGTGTGCACTTGCTCCTTGCCTGAAATAGTGCTCCAAGCCTTTTCTAGCGTTCACAGACTACCTTTGACTCCTGTTGCTGATTTTGCCTGTTTTTGACCCGGCCTGTTAGCCGCCTGTCTTGACTCTTCGCCTGCCTCCTGACTCCGATCGTTTGCTGCCAGCCCTGATCTCTGCTTGTTGACCATTCTCTTGCCTAGCCCTCCTGTACCTTCGTTTTTGGTAATTGCTCCCGTGTCAGTTTTATTCTGGTTACGTTTCATTACTCTAGTAAGTGTCAGAGTGCCAAAGTCCTGGAGGAAAGAAACCTGAGGCTCAACCGTAGGGTGGAATTCCTTCAGGCAGAAGAATTCTGTTCACTTGCCTGGGTTTGTTACGTATACCATACCTACTTCTGCACAGTGGTTCCAGCTCTGCATCAACCTTACAATTACACAGGCATGTATATGTACTGCAGCTTCAAACTACAACACCCATGTGCCTTAGCAACTTGTACAATGCATTTTTACACTTAATATTTGCAGCCACATGTAACATTCCCTGTATGTACAGCTCTAGTTATCCTTAACACAGCTAATACAAGTGAAATGAAAATTGGAGCTACTTGAATAAACCTCTGAGGTTTTAACAGGTACTGCAACTGAAGCATTTACTAACTAAGCTACCTAGCATACAAAGGTTAATTTATATGAATAACTCCTTCCAAATGGGTTCTGAAAAACAGTGGTTGTAATAGGTGCAATGTACCCTAGCCCATCTCTCTAACTGACCAGTTAGCCATTTTTTTTATGTCAGCAGTTGTGGATAGAACTCACCATTTTATTCAGCCAGCCTAGTAGCCCCCTTCCACGAAAAACCCCCCAACCTTGAATGGGAGAAAAACATTGGCCTAGTGGGGGTCCCACACTTTGTTTTTGCCCCATGGTCCTTATCCAAATAATAAAAAACGTTCAAATATAAAATTACTACTATAGACATATTAATAAATTCGCAAATTAGACAATTAGGGAAGGAGCCCTAATTAAGACCTCAACTAGGGAATGTGAAGTAGCAGAATGCATTTGTAACTTTTAAAATTAGGCACATTTTTAAATCAAAATAAAAGTTTAGCAGCTCTTTCAATAATAAAAGAGAAGACAAATGTTTACCAAGTTGCTATCTACAATGAGAAAAAATTGCAGCCATAGAGCATTTTTCTTAAAGTTCCACATAATGAATGTACTGCTTCCAGTTGTCAAAATAAAGAATAAGGGTCAGTGGATAAAACATTACACCACAGAAAGCAAAGCCAAAGCAATCACTAATTTACATCACTTCAAAACCAGACCAAAAGGCTAAAAGTTCAAAAATTGCATTCCTGATGATAATATTGATATTAGATCCTCATTAACCTCTAGAATTCACACAAATGATTAGCATGCACTCCCAGTTCCATCAGGAATATTGATCATCTGTATTAACATTGTTTGTGTACAAATAATAAATGATCGACAATAATTATGTAAGCAAACAATGCTGACATGAGAAATCAATAGCCCTAACGACGACTGGTCACTAATAATGCTCATTTGATTGATGCTTAAATTAATTAGGGTTCTGACACATTATAACTATTTTCCATATTGCTTTCAGCTAAGGCTTTCTCCTAATTTGTTTTAGCAGCACAAATGTGAAGCTGCCCGATTCATTGTAAGTTTTGCTTTTGGTGGGCAAATCTCTTAGGATATTGTACACCTGGTTTGTATAAAGGTTGTGTTAAATCGTGTTTATTACGTCTTCCTGCATGATCATCACAAGATATCCATTTTTCCCCTTAAAGATATCATTAAAATAAAAAAGTAAACGGACTTAAAAGCAAGACTTCAAAGTTCTGATCAAAGTATGTCTTGGGCTCTTTTTAAGATGCTCTCTAATGTCTCTTTCTTCTGTCTTCCCTTCTCACTTTTCACATATGCTTACATAATGCATACATAAAAAGAGCAATAACACTAAATTAGGGCTGTTTGACGGAAGAGAGAAAAGCATTAGGTCTTCTTAAATGGGAACAAATATGCTTTGAAAAATACATTAATTGTAGAACATTTTGAATGCAGCTTTAGATTGTGGAATCTGTAAGGTCAACTCTCCCAGTCCTAAAATGAAAAATAAAAATAAATACTAAATCAAGAGTTATGGCTTTAAAATTAAGAACTTTTATTTAGTTTACTACTTCAATTAACTACATAAAACTAATAATACAATTACATTGCAGTTTATTTAGTTGATATGACTTGATCTAATTAAATTAACAAATGTGAAAAAAATAGTAGGCTAGATATCAATCTGGTTACTACACAGTATTGCGTGATGTTCTGTGATTCTGCCCTGGTCCCGGGATGTTGGCAAAAACAAAACTGAGTGCAACCAGCCCTATGTCTAATCCACTTTTTTATTTTGCCCTTCTACACTGGTTGTACATTAATACTTCCTTATACACATTTGTCTATTTCTGCATCCTCTGCAACTTTCAGACCTATTGTAGCCATGTTCACATTTCTCCATTCCTTATTTTAACCCTCACCAAGCTGCCAGTTTCAGTTCCTTCTTGAACCTCCATTTCCCATCTCTTCTCACTGCCAGAATGCCGGGAGGACACATGACCACATCTGGTAGTCCATGAAGAGTACTCGGGTCCCTTGCAGCTCTTTGTGGGATCTGGCATCTATCCTTATAATCGGGCCTCACTTAGAAACATAGAATGTGTTGGCAGATAAGAACAATTTGGCCCATCTAGTCTGCCCAATTTTCTAAACACTTTTATTAGTCATAGGCCTTATATTAAATCTAGGATTGTATATCTTACAACTTCTTTACTGCGTTTATCTCAACCACTTCTACTGGAAGACTATTCCATGCATCCACCACATCTCAATAAGTAATACTTCCTGATAATACTTTTAAATCTTTGCCGCTATAAATTAAAAACGATGTCCTCTTATAGTGTCCTACTGTGTTGATTCCCTTTATGCATTTAAATGTTTCTATCATTTCCTCCCCTGTTACGTCTTTCCTCCAAGCTTTACATGTTGTGATCTTTTAACCTTTCCTGGTAAGTTTTATCCTTCAAGCCATGAACCAGTTTAGTAGTCCTTGAGTTCTTATGATAGGGCACACCTTGAGTGAATAAACAGTGAGGGAAAAAAGTATTTGATCCCCTTCTGATTTTGAACATTTGCCCATTGATAAAGAAATGATCAGACTATAATTTTAATGGTAGGTGTATTTTAACAGTGAGAGACAGAATGACAAAAAAAAAATTACAGAAAAAAAACGCATGTCAAAAAAATTATAAATGGATTTGCATGTCAATGAGTGAAATAAGTTGTGAGGCTGGGAGTCAGGAGCGTAGCGCAGGGGAGCTCCAGCAGTAGGTAAATCCAAAGGCAATAGTACAAAGGGATTAGGCAAAAGCAAGGTCAAAGGCAGTCCAGAGGGTCAAGGCAGGCAGATTAGTAGCAAAAACGAGTTTGGGAAGCCGGGGTCAGGAGAGGAGAGATCAGTAGTATCCAAGAGGGAAGCCAAAGGGTCAATAGCCGGTGGTTCAAAATACAATGCTGAATAGTAATGAGAGGTAACAGGAACTTCACCAGGAGAGAACCTAGCTTGGGAATAAACAAGCACAGAATGGCAGGTGAGCATGGTTTAAATAGGGAGTCAGGCATCCTCCCTCTTCCATTCACTGCATAGTAGGTGTGCTGGAAAGGCAACACCCATACTCCTCCCTCTATCTAGTCCTGTGTTGAATGACCACGCCCCTTGACAGTGAAACCATGCCCCCAGGCAGCACAAGCACTACTCGAGGCCGGGGATGTGGCCTAGTCCGCAACCGCTTAGCCACAACGGAGGACGGAGCTCTGGAGGTGAGTGAAGAAGACAGGGGACCCTGATGCCTGTGGGTAGTGGGACCTGGAACCTGAAATAAGTATTTGACCCCTTCGATTTAGTACTTGGTGGCAAAACCTTTGTTGGCAATCACAGAGATCAGACGTTTCTTGTAGTTAGCCATCAGGTTTGCACACATCTCAGGAGGGATCTTGTCCCACTCCTCTTTGCAGATCCTCTCCAAGTCATTAAGGTTTCGAGGCTGATGTTTGGCAACTCGAAACTTCAGCTCCCTCCACAGATTTTCTATGGGATTAAGGTCTGAAGACTGGCTAGGCCACTCCAGGACCTTAATGTGCTTCTTCGTGAGCCACTTCTTTGTTGCCTTGGCTGTTTGTTTTGGGTCATTGTCATGCTGGAATACCTATCCATGACCCATTTTCAATGCCTTGGCTGAGGGTAGGAGGTTCTCACCAAAGATTTGACGATTCATGGCCCCATCCATCGTCCCGTTGATGTGGTGCAGTTGTCCTATCCCCTAAGCATAAAAACACCCCCAAAGCATAATGTTTCCACCTCCATGTTTGACGGTGGAGATGGTGTTCTTGGGGTCATAGGCAGCATTCCTCTACATCTAAACACAGCGAGTTGAGTTGATGCCAAAGAGCTCAATTTTGGTCTCATCTGACCACAACACTTTCACCCAGTTCTCCTCTGAATCAGTCAGATGTCCATTGGCAACTGCAGACAGGCCTGTACATGTGCTTTCTTGAGCAGGAGGACCTTGCGGGCGCTGCAGGATTTCAGTCCTTCACGACGTAGTGTGTTACCAATTGTTTTCTTGGTGACTATGGTCCCAGCTGCCATGAGATAATTAACAAGATCCTCCCGTGTAGTTCTGGGCTGATTCCTCACCGTTCTCATGATCATTGAAACTCCACGAGGTGAGATCTTGCATGGAGCATCAGACTGAGGGAGACTGAAAGTTATTTTGTGTTTCTTACATTTGCAAATAATAGCACCAACTGTTGTCCCCTTCTCACCAAGCTGCTTGGCGATGATCTTGTAGCCCATTCCAGCCTTGTGTAGGTCTAAGATCTTGTCCCTGACATCCTTGGACAGCTCTTTGATCTTGGCCATGGTGGAGAGTTTGGAATCTGATTGACTGATTGCTTCTGTGGACAGGTGTCTTTTATACAGGAAATGAGTAGTTAAGAGAGTACTCCTAATCTCAGCTCATTACCTGTATAAAAGATTTGGCTGATTGATAGGAGATCAAATACGTATTTCACTCATTGACACGCAAATCAATTTATAACTTTTTTGACTTGTGTTTTGCTGGGCTTTTTTGTCATTCTGTCTGTCACTGTTAACATACACCTTCCATTAAATATGTCTATAAATGATAGACTGATCATTTCTTTGTCAGTGGGCAAACGTTCAAAATCAGCAGGGGATCAAATACTTTTTTCCCTCACTGTAAGTCGAGATGTCTTTGGAGGATATGCTCTAAATAAAATCTTGCCTTTTATCTGAGCAAATACAATAATAAACTCTACTGTGTGAGTATTCTATTTGCAGCATATTTGCAAATAAATGTTTAATTCTATGGCTTCTCCATTTTGTCTTTATTTTTGTTAAATAAATCATGACATGGTGTAATATGTCATGTGGTGTTGTTCCTCTGTGGTTGTATTTACCTAATTTTAAGACCTGTTAACCCCTTAACGACAGGTGACGTGCCTGGCACGTCATGCACTAAATGGAGTAAAGAAAGCGACCAGCGGTCGCTTTCTTTACTCTAACGGTGTTGCTACAATGCCTCTAGGTAGAGGCATTGTGCAACACCCCCCAAATGTTCAGGGGCGCGCTACGATCACTCCACGGAGTGATCGTAGCAGCCATTTAAAAATGGCTGCGCCCGCTGCACACATGTGCTTAGAAAGCGAACGATCGTTCGCTTTCTAAGCATCTGCGGTGTTGTTAAAGTGCCTCGCCAGCGAGGCACTTAACACCTTCAGCTGCCCCAGAGCCGATGGTGGTCGCTCTCCTGAGCGACCCCATCGGCTCAGTAGAAGGGAACGCTGCCTATACAGGCAGCGCTTCCCTTCTAATGGCAAGAGCATCGGAAGTGAAAGTATTTCACTTCCGATCCTCTAGGGGGAGCCAATCGATGCCGGCACAACAGATCTATGTGATCTGTGTGCAGGCATGTATGGTAAGTGCTCTGATGAGCACTTATCATACTGTCAAAGGCAATATTAGCAAATATTGCCTTTGACAAGTATTGATCTGCCTCCCTCACCTTACTAGTTATAGTAAGGGAGAGAGACAGATCAGATAAAGTAAAAAAATAAAATAAAATAATAAAAAAAATATTTAATAAAATTTTAAACACCAAGGGCTTTTATAAAAGCCATTTAACCCCTTCCCTGCCATTGATCGCTGTGTACGCAGTGATCATACACAGCAGCACATTTTTTGCTGTCTGCATTTTTTAGGGGTTCATTTTTTTTTTTACTGTAATTCATTACAGTATAAAAAAAAGCTCTTTTAAGAGAGATTAACCCCTTTCTTGCTGTAGATCACTGCCTAAGCAGCGATCTGACGCAAATGCAGCAATCTTGCTGCAGAAGCATTTTTAATTTTTTTTTTACTTTTTTATTACACCCGTCACGTGTTAATTATACCCGCTAGGGGACTACGTTTAACGTAAAAAATTTTTTTTTAGCTGTCTGACCGCATGTATAGCGATCAGTAACAGCTGATAAGTGACAAAGGCGGGTTGGCGTTTGCTTAGATGAGCATCACCATTCGTCTGGTTAGATCAATATTTGTAAATATTTGATCTGACCCGTGTAGATCTGCCTCCCTCTCACTTGAGTTTTAGTGAGGGAGGGAGACAGAGCTGTATAATGTAAGTTTTTAATTATAATATATTTAATAGAATTGAGACCCAAAGGCTTTTATAAAAGCCGTTTCCAGTATTTAACCCCTTCCCTGCAATTGATCGCTGTGTACGCAGTGATCTTACACAGCAGCACATTTTTTGCTGTCTGTGCATTTTTTTAGGGGTTATTTTTTTTTACTTTGATTTATTACAGTATATCAAAGGCTCTTTTAAGAGCTATTAACCCCTTCCTTGCCGTATATCACTTCCTAAGCAGCACATATGGTCACTGCCTAAGCAGTGCATATGGTCACTGCCTAAGCAGCGCATATGGAGCAATCTAGTCGCAGAAGGATTTTTTTTTGCTATCAGCATTTTTTTTGTCAGACTCGCTAGGGGTTAGTTATACCCACTAGGGGATTACGTGTATTCCTTTTGAAGCTGTCTGAACGCGTGTATAGCGATCAGTAACAGCCGATCAGTGGCAAAGGTGGTTTGGTGATTTCTCAGATGAGCATCACCATTTGTCTGGTTCGTAAATATTGTTCTGACCCATATGGATCTGCCTCCCTCTCCTCACTTGAGTTTTAGTGAGGGAAAGAGACAGATCTGTATAACATAATTTTTTAATTGTAATAAATTAAATAAAATGTAAAAAAATTGTGAGTCCCAAGGGCTTTTATAAAAGCCATACCCTTTGTATAGTGTAGTGTATTAACCCCTTCCCTGCCACTGATCACTGCACAGCAGAACCTTTTTTCTTGTCTGTGCATTTTTAGGGGTTAATTTTTTTGTACAGTACTACAAAGGCTCTTATAAGAGCTATTAACCCCTTTCTTGCTCTACATGTTCAAATTCCAAGTTTGAAAATCAAAAAGCGCACCTCTCAAATGTAGCCTTTCAACACCCAACAAAGCTGACAAAGCTATGCATGGGTGGTATCCCTGTGCTCGGGAGATGTTGCTGAACATATATTGTGGTATTGTTTGTCAGTGACACATACCGAAATATGTGAATTTGTGTCTAAAGTACAATGTATGTGGGAAAAAATACACAATAAAATGACTACCACAAACTTTGACAAAGGCTGGTGGTAGAATTGGTGCATGGAAAGTGTTAAAATAACACCATTTGAAATAGCCTAGGGTGTCTACTTTTACAAAATATATACTTTTTGGGGTAAAATACACTGTCCTACTTTAAAAAAAAGTCCCAAATGAAAGATGGGCTCAGGCTGGCTACACGTCAATATTCCAAGTTGAAAATGCGCACCTTCACAATGTGGCCCTTTTAGCCCCCAAACAACCCAACAAACCTATGCACGGGTGGTATCCCTGTACTCAGGAGATGTTGTTGAACACATATTGGGTTATTGTTTGGCAGTGACACATACCAAAATCTGTGAATTTATGTCTAAAATACAATATTTGTGAAAACAAAACACACAAAAATTACTACCACAAACTTTGACAAAGGCTGGTGGTAGAATTAGTGCATGGAAAGTGTTAAAATACCACCATTTGAAACAGCGTAGGGTGTCTACTTTTAAAAAATATATGGGTTGATGGGGTAAAATACACTGGCTGGTTTCAAATATGTCCCAAATGGGACATGGGTGCAGGCGGTCTGCATGTCAAAATTTCAATTTGGAAAACCAAAAACTGCACCTACCAAATTTGGCCTTTTACCCCCCAAACAACCCAACAAACCTATGCATGGGTGGTATCCCTGTACTCAATAGATGTTGTTGAACACTTATTGGGGTGTTATTTGGCAGTGACACATACCAAAATCTGTAAATTCATGTCTGAAGTACAAGGTTTGTGAAAAAAAAACACAAAAAAATTACTACCACAAACTTTGACAAAGGCTGGTGGTAGAATTACTGCATGGAAAGTGTAAAAATACCACCATTTGAGATAGCCTAGGGTGTCTACTTTTAAAAAATATATGGGTTGATGTGGTAAAATACACTGGCTGGTTTCAAATATGTCCCAAATGGGACATGGGTGCAGGCTGTCTGCATGTCAAAATTTCAAATTGGAAAACCAAAAACTGCACCTCCCAAATTTGGCCTTTTACCCCCCAAACAATCCAACAAACCTATGCATGGGGGGTATCCCTGTACTCAAGAGATGTTGCTGAACACTTATTGGGGTGTTATTTGGCAGTGACACATACCAAAATCTGTAAATTCATGTCTGAAGTACAAGGTTTGTGAAAAAAAAACACAAAAAAATTACTACCACAAACTTTGACAAAGGCTGGTGGTAGAATTAGTGCATGGAAAGTGTTAAAATACCACCATTTGAAACAGCGTAGGGTGTCTACTTTTAAAAAATATATGGGTTGATGGGGTAAAATACACTGGCTGGTTTCAAATATGTCCCAAATGGGACATGGGTGCAGGCGGTCTGCATGTCAAAATTTCAATTTGGAAAACCAAAAACTGCACCTACCAAATTTGGCCTTTTACCCCCCAAACAACCCAACAAACCTATGCATGGGTGGTATCCCTGTACTCAATAGATGTTGTTGAACACTTATTGGGGTGTTATTTGGCAGTGACACATACCAAAATCTGTAAATTCATGTCTGAAGTACAAGGTTTGTGAAAAAAAAACACAAAAAAATTACTACCACAAACTTTGACAAAGGCTGGTGGTAGAATTACTGCATGGAAAGTGTAAAAATACCACCATTTGAGATAGCCTAGGGTGTCTACTTTTAAAAAAATATATGGGTTGATGTGGTAAAATACACTGGCTGGTTTCAAATATGTCCCAAATGGGACATGGGTGCAGGCTGTCTGCATGTCAAAATTTCAAATTGGAAAACCAAAAACTGCACCTCCCAAATTTGGCCTTTTACCCCCCAAACAATCCAACAAACCTATGCATGGGGGGTATCCCTGTACTCAAGAGATGTTGCTGAACACTTATTGGGGTGTTATTTGGCAGTGACACATACCAAAATCTGTAAATTCATGTCTGAAGTACAAGGTTTGTGAAAAAAAAACACAAAAAAATTACTACCACAAACTTTGACAAAGGCTGGTGGTAGAATTAGTGCATGGAAAGTGTTAAAATACCACCATTTGAGATAGCCTAGGGTGTCTACTTTTAAAAAATATATGGGTTGATGGGGTAAAATACACTGGCTGGTTTCAAATATGTCCCAAATGGGACATGGGTGCAGGCTGTCTGCATGTAAAAATTTCAAGTTGGAAAACAAAAAACTGCACCTCACAAATTTGGCATTTTAGCCCCCAAACAACCCAACAAACCTATGCATGGGTGGTATCCCTGTACTCAGGAGAAATAGTAGAATCTATTTAGCATGTTTTTTCGTTCGCTATTGTCGATGAGGAGAAGTTGTTTCAAATAAAAACAAAGAAATTTGTGTATTTTTTTTTTTTTACCATATTTTATTATTTTTTTTAAATAATATGATAAGATATGATCAAAAATATGGCATCCATAGAAAGCCCTTTTTGTCCCGATAAAAACAATATATAATATGTGTGGGTACAGCAAATGACGAAGAAGAAAATTACTGCTAAACACAAACAGCACAGAAATGTTAAAATAGCCATTGTCCAGAAAGGACAAAAATGTTTCAAAGGCTCTGTCCTTAAGGGGTTAAAGTAAAGATGATTGTTTTAGAATTCAAAGATGGTGTGCTTTCTTTTCCCCATGACTGTATGTACACAAAGAGATATCCACACATTAATAAAATCTCTTAAAATTGCTTATTGTATTTGTATCTAAAGATTTTTGCACCTGTTTTCTTAGGTAGGGCTAGCCCTTGAGTTACAAAGTTAAAGCCAGCAAAAGTTAGTTTTGTTTACAGTGACAACAGACAAGTGTTAATTTAACACTATGGGACTGGGGTTGTAATAGCCACCCAGGGCCGGTGGCTATTACAACACCAAGATTAACTTAGACAAGATTAACTTTGCCACATCCATGTAGTGATACCATTTCAGTGGTGGTTTAGTCAGTTCAGTCTATAGTTAGCCACACACAGATGTGGTACGGTATAGCAATATTCTGCTCCTTAGTCTTGCCAACAGGATTTACCCCAGCACCCTCATTGCACTAACAGGACTGCATATAAAATCCTCCAGAAGGGGGGGGGGGTCTGTGCTAGACCAGCGCCTATCTTGCCTATAAGTAGCGCCAGCCCTGTAGTCACCTCCAGTCTAGGCGTTTTCCCAATAAATTAAACAATACTGGGACCAGTCTTTGTAAAAATTAACCCCTTGCCGAGAAACTCCCTTAATGACAAAGGACGTGCCTGGCACGTCCTGCAGTCAATGAAGCGGTTTTCGCGATCAACGATCGCGAAAACCGCTTTAACAGTGCTGTCTATTGCCTCGACATCGAGGCAATAGCCAGCACCGAAATTTCTATTTTGGGACCCCCACGATCGCCCTACGGAGCGATCGTGGGGAGCCATATTGACGGAGCATGCTGCTCCGTCAATATGGCTAAGCCCTCTGCTGGTCTGAGCTTCAGAAGTGAAAGTAACTTCACTTCCATCGCTCTGAATATGCTACTTGACTGCCCCTAGTGGTAGTTTAGTAGCATTGCAATGGAAAAAATGTAAAATACATATTTAATTAATTAAAAACAGGTTATAGGCTATATTAGCCTATAGGGTTAAAATTAAATATTTTTTAGCATAATGGATAGGGTTAAAATTAAAAAATATTAAGGGATATAATAAGGATTAGAGTTGGGGTTAAATTTAGTGTTAGGGTTAAATTTTGGGTTCGGGTTGGGGTCAAAAGATCAATATAGGAAAAAACCAAAAAACACTATTTTTGGTTTTTGCCCCATAACTCGCAAAAAAATACCTAAAAATATGGAAACATGCATATTTTTGAACTCGGGAGAACATTTAGAAACTATTTAGATGGGGTCTTTTTTAATGATTTTATTTGTGTAAATTATATTTTAGGTCAAAGTTAGAAAAAGTGTTTATTTTTTATTTTTTTTTGTAGTAAATCATAAGATATGATGAACATAATGGTATCTAATGAAAGCCCTTCTTATGACGATAAAAACAACATATAATTTGTGTGGGTACTGTATGTGAGAAAGAAAAAAATTACAGCTAAACACAAACACCCTAGAAATGTCAAAACAGCCATTGTCACCAAGGGAAAGTCAAGGTGAAAATGTCTTGTCACTAAGGGGTTAATCTATCTAAGAAAACACCACCAAAAATAAAATGGAAAACAAACAGGTGTTGCACCTATCTCTAAGTATCTGTACTTAGCGGATGACGGATGCAGTATGAAATCTCTAATGGAATATCAAACTGCAAAAGGAGGCATCTGATTAGCTGACTGTCAGCCAATCAGAAGCCTCCCTGCACCAGCCCTACGATTTGGTTGGTTTTCAAAATGGTTTAATTCTGCATCTGTCCTCTGCTGAGAAGTGCTGGTGGCCAATTTATTTTTAAATAGTACCACTGGCATAGCACTGGTTTGTGGCACCATTTAATTTAATATTTTATGGGGCCAATTAACTGATATTGATGGGGGTCAGTTTACTTGTTTTATAAATATTGAGACTAGGACTAGGGGAACATTGCTGGCTCTTAAACCTGGGGATGTGTTCTTTATTTGGGACCAGGGGCCACTTCAGCAGCCCTGGTCTCCCAATTTGATTGGAGGGAGACAGGGTATTGCAGAATATTTTTTTTGAGATAGGTTAACCTTTTCAGTTCTGTAGGGAGCACTTTGTGTTCCCTACTGCACTGAGAGGGTTATCGTTCATATATTAAATGGCAAAAATGTATGCATTTTTGTCCTTTTATTTTTACCTCTCATTGAATCACTGTTTGCAAGGTAAGTATAGGTTTATTTTCAATGTGTGTGAATCTACCCCATTAGCATGAAATCAGCTGGATCAAATTGGTATTTTGTTCTGTCAAGGCTGCTTGAATGTTGACAAGGATGCTTTTATAAGAGTCCTCTCTACTATCAGTACCTGCACAGACTCTGCAAGCAAATAATATCTCCTTAAGATGTTTTGACTGGACCTTATGCGGACTATGTGCTCATATGTTTATTTATATTTCCTTATGAAATTAATAATCACTGTCACTCCAACCCATGTATGTGGCCTTCCACATTAAAACATGAATAACACTGCACTACTCTATCAGTGATGTTTTCTAAACAAAACATGACATAAACCTAATTTAAAAACCAAGTAAGGATAACATGCATGGCAGTCCGGAATGAGGGCACTTGCCAGTAAACCAGCTTATTCTAGTTAAAATGTCAAACTGGTTAGAGAGATCAATGGAACCTAACAAGTTTTGCAAATACAGCATGTTTACTAACATGTAAAGTTCGTGTCCTGCAAAAAAAATGGGCAATCTGATTAGCCATGTACCTGATTGAAAAAGCCTGTAGGTGCAAGCTCTTCAGAGGGCCCCGAACAATGTATACATGCAGTATTGTATCTTCCACAAGGCAAACAAGGCACTCGCCTAGGGCGGCACTTTGCCAGAGGGCGGCACTTTACCAAAGGGTGTTAAAGCAAAATTCTGGTGCTTGGAACATTTTCGCTCCCTCCCCCACCGTTCAGCAAGCTTTAGCTCCTTCCAGTTAATTGGGGTGATGGGGGCATGTAATGGGGGTTATGGGGCCTTTAGTGAGTGTACAACATGGGTAATGGGGCATGTCGTATCTGTGCAAGATGGGTGGGGGGGGTGCCCGAATTTTGTCTGCCTAGGGCAGCACAAAGCCAAGATACAACACTGTATACATGCACACATTTCAAATATAGTTATCAATTGGGATACTTTGGTTTTTGCTTTTTTTTCTTCCTCCTAGGTGCCTGCTAGAAGTTGCAGAGCTGAGGGGTGGGAGTCATTTGAAGGTACTAAGCTGATATTTTTAAGTAAATTAAACATATTTAGAATAAAGATATCCAAACTGTAATAAGTAAATACATTTTATGCTTAATGCAAGGAAAATGTAACAGTCAGAGAGAGTGATTATTTAACGTATTAATGTTAAATGTCCAAATATTTCTTTTAAAACATGACTCACAGAGTCACAGTTGTCTTGCAGAGGAATGAGTGACTTTACAATTAATTTACTTCTTGGTATAGCAACCAAATGTCTCTATTTTGTTTTTACAGACTAAATGTGCAAACATATTTATTTTTCTTTTCTTACTCTTAACCCAAAAGCCCATGGAGCTTTTTAGATTGTTAATATAAGAACAAAATGTCTTTCTTAGTGTTTAAGCATAAAATATCTGTATATACTGTAAATTGTAAAATCTTACCACCTTTTCTCCATAAAGTTTCTATTCATATTGAGGAATCTGACTACATCTGGTAAAAAGTAAACATTATGTCTAGTCTGAAAAGATATTTCAAATGCTAGACAACAATCTTTTCAGTATTTTAACACAGTATTTGAAATAAAAACACGCTGTGTTATGAAACATTAAATGATCAGAAATGTGTATGATGTCCTTTTTGCAACAACTGGTAATGTTCAAGGTAAACATAAATATAACAGAAATTGATAACATTAAGGCTGCATACAGTGGTGTATTTTGGCCCATGCCAAGGGAGCCATGAAACAGGGGGTGGCATTTTACTTCCCTCCAGGAAATCTGCCTGCTTGCTGGCTCAGTCACCCACCGTGCAGAGTGGGTGAACGCAGTGCAAGGTTTGAAGTCGATTTCATGCCCTGCCCCCTCACTGGTTTATTTAAATATGGTGGTCATTGTCAGGAAGAGGGGACAGAGAGGGAAGGGACAAGGTGGGCACAAGCTGCTAGGGCAACAAAATGTCACTGGTAAGTTGTTTGTGGGCAAAGGTGGCCCCAACAAGCTGTTTGGGGGCAACAAAAGACAGAGGTGGAGCCAAAAGAGAAAGAGGTGGATCCTAAATAGGATGAGGTGCAGCCTGGACTGGAAGAGATGGGGAAATTGAAGATTGAGCAGGTTCATTTGCCGAGTTATCCATTTTGTCCAAGTGCTCTTGCAGCGATGATACAATAGTTCAGACTCTGTTACCCTACTTAATTTTGTGTCATCAGCAAACACTAATATGCTCCCTATGACCACCAGGAGATAATTAATAAACTAATTAAAAAGAAGAGAAAAAGACAGATCACTGAGAACTTCCCATTTACCACCACTATTTGCATTCTATCTTTCAACCAATTGCTGTACAATTTGTACAGTAACTTTTTGTGTTGAACTGTATTAAATGCCTTATCAAAGTCTAAATATATCACATCCACTGCAGCACCCATATCTAGATTTCTACTCACTTCTTCATGGAATGTACCATATTTGCTTGAATATAAGATTTCCCTGGTTATAAAACGACCCCCAAACTTTGGATATTCATTTAGGAAAAAAAATAAAAGCCTGAATATAAAACTATGCAACAGGGGGGAAATGATTTACTTGTAAATATTATTTCACATGTAAACATTTTTTACATATTTAATAAAAATGATGATAGAAACATTTCAAATTTCTATTCAATTTTAAATGTCAAGTTAAATGTCAAGCCAGACTTAGCCACTGCATCCCCCACACAGCCATATGCCCCCAGACTTAGCCAATGCATCCCCCCATAGCCATCTGCACCCCAGACTTAGTCAATGGATTCCCCCACAATCATTTGCCCCCCAGACTTAGCCAATACACCCAACACACAGCCATCTTCCCCAGACATAACCAATGCATCCCCCACAGACATAGCCAATTCTCCCACACGCACAGCCATCTGCCCCCCAGACTTAGCCAATGCTTCCCCCTATAGCCATCTGCCCCCCAGACTTAGCCAACAGATTCCCCCACAGTCATTTGACCCCCAGTCTTAGCCAATGCACCCACTCACAGCCATCTACCCCCAGACATAGCCAATGCATCCCCCCAGATATAGCCAATTCTCCCTCACACACAGCCATCTGTCCCCCAGACTTAGCCAATGCTTTCCCCCACACAGCTATCTGCCCCAAGACTTAGCCAGTGCTTCCCCCACACAGCCTTCTTCCCCCAGACTTAGCCAATGCTTCCCCCCACACAGCCATCTGCCACCAGACTTAGCCAATGCTTCCCCCACACAGCCTTCTTCCCCCAGACTTAGCCAATGCTTCCCCCTACACAGCCATCTGCCCCCGACTTAGCCAATTCTTACCCCCACACAGCCATCTGCCCCCAGACTTAGACACAGCTCCCCACACAGCCCTCTGTCCTCAAGACTTAGCCAATGTTGCCCCCACCCCCCAAACTTAGCTAACTTGGCCGACATCCTAGCGCCTTACTACAGGCCGGTGATGCGACCTACATAGCATTTATGCGGCCTCCTGGTGGGACACGCTGAGAGCGGAGGTGGCTGGACCAAGTAAGGGACCAGCGGCAGGTCCGGGACACAACAGACTGCCCTCCTTATAAGCCACCACTGGAGGGCCTTTCAGAGTCGGATGCTTTGGATGTGCTCTATGAAGCGCACGAACCCTGGCGGGTGCGAGAACATTGAAGTCGGGTTCTCAGGATCTCTCGTTCTGTCGTGATGTGAACCAAGGAGCTAAGTGCTGGGGTTACAACTGTAGATTGGCCCAAAAATAGAAAAAGCCGGAAGCAGAGGTACCAGAGGAGAAGGCAGCAGAGGTCAAGGCAATGAAGTCCCTGACTCCACCCACCACCTCCCAGGTAGCGTCCCTGCCTCTGGTAGGCCTAATGATGGAGGCAGAGCAGAGACCTACCTCCTACAACTTCCTCCTCGCTTCCCCCAATGGGTGTGTGTCAGTGAACCGCAGGCAGGCACGCCCCCCCCCCCCCCCCCCCCCACTATTTGGGGTATGATTAAAAGACAAACTTTAAATATAAAACAAGGGGACTTTTAAAAAAAAAATATGGTAATTAAGTTAGTTTGACAAGATATCTCTTTCACAAAGCCATGTTGTCTCCTGCTAAGAAATTCCTGTTCAAGATGAAATCTTTAACAGACCTTCAAACAGTTTCCCCACCACAGATGTCATGCTTACAGGTCTGTAATTGCCTGGCTGGGATTTTGATTCCTTTTTAAATATAGGCACCACATCAGCTTTACGCCAACGTGTAGGCACCATGCCTGATTTAAAAGAATCCCTGAAAATCAAACATAATCTGACCAGGGTCTGGCTAAGCTTTTAAAGTATCCCTTGGGTGTATACCATCTGGCTCCATATCTTAGTCAACATTGGCACCGTTTAATTGTTTAAATAATTTTTCTTGTCAGCCAATCACATTCTTGCTATGACTATTCAGTAAAAGTAGCTTACAGATTCTTGGTTATTGGTTTCCCTTGCTTTCTGCAGTCTCCACAGACTTAATTTCTGATAACAAAGACTCAACGTTATCTGCCTTGAATTTTTTGGCATTTATATATGCAAAGAATTCTTTGGGATTCCCCGCTCTACTTAGCAATTATTTCATTTTTTTAATTCTCAAATTTATCTAATTGTCTTTTTACAGGCTTTGTTGGCTTCTTTATATTTTGCAAATGCCTTTGTGGTTCCCTCAGCTTTATGTTTGAACGTGACATTCTTTTTATTTACTTCCAGATTTACCTTACTGGTTAGCCACAATGGTTTTGGTTTGCTTCGTTTATACTTGTTTCCAAAGGGTATACATTTATATATATATTTTTTGTAGTGTTGGTTTGGAGGTATTCCACTTGTCTTCTGTGTTTTCCCAAAAATAATCCATCCCAGTCAACAAGACCAAAGAATGTATTAACCCCTTCACGTCAATGGACGTGTCAGGCATGTCCAACCGGGAACTGCCTGACATGTCCTGCGCTGAAACAAGCAGTTTTCGCGATCAACAATAGCGAAAACCGCTCTGACGGTGCTGCTCTATTGCCTCAACGTCGAATTTAGGGTTTGGGTTGAGGTGAAAAGGTCAATATAAGAAAAAAACAAAAACTGTATTTTTTGTTTTTGCCCCATAACTCGCAAAAAAACGTTGGAAAAACATGGAAACAAGCATATTTCTGAACTCAGGACAACATTTAGAAACTATTTATATGGGTTCTTTTTAATGATTGTATTTGTGTAAATTATATTTTAGGTCTAAGTTCGAAATTGTGTTTTTATTTTATTTTTTCATCATATTTTATGATTTTTTTTGTAGTAGATTATAATATATGATGAACATAATGGTATCTAATGAAAGCCTTTCTTATGACGATAAAAACAACGTATAATTTGTGTGGGTACAGTATGTGAGAAAGAAGAAAATTACAGCTAAACACAAACACCCCAGAAATATAGAAACAGCACTTGTCACCAAGGGAAAGTCAAGGTCAAAATGTCTTGTCACTAAGTGGTTAAACCTACTAAAGTTGGCCTTCAGTGTTTTGGTGGAACCTATACCAATTTGCCTTTTTTTTAATTAAACCCTTCCCAACGCTAGGACGTACTATGCCATCCTGATTTTACAGTGCCTAAAAGACGCTAGGACGGCATAGTATGTCCAGTGTTAAACAGCTCATTGTGGCTCCCCGTGTTGAGCTGTGCTCGGATCCCACTGCCGGGACTTGCAGCGGGATCCCACCTGTCAGATGAGGCCACTTTGAGAGGCTTCAGTCCGACAGGGAAATGTATTCAGTACTCAAAGCGAGCACCCTCTACATTTCACTATCGCACGTGACGTTCAGAGGTCTCGCAATCTTTTGGCAGGGACCCACAGGGTCTATTAAGACTCTGATCAGGTCTCTGCCATGGTGTTTACCTTGTGATCTGTGGCCGGGAACAAATCGTGACATTTTGTTGTTTGCATCGTCTGGGAAGCAAACACCATGCGTCACGAAGGGGTTAATCTCAAAGGATACTATATTATGGTCACTTTTCCCTAAAAGCTCCCTTACTTGGTTATGAAAGATAAGCTCCTCATTGTTAGGTATTACCAAATCCAGGCACGCTTCGCCTCTGGTTGGTGTCTGTACTAGCCGAGACAAAAAATTGTTATTCAACAAATTCAGAAACTTACCGTTTTTAGAAGAATTAGCAGTTCCATGTTTCCAATGTACTTCTGGGTGATTAAAGTCCCACATAATGATGCAACATCCTATTCAGATTGCTGTGATTCTTCAAGGTCACCAATATTTGGTGGTTTGTAACAAATTCAGACAGACCCCTCCACCTCTTTATTCAACTTATCTTTTTTTTTTTTTTTAATAGATTGTTCTTTATTCATTTTTTCTATAAAATACATTACAAACATATGAATATACATATGCAAAAAAATAATGTTCATTCAAGGCTTAGGTGTGTCAGCGAAAGTGGGAGAAGGGTGTGCCTTCTCCTCTTCTTATCTCACTTTTCTTTGGTTAGAGGTATTCTCCATTTTCTTAACTTTATCTCAAGACCAAATCAGATAAACTATTATTCCATTTAATGTATCATGCATGTTACATATATTAGCAACATAACAGGTACACACATTGGAGACAATATTTACATGTTTTTCCTCCAAAAAAGTTAAGGATCTGATTGTAAAATGCACAGGCATTTATCCCTGTGTGATTTGATGCAGGCATTCTACATAAATCACATTTTTAATACTTGACTCAAGCCTTCCCCAGTGATTAGTCTGCATGATTACGGCTGGTGCGGCAGCACTGATTCTATAGACACTGAGGATATAAAGTTTTGTTTCATATAGTCACTCCCTGTCCTCCTCAAATTGAGTCTATTGAGTGGCCTATAAGTGACCTTGCATTTGTACACAGTAGGATCTCTTACCATTGTATGATGACATCACTAGAGAGACAGGAAATTACATTCATTTTAATGTCATTATATTCATTGGTTCCTGCAGCAAAAAAAAAAAAGTAAATGACTTTTACTCAGCTAGTGTGGGCAGTCCTGGTTTCTTGCAAACTGCTGTAATTCCACAATTTCATCTAGCTGTAAGTATTTTATAATTTAAGCAATGCAAAATGTAAGACATGCATTTTAAAGTACTTGCATTAATATTTGGAAGAGGCATTTTGGGCACTAGACCGTCCCTTCAAGATTCACTTTTGTTTTCGCTCGTTGGGGTTTTAATGCTTTTTAGTTGTTTTCCAGTTTCTGGTGATTTCTAGTTTGGCTGCAGTTAATACCTGCATCAATATCATTGTTTTATCATTGGCAGTTTATATGTAGCAGTATGGTTGCAGGGTTTGTTTTTATTTTTCTTATATCGCATGTCTGTTGCAGCAGGACTATCAAGTGTTCCCAGTGCTTTTTTATTTTGTCACTGTGTGACTTCCCCAGCGCCAGCATTCTTTTGTTACACCCGGGTATATTCTGGAGTGCTTTGCCAGAACTAGGTACCACTGGTTTGCTACCTTATATTGTACCTGTTAGACCGAAGCAATGTACATTTTTGTTTCGTAAATTTAGGGAGTTGGACCAAATTTGTATTGGTATTTCAGTATTCAGTTCTTTTCCCCATCTGGATACTGCAGGATATTTTAGGTCTTTTTTAAGATCATATAAAGAAGCAGTGCACTTCGCTAAAATAATTTTGTTATTCTTTACACTTATCAGTTTGTCTATTTGCTTGGTCATTTTAAGAGTATGGTCTGCTACCAGGGCTCCCCAGAAGCTTTTAATCTCAAGTAATTAAAGATCCCTTTATTCCATAAATTGTAATCCGTTTTTAGCTGTTGGAATGCTTTGATTTTATTCCCTCCCATCAGATCTATTATGTTTTTAATGCCTTTGTCACGCCATTGTTTCAAGTTAATGTTTTCCGTGTTTTTTTTCTAGAAGTTCAATTGGCAGAGATAGAGTTAGCTTGGTTTCTACTTTTTTATTTATTTATACCATATTATAATCAGGTCTTTTAGCATTTTTATTTTATTGTTTTTATTTGTGTATTATGTTTCTCTGTTTCTGTTTACCAAAAGAGCTCTTTTAGATCTTTTGTTTCTCCTGAGGTGCATTCTATATTATACCATTTTTCGTTTTTTGCTCCTTCTAGGTGTACTGCTATTATGTGAGCTAGAGGACTCGCTAATTAGGGGACCTGGATGTCAGGCATTCTTTCCTCCGATTACATATCATCTTCAAGCTTAGACTGGGTTTTTTTTTTTACCAGCCCAAACGAATTTTGAAAATGATGACTGTAGCAGTTTGAGCCATTGGTCTGGGAAGCTCAAGGGGATCATTCTCCTGGTGTATGTCCTTTTTGGTACTACATAGGATGTTGAGGTTAATTCTCCCTGTCCATGAGAAGTAGAGGTTTTCTGCAAAGTATCATTTAGCTCCTCTGATGCCTAGTTTCTTTGTCATCATTTCTAAAAAGTTTCTTTTGGGATGTTTTTTGCTATGAACATTGGCTTGTCTATGTTCAATTTCTAACCTGAAATTCCAGGAGTATTGTTTTATAGTTTTTAACAGTTCTATTACTGAGGTTTCTGGTTTTACCACCGTCAGCAGGATATCATCCGCATAAAGATTAATTTTTTTTTTTTTCTCCATAGAGCGGGTTCATAGAAGCTCTTTTTTGGTATTCTGTCTAATCGCCTGTGCCAAGGGTTCCAGTGCCAAGATGTAGATCATTGGAGACAAAGGACACCCTTGTCCTGTCCCGTTATGTATGGTAAACCAGTCTGACAGAAAACCTGTTCCGTGCTCCAGTGTGATACGGTCAACTATTTATTTAAGTAAATTTCAACCTCCTTGCGCTGTTCTCGATTTTTAATGAATTAGCAAATGCATAAATTGGGGAAAAAATGGTTTTAAATGTGTCTGTGGAGTTTCTACTTATTACATCACCTGTGGCTTGGTATGCAAATGAACTGGTTTTCAGTAGGTTGCATACCAAGCCACATGTGATGTCAAAAGTAGGAAACTCCATAGTCACATTTAGAAAAACAAAACTTTTCCCCCCCCATTTATGCATTTGCTTGCAATTGTGGTAATGTATGGATCATTTTCAATCATGTTTTATTCTCTATATTCTCAGTAAATACAATGTTTAGGTGATACAATCCATTCAAGCCTGTGAAATAAAATTTTCTTCTCACCTTCCACTATTACTGCAAACTCATGATGAAGTCACTTTTTGTCTTGCATTTTTGTGAGTGTTCACTGACCTGCCTTCTTGTTGTGCAACAGTTATATGTGGTAACATTTTCTTTGTATTTAAAGCGTAGTTCGTTTTCCAGCTAAAATAAACACACAAAGCATTTTACAAGTGCACCAGAGCTTGCAAATAGTTACTCTACTTCTTACTTCATATTACACATTCACCCCTCTGAGCGCCCTCGACAAACACACCCTCAACTTTACACTTAAATACGGAAGACTATTGAAAAAAACTACAGTGGTGTGTACTCCCTTTTCTTACTTGAACATTATCACTTTCGGTATGTTAGAGCATTATTTTATTTATGCGATACCAAAACGACCTGCACATATAGTACAATACACAATATCCGACATTACAAAACCTTTCTTCTCCATAATGAAACACTGCTCTATTGGTCACACAATCCAACTATCTCCTCTTCCTATCTGTGAATGGAATGCACTGGAGATTGCACAGAGCTATGACTCTACCCCGTGCTGCCTTGTACACTTCCTGCTCCTCTACGTCACCGCACACAGCCTGAGACTTCCAACAACATGCCGCCGTGTCAGCTGACCGTGACGTCACATCCCTACTCGTCTCCCTCTTGTCTTCCGCGATCCAAGCTGGTTGCTCGCCGGTGACGTCACCCCGTGCAACGGCGGAAGATGGCGGACAGCATCCCCTTGCAACCGGTGCAGAAGAGAGCGGCCTATTATACGGCGGATAGGAATAAGAGGAGGTGAGAATGAAAGGGAAGAGGAGGAGGAGGGGCTGGAAGGGAGAGAGTGACACTTGCTATGTAGTGACACACCTTCTTTTTCTAATGCATGGACTGGACCACTTGCTCTATGTCAGTCAAATCAGTGTCTGTGTATGTGTTTACATCTGTGATGGATAACATTTGCTACTCCCTTGTGTTAATGCTTAGTGTTATAGGAACTGTAGTCCACACCAGCTAGAGTGCCGAAGGTTAGCCATCATTGCATCACACATATAACTTTATTTACTCTTGAGTGTTCTTGTCAGTACCAGATCATGTTTTATATTGAACAAAAAAGCTTTATTATTTAAGAAGCTGCTTTATATTAAACAGTAAGGATTAATTTATGTGAAAAAACGAATCAATTCATAAAACACAGTACGAGATCATGAACAATTTTAATAAAAGGAATACATAGCGAGTGAAACAGTGTAAGTAACGATTTGGGCTGTAATATACATTTTTCCTATAGTGTTATGTGGTTAAAACATCACAGGTTATTCAACCAACTTTGGAAACTTGCATGATCATTTCTGCTGTGGGGCATGTCGTTCTGTTATTGTTTAACTCTGGACTCACACTGTCAGTCTTTTGAAATTAATCATATATTAACCTTAATGCTATTCACTTTCAACACACATTTCTGATACATAGTTCTGAACCTACTAATATACTGATATTTGAATATCTTAACATTTATCAGATGCTTATCAAGTGATGTTTACTTTAACCAGTTCTGTTTCAAAGGTCAAAGTTTTCTAAGTTCATGTGTGGCATTTAAGTTGTTTGCTGTAATGTTGCTATCAATTAAACTTTCAGTCTTCTGAGCCATGAAGTACGGACAACCTACTGTGTTACTAAACAAAATACATTATAGTGGCATACAGCTCACTCCATAAAATGACTACCCATGTAAATAAGCTGTTACCTAAAGAGACCATCTATATTTTGTACTGTCATGTGTCTAATTTGTGCTGCCAAGTAATTACGGTAATAGAGAACACCCCTATTATGATGAAATTGTTGTAGGTACTTGAATAGTCTTACAGTGAATGTATTAAAGGATTGCATAGTAAAGGAATTCAAAACTTTTTCAAACGTGCTTTCTGGTACCCTTAAAAAAAAGTATGTTTTTCATTTCATTATGGGATTAGATTGTAATTTGGTTCTTAAGGCCCCTCTCTCTCTGGCTATTTACAAAAACTGAACTGGCAAGTGAACATTAAAAGTCAAGCAATAATCCTGAGTTATATTTTTTCTACCTTGCATATTTTTCCATCGCTGCTATTAGTGACCGTTTTATGCAATTTATTTGTCAGTTCACTTTTCTTGAGCCTCAGCTATTATTGTTTCCATGTATCATGCATAAGAAATTAAGAATAAAAATGTCAGGCACTGTCCCTTGAATTTCAATTGTCACACAACAGAAAAAAAATTATTGCTATTGAAGCATCACTAGGGGCTTTACTCATGAGAGAGAGCATGCAGGGAATTGAGAAAGGAATTTCAAACTTAAGGCCCAAGTAGCCGAGCTGGGAAATATTCTCTCATTCAGCTGAATAAAACCATTAGATTTCTTTGTACACATGGGATTTCATTTGTGAGAGTCGGTTTTGAAGTCCATTTGGTCTTGCCACTGTTTTTTAAAGCATGAAATCTACAAAAAATATGCATGCACCCTGGAACAATATATATTTAGCAGGTTCTTTATTGGTAAGTATTTTGACGAGGAAAGTAGATTATTGTTGTTATATGGACCAAGCGAGCATTTTATGAAGTTGAAAATTGTCCCACACTATATGATGAATAGCATATTTTGGAATGTTAAAAATGTTGGTTGTATGGCATAATAAAACAGCCTTTCTGTGTATGTCTGAAAAGTCTTGTTTAGTATCTTTCACAGAAGAAACATTTTGGAAGAAATGTCAAACTTTCCCTGCTTTCTTTTGAAAGGACTTCAATGTGAATGTAGATTTTTTTGTGATCTAGACTATTTTTACATGCGTGAAAGTCCTTTATTGAGATAATCCACGTAAATTATTATATGTACGATGTTAGATCACATGCAGGAAAATGAATACCTGCTTATGAATGCTATTTGTTAATATAATGCATTTGATGTATTTATATTTTAATGCCAACAAATAATATGCATTAAAATGTGAATGTGCATCAGGGGTGCATCTTATAATTAGTCACCATTTGTAATAGCAGATATATTTCTGTTCCAAGTAAAGCAATAGTATTTAAAGTGCAGAGGAACTTCTGGCACACTGTAATATGTCCAAGGTGGGTGGCAGCCATCTGCTTTCATTATAGCTAAATAGATTGTTTTTTTTCCCATTTTCAAACCCGGCATTACAGCTGCATTTATTTCTTTTGCGTATTATTTTCAGACATCATGTTGTAATTTGGTTTATAGTTTTTGCCATTTTGTTTGTTGCCTAAGTGCAACATTTGGTTGCAAATTGATATTGTATTATGTTGTAACTATGATGGTTGGTAAATACACAAACGCACGTGAGCATGCAAGTATTTTGAGGTTTATTATTAGGTGCTGGGATTTTGTTGTAAAAAAGTATCTGCATTACTATGCTAAGTTGTATTGCCAAATAACCCTAATTTGGAAAGGCTCCAAGGGCAGCCTGGTGGCGTGACAAGTACTGCAGGGGCAGTCTGGTGACATGATAAGTCCTGCGGGGGCAGTCTGGTGGCATGATAAATACTGCGGGGGCAGTCTGGTGACATGATAAGTACTGTGGGGGCAGTCTGGTGGCGTGGCAAGTACTGCAGGGGTAGACTGGTGGCGTGGCAAGTACTGCAGGGGCAGACTGGTGGTGTGGCAAGTACTGCGGGGGCAGTCTGGTGTTGTGATTAGAGACAAGGAAGGTGGAGGAAGAAAATAAAATTAAGATATTAATTAAATATAAAAAACCGGTACATGCAATATCTACTTGCAAATTTTCACCTCACCGCCACATCTCATGCTGTATTTAGGCTTTTTTATTCTTTTTTCATTATTAATATCCGATGTTTGGGAGGGTCAGCTTATATTTGAGCAAATATGCTAAAAGTGGACATGGGAAGAGCAGCAAGTGCGATAAAAAGACTAAAATGGCGCACAGTGCATAGACACTTGACAAATATATTAAGATTACACCTTTAGCACTTTCTTTGCTCGTCCTTTTTCTTTCACTATACAGACTAAAATGGCGACTGGAATGTCACAAATATTGAGACTATCACCCAGCAACTAGACGAATATATAAAAAAAAATATATACATATATATTAATACATGAAGGACAATTGTTATTAAAATGTGCAGTGCCTGCATGAGCTTTATTACAGCATTATATATATTAAAGGCACCTTTGTATAAATAATTTTTAAGCTTTACGTTCACAAACTAGATGCCATTGCAGAATAGTACATACTTAGTGTAGATCCTATAAATGATGTACACATTGTGTTAGTTGAATTGTAAGCAAATGCACAGATTAAGTCGGTGCTGTCGAATTAAGTATATCCATATTGGTTTTACAGATTTATTCGTTTATTGTATGATTTTTATGCACAAATTCTTTTGATAGCACTAGCACTTTACTATTATTTTCACAGGTTGTTTCACTTGTTTATTTTTTATTACCATTATATACAGATTGTTGTCAAGTGTCTATGCACTGTGCGCCAGATTGTACACTTTTTTTGCACATTTCTCACTCAGTGTCTGAAGCTGTCTGTTTTTCAGTCCGGCTGCCAGTACTTAGTGGACACCTTGTTTATTATCTTTAAGTAAGATTACACCTTTAGCACTTTGTTTGCTCGTCCTTTTTCTTTCACTATACAGACTAAAATGGCAACTGGAATGTCACAAATATTGAGACTATCACCCAGCAACTAGATGAATACATAAAAAAAAAATATTATACGGCGGATAGGAATAAGAGGAGGTGAGAATGAAAGGGAAGAGGAGGAGGAGGGGCTGGAAGGGAGAGAGTGACACTTGCTATGTAGTGACACACCTTCTTTTTCTAATGCATGGACTGGACCACTTGCTCTATGTCAGTCAAATCAGTGTCTGTGTATGTGTTTACATCTGTGATGGATAACATTTGCTACTCCCTTGTGTTAATGCTTAGTGTTATAGGAACTGTAGTCCACACCAGCTAGAGTGCCGAACTGGAATGTCACAAATATTGAGACTATCACCCAGCAACTAGATGAATACATAAAAAAAAAATATATACATATATATTAATACATGAAGGACAATTGTTATTAAAATGTGCAGTGCCTGCATGACACATTATATATATTAAAGGCACCTTTGTATAAATAATTTTTAAGCTTTACGTTCACAAACTAGATGCCATTGCAGAATAGTACATACTTAGTGTAGATCTTATAAATGATGTACACATTGTGTTAGTTGAATTGTAAGCAAATGCACAGATTAAGTCGGTGCTGTCTCCTGTTTATGACATCCACATGTGGCATAGAAGCAAATTACCTCTACTGTTGTCGTATTTGATTTTTATACGTTGTGATAGCATAAAGAAGAGATAGCTCAGACAACATTAAAAACATTTTTTTTCTATAAATCTATACATTTGTTTGGAGTTTTAATAACATGATGGATAAATATTTATGATTTACAAGCCACCTAATTTATACAATGCTATAGAAAATGTAACCCCAGTGAAAATGTACACTGAAGATTCAAAAAAATGGATGAATGTATTGCAAGGCAACTTACAATGCATTCATCTTTCTGGTTATTAAAGCCAAAATATGTATCTATCTGTCTGTTGAAATGTACACTGTAACATTCTCTGCCTTGTGTGAAATAGGCCTTGATAGCAAATTTATGTAGAAAGTAGTTTCTGTAAGACAGATGTTTTTGAACTTCATTATTTTTTGTCATAAACCGTGACCCATGATTGAAAATAGTTTTACAGTATTTGCATCGGATGGTGCAAGTTTTATGCATGATTAAAACATGATCTGTGACCCTAAGTCATGATAAAGGAACTCTGCTTGTGTTAGCTTTAAAAAAGTTGAATGTAGCTCTTGCTGTGACATTTCTCCTTATAACTTCTAATGAGGGCATTTTGAAGCAATTAACATTTTTGTAATGTGCTCGAGGCTCTTGTCCTACTTGTTTAATGGAGAACGAAAAGGATCACCACTAAATCCATTATTACAAGCTTGAGACCTAAAAGAATCATCAATTATATTCTTGTGTAAAGAACTGAAATTATTTTTTCTTCCATTTCCCTGTTCTTGTAATCTCTGGAGATAAGGGAAATGTAGCATTGCAAAACCATTTATTTTAATAATTACCAATTACAGTAGCATGTTTTGCAGTTTCAAGTATAATTTTGTTTTCATAGAGATAAACAGAAAATCACTGATATAAAAGTATATTGCCGAAAGATGGAATAACGTGTTCATTTCAGAACAGGTGGGGTAATTTAACACAGGGCTTGACAAATTTATTTTGATTTTAGGAGCCAGACATTTTTTTTAGGAGCCAGACAATCACGCAAACATAAACACAATTCATAAACACACACGCCTACTTCACATATATACAAACACACATACTTTACATATACACATATATACAAACACCTCACACACACACATATATACACAAACACCTCACACACACATATATACACAAACACCTCACACACACACATATATACACAAACACCTCACACACACATATATTCACAAACACCTCACACACACATATATACAAACAACTCACACACACATATATACAAACACCTCACACACACATATATACAAACACCTCACACACACATATATACAAACACACATACTTTACATATACACATATATACAAACACCTCACACACACACACATATATACAAACACCTCACACACACATATATACAAACACCTCACACACACATATATACAAACACCTCACACACACATATATACAAACACCTCACACACACATATATACAAACACCTCACACACACATATATACAAACACCTCACACACACATATATACAAACACCTCACACACACATATATACAAACACCTCACACACACATATATACAAACACCTCACACACACATATATACAAACACCTCACACACACATATATACAAACACCTCACACACACATATATACAAACACACATACTTTACATATACACATATATACAAACACCTCACACACACATATATACAAACACACATACTTTACATATACACATATATACAAACACCTCACACACATATATACAAACACCTCACACACCCATATATACAAACACCTCACACACCCATATATATATATAAACACCTCACACACCCATATATATAAACACCTCACACACCCATATATACAAACCCCTCACACACACCTACTTTACAATACATACAAACACACACCCACCTAACACAGTCTTTTCTTGGGGGTTTCTTCTTGATGTGTCCCCCTCCCAGCTGCTTTACCTCACTGCAGGGGAGGGGGACATTCACGCTGCAGCTTAACTCCGTTGGTCGGCGTGCTGAGTGCCAGGATGTCACGTGACGACACCCGGCACTCAGACACGCGTTGCGCGAGGGGGCGGAGCTTGCAGTCTGTGCCATCGGCAAGGGGACCAGGAGGCTGACAGCACCCAGGCGCCAGGTCTAATTTCCTGGTCGCCATGGCGACCTGGCGCCTGGGGTTTGTCGAGCCCTGATTTAACACATCTCTTTTTAAAATATTAGTTCTAGAAGAGTTAAACCTGTTAAATAAGAAAGAAAATGTTTCCCAGTTACAGATTTATCAGAGCTCAAAAACTAGTATTGTACCCAGGGCCGGTGCAAGGATTTTTGCCGCCCTAGGCAAAATAAAAATTTCCGGGGTTTTAAACACCTTCAGCCCAGTGGGAGGGGGACTCTCTTTCTTTTCCTGAGTTTCTTTTCCTGGCACTATAGTGCTCCTTTAACACCAGTACTGCACAGTGTCTTTTCTCTGCAGCGACAGGCTATAGACACCAGTACCACTACATTAAACTGTAGTGGTTCTGGGACTATAGTGTCCTTTAAATGTGAGGTAAATTAGTTTCCAATGTAGTATTAATAACTAAACAACTAAATAATAAACATATTGAATTGTCTACTTACCACCAGGACTTTAAGATGATCTGGTCTCTGGCTGCAGTCTGGCTCTTGGTCTGGCTCTGGGGACTGGAGACAAACACCAATGGATTTTGCCCCCCAATATGCCAGGATTATGCCCCTCAATATGCCAGGATTTTGCCCCTCATTATGCCAGAATTCTGCCCCTCAATATCCCAGGATTATGCCTCTCAAAATGCCAGGATTATGCCCCTTAATATGCCA
This sequence comes from Pelodytes ibericus, assembly GCA_036172795.1. Taxonomy (NCBI): domain Eukaryota; kingdom Metazoa; phylum Chordata; class Amphibia; order Anura; family Pelodytidae; genus Pelodytes; species Pelodytes ibericus. Next base: position 88,583,049 of record CM069859.1, read on the forward strand.
GGATTATGCCCCTCAATATGCCAGGATTATGCCCCACAATATGCCAGGATTATGCCCCTCAGTATCCCACTATTATGCCCCTCAATATCCCAGGATTATGCCTCTCAATATCCCAGGATTATGCCTCTCAATATCCCAGGATTATGCCCCACAATATGCCAGGATTATGCCTCTCAATATGCCAGGATTATGCCCCTCAATATCCCAGGATTATGCCCCTCAATATCCCAGGATAATGCCTCTCAATATCCCAGGATAATGCCTCTCAATATCCCAGGATTATGCCCCTCAATATGCCAGGATTATGCCTCTCAATATGCCAGGATTATGCCCCACAATATGCCAGGATTATGCCCCTCAATATCCCAGGATTATGCCCCTCAATATCCCAGGATTTTCCCCCACAATATGCCAGGATTTTCCCCCACAATATGCCAGGATTTAGCCACCCAATATGCCAGGATTTCCCCCCACAATATGCCAGGATTTTCCCCCACAATATGCCAGCCAGGATTTAGCCACCCAATATGGCCGGATTTTCCCCCACAATATGCCAGCCAGGATTTAGCCACCCAATATGCCAGGATTTCCCCCCACAATATGCCAGCCAGGATTTAGCCACCCAATATGCCAGGATTTTCCCCCACAATATGCCAGCCAGGATTTAGCCACCCAATATGCCAGGATTTTCCCCCACAATATGCCAGCCAGGATTTAGCCACCCAATATGGCCGGATTTCCCCCCACAATATGCCAGCCAGGACTTAGCCACCCAATATGCCAGGATTTCCCCCCACAGTATGCCAGGATCCTCCCCCCTTCCCCCTTACTTACCTCCTTGCTTCTGCTCTCCCAGTGCTCTCATCTGCCCGTCTGTGGCTGTGAGGGAAGCGTTGTGGGCTCCCCTCCAGCCAATGCGCATTCAATAAAGTTTTTTTTTAAACAAACTTTAATGAATGCGCATTGGCTGGAGGGGAGCGCACAACGCTTCCCTCACAGCCACGGACCTCCACCAGAGACAGAGGTAAGTAAGGGGGGAGGATTTTTTTTTTTTTGACGCAGGGTTCCGGCGCCCCCAGCTAAGATGCGCCCTAGGCAGCTGCCTAAGTCGCCTTACTGGTGGCGCTGGCCCTGATTGTACCATCATGGTATGATGCAAAATTGAGTTGAGGGGCGATGAGGCCAGTCAAGGTGAGACGGACATTTCATATTACTAGTTTAGCTATACATTGCACGGGTACTTGGTGAATTTGTTTTGTGGGGGAAACTCACGAGCTTTGTCCCTGCACAATGTATAGCTAAAATGGTCATCTCACCTTTTTAGTGAATAGCCAACACGTTGTTGGAAATTCACCTTGACAAAACAAACATTTTTTTTTACGGCAAAGCGGTAGTGGTGAATATTTAATTTAGCAGGAGAAATGTACGTTCCGTCTGTGTTTTAAGAGAACTTATGACATGTTTTGAATGGTGCACGACCAGTGCCCCATTCAAATTAGAGTTTTAATGGGGCAGAAGTGGCCTTATTTCGCATTAAAAAAATTATTGCCGTCTAGCCTCTCTTCAGCTAACACAAGCAATCTTTTAGCATGTGTGATTGCATACGTTAAAAACAAACGAAACCATTTTGTGTATGGCTTCACCTTTGTATTGCTGTCTAATAGTACTTCAAGTCAGCACATTCCAACTGTTTTATATTGTGGACTACTGCTCGCCTAATAAATACCACTATGTGCAACATATAAATGAAGTGCACAAATGGAATACTTGACAGTTTCCAGGTGTGTGATGCCAGGTATTGTGTTTCTTGTAAAACTGTATTATTTCAGGTTTTCTTTGCTTTCTTTTGAATTCAATCTGTAGTATCCTCCATTACCAGTATTTTTTATGTGTGCAGAGTCTGATATATCCAACATATGAACGTATTTGGTGGCATATGATAGGTTTCAGCATACAGGAGCAAAAGAGGAAGATGGTATTGTTAATGGTGCCCTAGATCATACTTCACTTTGCAAATAACAAACAAAAACAGCTAGAGTTTGTATGTAAGTATAACTGGTAAAACAGACACACTGAGTTAAAAATAGAATTAAGGGACAACACTAGGGGTGAAAAAGGTGCACTTTTTAAATGTCGTTATTTACTTAAAATATTTATGTGTACATATATTCCTCCTATCTGATTTAAACAACATTTTAAGTTATCTTTCAAAGCAAGAGTCTCCAAACTAAGGCCTGCAGCCAATTTTTACCCGGCTTGTAGCTACTAGGGCCGCTGTTGGTTGTGTCTATTTTAAGGATTGGGGCCACTGTAGTCGCTTTAAGGGTTTTGGCCACTGCATTTTTGTCGACCTCCACTGCTTTAAGAATTCAGCAGCAGTGTTGGCGCTGCCTCTGGATTTGCAAGGACAGAATACAGAAATGAGGGGAAGAGGGGAGAGAGAGAGATTAGAGAAATAAGAGGGGAGAGAGAGACTACAGAAATAAGGAGGTAGAGGGGAGAGAGAGACTACAGAAATGAGGGGGTAGAGGGGAGAGAGAGACTACAGAAACGAGGGGGTGGAGGGGAGAGAGAGACTACAGAAATGAGGGGGTAGAGGGGAGAGAGAGACTAAAGAAATGAGGGGTCAAGATGAGAGAGACTAGAGAAATGAGGGGGGAGAGAGAGACTACAGAAATCAGGGGATAGAGGGGAGAGAGATACTTCAGAAATGACAGGGGACGGGAGAGAGACTAGAGAAATGAGGGGGTATAGGGAAGAGAGAGACTACAGAAATTGGGATATATTGGAGAGAGAGAGACTACAGAAACTGGGATAGAGGGGAGAGAAATACTACAGAATTGGGGGGGGTGGGGACAAAGAGACTAGAGAAATGAGTAGGTAGAGGGGAGAGAGAGACTACAGAAATGGGGGGGGGGGGGAGAGACCAGAGAAATGAGTAAGGGGGGAGAGAGACAAACATGAGATGGGAGAGGAAAAGAGAGACAGAAATGAGAGGGAGAAGAAAAGAAAGACAGACAGACATGAGGGGAAGAGGAAAAGAGAGACAGACAGACATGAGAGGGGAGAGGAATAGAGAGACATACATGAGGGGGGAGAGTAGAGAGGCAGACTGACATGAGGGGGGAGAAAAAGAGAGACAGACATGAGGTGATGAAGGGGAGAGAGAGACTACAGAATTTTTTTTTTTGTTTAAAATCTTTTTATTTATAGGTGGTTGTATAGACAGTAATTATTCTATTACAGATCAGTTGAGTATAACAAGACAGGTCAAATATATATGATATGAAACGTACATTTCCGTGTCAAATAGATAACATATGTCGCCAAACATTCATTGTTTGACCGAGAGGTAGCCTAGAACTGTAAAATTAGAAAAAAAATAAAAAATAAAGAAATACCGATCTGAGTCATATCACTCACCAGAACATCTTTTAACATACAAAAGGAACATAACATAGACTATTGGGGGGGGGGGGGGGGGGGGGAGGGGTTCACTCTGTGCGTAAAGGAACAGAATATAAATTGACTAGATTCTATGTCCCTCTTTATATAATGTAAAGACATACAGATCAAGTCCCATATCTTTTCCAATGAACTCAGGTAAATGTAACCGAAAATTTTGTTATAACAATGTGGGAGACAGTGTAGATAGTGTCTGCAGGAATGGGTCAGATTCCAGATACATGGTCCATGGGGACCACTTGGAGCCGGAGGCCAGGCCCTCCCCCTTAGAGGTGGCCAATAGATCCTCCATCTTTCTGATCTGTTCCACCGAGGCGACCCATTCGGCACAGGTCGGGGATCGGGATTGTTTCCATAGCCTTGGGATAAGCATTTTAGCTGCATTTAATAGGGGAGGTGTTAAGGAATGTTTGTAGCTTTTGGTGGATCGGGGTGTGTGGTGTATGAGTGCTCGCAGGGGATCAAGGACAAACTCAGGGTCATCGACAGCTTTCAGGACTTTAACAACTAGGTTCCAAAATGGTGTGAGTATCGGGCAGCTCCACCAGATATGTATGAAGTCCCCTCTACTTTGTTTACATCGCCAGCAAAGGTCAGGAGTTCCAGGGTACTGTTTATGTAGTACCGAAGGAACCCTGTACCACCTGGTGAATATTTTATATGAATTCTCTTGAGCCAGCGAGTAAGGCGTGCACTTGTGGATTAAGAGGGAAATTTTTGTCCATTGGGTTTCTGAAAGATTAGTGCGTGTGTCCCTTTCCCATAGCCTAACATAATAAGGTTTCAAGCTAGATTGAGGATGTACCAACAGTTCATAAATGTGGGAGATAAGTCTCGTGGGTGGGTCGTCCTTGTGGCAGAGTGCCTCGAAAGGGGTTAGTGTGTCCGGATATTTCTGTGATTTGAGAAGTGAGGAGACATAGTGGTGTAGTTGTCTATAAGTGTGTTGTCGTTTCCCGTCACTGGGACGGTCAGGTACCAAGACATTGTAGGGTGTCATGCGTCCCTCTTTCATTATATGTCCTAACCTTGGGTATCTCTCTTCCTTGGGTAGAAGGTCACGGACTGTTTGGGTGTTGAAACCGGGTGGAAAATGATCATTAAAAATGAGCGAGGTAAGTGGGGAAGGAGTGTGTCGTAGATCATATCGGTCCGCCGAATTTTGCCAGATTGCTAGCGTCGGGGGGATCGTGGGGTGGTCTAATGAAACCATCACTTTTTGTGACCTTGGGACCCAAGCTGCCATAGGGATTGGGACCCTCAATCCTTCCTGTTCTGCCGACACCCATAGCTTAGGGGAGGGACGTGTCCAGGCAACTACTCTAGCCAAATGGATTGCTTTATGATAGAGGGAGATATCCGGTAGGGATACTCCCCCCGATAGCTTATGTCTGGTGAGATACTCGTATCCCAATCTTGGGCGTGAGGATCCCCATACATAACGGGTGATGAGCTGCTTAATTTCAGTGAGGTAGGAGGTGGGGAGGGTAATAGGGAGAGCTTGTAATACATATAGGATTCTGGGTAGAATATTCATTTTTACTACTCCTATTCTACCGAACCAAGAAATACACTTAGTGGACCATTTAGCCACATCCATCTGTAAATTTCGTAGCAGGGGGGGGAAATTTAATTTAAACAGTTGGGATAGGTCACTTGATATATAGGTCCCTAAATATTTAATAAATTCGGGTGCCAAACGGAACGGGAAGGAACATTTTAAAAGGGCTTCGTCTGCTGGTGGCAATGAGAGATTAAGGATCTCTGATTTAGCCAAGTTGGCCTTGAAATACGATAGTTTAGAGAAAACCTCCATTTCTCTGACAATATTGGGCAGGGAAACATGGGGGTTTGTCACAATGAAAAGTAAATCGTCCGCAAACGCCGAGACCTTATGTGTACGTGTACCCAATTGGAGTCCTCGTATGTCTGGGTTGGATCTAATAGCCTCCAGAAATGGTTCCATGACTAGAACAAACAATAGAGGCGAAAGGGGACACCCCTGTCGTGTACCGTTCGACAGGGTCACTGGGCCCGACAATGTCCCATTTATTCGGATTCTAGCAACTGGTTTGTGGTATAGTGATTCTATCCACCTCATCATGCTAGGTCCCAAGCCTATTTGTCTTAGGGACGCGAAGAGAAAGGCCCAGTTGACCCTGTCAAACGCCTTCTCGGCATCTATTGATAGCAAAATTGTTGGAGTGGGTCGAGCCTGGTGCACCAAGTTGACTATTCTAGTAGTGCTATCTTTAGCTTCTCGCCCCGGGATAAAACCCACTTGATCATGTTTGATAAGTGACGGTAAATATGGCCGGAGACGATTAGCCAGAATTTTAGCAAATAATTTAATATCTGCGTTTAGCAATGAGATGGGTCGATAGCTGGCACAGAGGGACGGATCTTTCCCAGGTTTGGGTATTACTGTGATATGGGCTTCTTGGGCTTGGGGGGGGTAAGGTTGATCCTTCGGCCAAGGAATTAAAAATAAGTACTAATTGTGTGGCTAGAATTTTAGAGAATACTTTATAATACGGGAGGGTAAGGCCATCCGGCCCGGGGCTTTTTCCCGTAGGGGAATCCTTGATAGCCTCCAGCACCTCGTCCAGAGAGATGGGTTCATCCAAGATATCCCTATCCATCATGGGAATCGTAATTTTACAGTGGGTGGCCAGATATTCTTGAATGTCTACATTAAAGGAGGGGGGTGGGCGGTGTTCCGAGTCATGGAGATTATAGAGACCCTGATAATATAATCGGAAGGTCTCTGCAATCTGCTCTGTTGTATGTTCAATACGCGTCTGGGAGCCCTTGATTTTAGGTATAAAAGAGGTTGCCTGTCTGGCCTTCAATGCTCTGGCTAAATGTCTGCCTGGCTTATTGCCGTGTTCGTACATACCACTCCTTGCTAGCAAAAACGAGCGTTGTGTGGCTTGAGTACATAGTGTTGCCAGCTGTGCTCGCAGTGTTAGCAGAGACTGGTATTCTGATATGGAAAGAGAAAGTTTATGTTGTATCTCCAGTGCGGCAATTTGAGACAGCAGTTGTGCCATAGCTGCCCTATGTAGTTTTTTGTCAAACGATGCAGCGCTAATGAGATGGCCTCTGATAACAGCCTTATGGGCTTCCCAGATCACTGGGGTCGTGCAGTCGGGGGTAATATTTTCTTCGAAATAGTGTTGTAGTGTTTCTGTTAGCTTGTCAATGTGGGTAGGGTTTTTAAAAATATTTTCATTCACCCTCCAATTGGGCAGGCGTTTCGGGAAAGAAGGGATATTAAGGGTCACCGACACGGGGGCGTGATCGCTCCAGGTGATAGAGCCTATGCTAGCAGATTTAACCATGTCAAGGTGTCTGTGGGAAATAAATACATGATCTATCCTAGAGTATCGGACGTGTGGGGGGGAATAATATGTGTAATCTTTGGTTTGGGGATGTAGTATACGCCAAGCGTCTACTAATTGTGTTTTATGTAGGGATTTTTTTACTTGCTTGATCTTAGAATAGCGCAAATGGGTCGCCCCGGTGGAGGAGTCCAGTAGAGGGTCCATAACCATATTCAGGTCTCCGCCCAAAATTATAATCCCTTCCAGGAACTCAGCGAACTCTGAAAGAACAGAACATATAAATGTGTGTTGGTTCACATTAGGGGTGTAAACATTTCCAATAGTAACCATATTTGTGCCTATGCTGCCCTTGACAAAAACCACCCTACCTTCGTTATCTGTTCTAGACTCCTTAAATGTAAACGGTAGGTGTTTGGAAATTAAGATAGCAGCTCCCTTGGTTTTTTTAAAGGGAGAATAGGAGTGATAGGAGTGTATAAAGGTTCTATCTACAAGCTGTGGTGGTTTAGTACGTTTGAAATGCGTTTCCTGGATCAATGCTATGGAAGTTTTCAGGGCCCATAACTCCCCAAATAGTCTGGATCTCTTAGAGGGGGTGTTAAGGCCTTTGGGATTTATCGATGTAACAATTATATTATGCAGGTCAGAGACAGCCATTTAACAAATGATTTGTCTGTGCTTTTTAGGAGTCGCACCAGAGTGAAAAGCAACAGGGAGTTAAAACATCGGGGGAGGTTCAAACATTGGGGAAGTTAAACTTGAGGGTATACCTCGGGCAAAGCCCTTGGCACAAGGGGCATAAGCGCCTATTGTCTGTTTCCGAGGCTCAGGATCTGAGTCCCAGGAACATTCCATATGTACAATGGCACAAACGCGCACTATGGGGGCAGTGTTAACAACCATGTCTGAGGGTAGTATCCAAAAAAGAAGGGAAGAGGTCCCCCCCTTTGGCCTAGCAGTGTAGTGAAAAACAACATGAATATCAACACTTTAACTTTGCTGGGGTTCCCGCAGAACCATGAAGGGAGGAAAATACAGTCATAGCTCATGTGAATACTTATATATATGAAAAAATAAAATGCAACTTTTCTTCTGAGAAAGAGTCTCGAAGTCTGTTTCTCAATCTGATTGCAAATCCCTGGTAGGCCAATCCTGCAGACAGGATCCTCATCGTGGGGAGGTCTGCGATCCGGACAAAGTGTCAGTATTAGGGTCTGTGTGGTCGGTTTGTCTTGGTGGTATGTGACCCACCCTGCAGATGTCTCGGGCGCCTTTTCCTCTGGGGTCTCGGGATCCAGGGACCGTTTTTCAGCTGTGGTAGGTAGATGTCTGTTGGTTTAGAGTGCATCCAGGTAGTGATGTCCGGAACAGGGATGTCCAGGCTAGAGCAGAAGCCAGGTGCCTCATCAGGGGATTGAAGGAGGAAGGTAGCATTTCCTCTGCGGACTCTGATGCTGAGGGGGAATCCCCATTGGAAGGGTATATTGGCCTTTTTGAGTTCATCCGCAACCGGTTTTAACAACTTTTTTTGCTTGCAGAGTGGCCCAAGCTACATCAGGGAGTAGCAATATCTGAGAGCCCTGGAAAACTATAGGTTGGGCCTTTCTTGCTGCCTGCAGGAGTTGCTCTTTCACATTGTATGAATGTAGACAGCATATAATGTCTCTGGGGTGACGGTTGCCGGGGTCTTTAGGTTTGAGGGCCCGGTGGGCTCTGTCAATTGCAATGGGGTTGGTATGGTCCTTCTGTAGTATACTATGAAATAGTTCACCAACTCTTGTTGTGACATCTTCAGGGCCTTCAAGTTCAGCCAGCCCTCTAATGCGGATGTTAGACCTGCGGCTTCTGTTTTCAAGGTCCAGGAGCTGTTGGGCCAGGAGAGTAGTAATTTTCCTCTGGTCCCTAAGCTCATGTGCCATGTTACCCATCGCCTCATGCATAGAGGCCTGGTCAGCTTCTACTGTGTCTAGGCGCGATGCCTGATGTTTCAGGTCACCTCGAAGGTCCGCTATTTCAGATTTTATGGTTGTGGCGATGCTGGCCGTCAAGGCTGCAAAATCTTTACTCACGCTTGCTGTGAACGCCGAGAAGTCCGCCTTTGTCGGGGTCTCCGAGAGGTGAGTGTCCGCTGAGCTAATGGAGCTTTCGTCTTCCTCCCGCTCCCCGCTGATCAGTGGCGGGAATTCTTCAGTTTCTGCTCGCGCCGCCATTTTAGCTGTAGCGCCGGCATTCTGCTTCATCGGCACCAAAAACGATTGTAGTGCCGGCGGGAGTTGTTTTTCCCCTCCATGGGGTTTAGCCACCTTGGCAGGGCGCTTGTGGAGGTTCTTCCCCATATTTTGGCAGTGTATGTGGTCGTGCTATCCGTGTATAAACGGCCTGGGGTACGGAGCTCAAGCGATGTGCGTCTTCTCACATGAGCAGTCAGACACGCCCCCCGAGACTACAGAAATTAGGGGGTAGATCGGAGAGAGGGACTACAGAAGTGAGGGGGTAGATAGGAGGAGAGACAGACAGACGTGAGGGGGGATAGGAAAAGAGAGACAGACAGACATGAGGCGGAGAGGAAAAGAGAGACATACATGAGTGGGGGGAGGAACAGAGAGACAGACAGACATGTGGGGAGAGGAACAGAGAGACAGACAGACATGGGCAGTGCCCTTCCTTGATCATATCCCGGATCCACCCCTGCAGGGCATGTCCTGTGGTGGAATCTGCATGCTGGGGCAAGTCCATCAAGTGCAATCTTGGTCCTGGGGTAAAACCTCGGTGCTGGGGCAAGTCATTTAAGTTCAATCTCGGTGCTGGTGTAAGACGTGGGTGCTGGGCCAAGTCCTGTGAGTGTAATCTAGGTGCTGGATAAATCCTGGGTGCAATGTGGGTGCAGAGGATGGGAAAAAAACAAGAAATTGATTATTTCAATAACATTTTTTTACATATGTAAAAAATAGAATAATGATTTTTTTTCTTTCCCCCCCCCCAAAATTTGTAAAATGTGCAATATGGCCCTTGTACTGAAAAGTTTGGAGTTATGTGGTTTACTGTATGTTTGGCACTCTATAATAAGGATTTTACATATTCTCCAGAATCTACCAATATTGTATACATTTCTCAAGTTCTTCTAGTAGTTCAAGGATAAGATGACATTGTGCAATTTGTATAAAATATGATTTATGATTTTAATGTTCATAGATTTGTTTTGTTGGGCCTGTGTCTAGCACTAGTACAGATTTAACAGCACCACTGGGTGCCTCAAACATATATTGGTTTCTGGGAGATGATAAGGAAGGCACAAAAGTGAAATGTGGGATGAGTAAACCGGATTAAGATGGAGTGGAAAGGTAGAAAAAGAGGATAAATGCTAGGGGTAAGGGAAAGGATATAAACTTGGTAAAGAAGAAGTAGCACCAAAACAAATTAACAGCTAGCCATTTTAAGGACCAAATATTGTGTCCATTACATGTAGGCAAAATAACATCCAGACAGCCCATTCGATGTTTGATACTGAACTTGGAAAATGATTAACCAACTGTGCTTGTGTGTGTGCGCACAGTAGTTGCACATGTGCAGAATTGGGTGATACTACATCATACTGCACGGAAGGCATGACATAGCCAATATAGCCAGTTCAAAACCATGGAAACTAGATGTCTGGCAAACAATATGACCAACAGAGCATTTTGGGCACAAAATACATAATCGAGCATCCTATGTACTGGAATCATTGCAAAAAGTTATCCATCACTATCTAAGTTTGATTCTCTCTCTTATTTCTCTGGCTATAGTCACTGTGACTGCAGGCTTGAGTGCAGAAAATACACACTTTTAAATTTGCATTCAGCTTTAATATGCATTAATTTATTCTTTTTTTTTTTTTCAGGCTGGGTGGTCCCTTAATTTCTTGTTACCGACCACTTTAAGTAATCCGATTGTGGTATTTTCTTCTTCACATCTGATTTAATAAGGCCTACACATTTCAGTGACTCCCATTGTTATACGATTACAGGCTTCTAGGGAAATTTAATAGTTCTTTATTCCAACCATTGTGACACCCCTCAATATATTCATTATACATACATGAATAGCAATTGTTATAAGCTGTGATTGGTTCACACACAGCAAGTCTATTGATTTAGGAACCAATGATATATTCTTTATTTGTATTTCAATATTGTATATTTCAATATATCATTTAAATGGTTTGATAAGAAACAGATTCCTATGCTGTCATTTATTAAATTTTTGAATGGAACACAGACATAATGTTTCATAAATGTAATTCATTGTAAATAATCCTTTATGTGTAGTGTTTTTAATCCTTTTTGCATTTTCAGTTTGTTCTGATGACTGAACATTATTGTAAATGGAAGTTCCCCCTGCCGATGAATCCTGCCCGTTATGAGTTCCACAAGATTCTCATCTGTCCCCGGTAAAACACAAAGTTGCAACTGGGCTATAGTCACTGGTAGCCGAGCTAAGTGTTCTTACCCACAAGGACATAAGACACTGGTCACTTTAGGTTCAGCAAAACAAGCTCTACTTTATTTGGCAAAACACACACCATTTGTACACTGAAACATCAAGATAGAGTAGATTAAACAATGGACATTTAAACATTAACTTTTACACAATAGTAACACAATGGGGAAAAGTCTGCTTGACACCTTTAAGGTTACCAGGTTAGATATAGGTGTCAGGTTAGATATAGGTACCAAACTTAATTACAGTCATTTCCTAATTAAATCTAAACAGAGCATGACTCACTTTACAAACACAATAGATACCTTATATAATAACATTTCTTAACACCTCCCAATTAAGCATCCCACACAGTAATTTGGAATAATATGGCTTATGTGGTGTAGGTCAATAGGCCCCTCCACCCAAAGTGTGTACAGGGAAAGGCACTGGATAGGGACAGGTTCTTGAGGCTTGGAGAACAGGAGACAAATTCACTGGTCACGGAGGGTGCCGTGACCGGACGTATAAATACATGCAGCGCACATATTGTAATTAGCTTCCTCCGGTGTAAGCAGTGGGCAGGGTCACCTCCACAACCCGCCTTACCTTTCCTGGAGGTTTTTCTGCTGCATCCTTTTCAAGCATAGGTAGTGGTAGCGGGGCACAGGATGGTTGGGAACGGGGTCAGTGATTATAGCTCCTTCAGGAGCTTGTGGCTTCTTCCCTGGACGGGGTACATAATCCCTCGACAGGAGGCTGGCCACCTGGTAAGAGCCATGGTGGGCTACAACAAAGAAAAATGGTGCTTCATGGAAATTTACATACTCCACCAATGGTAACTGTAGTAGAGATTCATACAGAAACACTGTATGGGGGCTAGTCACCAAAAAGTGAGATGCAGGTGAGATTAAAATTTCATCACACCAGTTGAGCTATAAATTGTGCAGGGACAAACCTGTTGAGTTTGCTTATAGCTAATAGCTAATAGCTAATAGCCCCCTCAATAGCCATCTATGTCTTACCATTCACAAAAAACAGCTCTCTCCACATTATATTCTCTGTGGTAGTAGAGTTTGACACATGTCCATGCCAGGGATTGGAGACATAGCTATCATGTAAAGGAGAAGGATTTGCCTGAGGGCAGGTATTTTTTTTCAAGTCATGAAGTTTTTTTTTAGGGATGGCAGAAACTATTCTAAAGATTTAAACACTGGATTTACTTGTGTCTTCATTTCTACAAAGTCTCGTAACATCAATAATCCATATAAAGCCTAATGTGGGACAGGTCTATTTGTATTTCTATATACCGTATTTGCTCGAATATAAGACGACCCTGATTATAAGACGTCCCCCCAAATTTTGTATATTTCTTTAGGAAAAAAACTAAAAGCCTGAATATAAGACTTCCCTATAGGGGAAAAAAGTTTAACTTGTATATATGTAAATTGCTTTTTAATATTTAATAAAAAATTGATATTAAACAAATGCATTTCTTGTTTTTATTTCCTTTTATGTGCCAATGCTGCCTCTCTCCCCCTCCCCCAGCATTGTCTCTCTCTCCCTCCCCCCAAAATTCTCTCTCTCTCCACCTCCCTCCCCCTCGTCTCTCCCCCCTCCCCTTGTCTGTCTCTCCCCCCTCCCCTTGTCGCTCTCTATCCCCCTCCCCTTGTCGCTCTCTATCCCCCTCCCCTTGTCGCTCTCTATCCCCCTTCCCTTGTCTCTCTCTATCCCCCCCTCCCCTGTCTCTCTCTATCCCCCCTTTCCTTGTCTCTCTCTCCCCCTCCCTCCCCTTTTCTCTCTGTCCCCCCCTCCCCTTTTCTATGTTTCCCCCCTCCCTCCCCTTGTCTATGTCTCCCCCCTCCCCCTGTCTCACTTTCCCTGGTGGCTAGTGGGGGCAGCTGGGGGATGTCTGCATGATACGTGCAGACATCTTCCATGCTGCCCGACACCTCCGTCTATTATGACGGACAGCTGGTCCGTCATAATAGACGGAAGTGTCGGGCAGCATGGAGGATGTCTGCACGTATCGTACAGACATCCCCCAGCTGCCCATATCTCCCTGGTGGCTAGAGGGGCAGCCGGAGGATGTCTACATGATTTGCGCAGACATCCCCTGCTGCTGCCCGGCACACCTAGCCGGGACTTTTATGATGAAGCCGGAAGGACCGGGCTTCATCATAGAAGTCCCGGCGGTCGTGCCGGGCGGCAGCAGGGGATGTCTGCTCGCATCGCGCAGACATCCACCGGCTGTTAGCGAGGGGGATCCAGGTCCCCTGCAGCTCTGCGGGGGACCTGGATCCCAGTCTTATAATCTGACCTCGATTTGAGGTCAGATTAGAAAACGACCTCGAATGTTAGACGAGGGGTCTTTTTCAGAGCATTTGCTCTGAAAAAAACCTTGTCTTATATTCGAGCAAATACGGTATATTGTGCTTTCTGATCTTTAATTGAATGAGAGTATTTGACACTACATTCTTGACAGTTGGTGCAGGACTAGCACAGTTTCCATGCTAAAGTCAATAAATGTAAAGTTTTTTTCTTTCTGCTGGCAGGCTGAGGTGTGGCATTGTAATTGTAAATGGTAGCACAGATCACAGGGATGAGCAGTAAGAATGGTATAAGGATCAATCAGTTTCATCAACTGTGAGCTACTTTGCTATGTCTACTAAGGATATGTTCAGGTGGTTACAGGGAAAGGAATGAACCCATTCAAATATATCACATTAATGGTACTGAAATAATTATACTGTAGTGTTAATTCTCAAATGGCTCTATTTTTTACAAACTCTAAAACCAATGTTTATAACACAAAATACATGTTTTGAGGTGACTTTAAAAATAAATATTCTACATTTTGTCCAATTCTGCATTTTGGCTCATCATATTTATCTTGCTGCTTGTGTATACGTGGCGTAACCCCAGTGATGAAATCACAGGTCTGTGCAGGCCTTTGATCCCATCACGTTGTGATCAGATCAGGAAACACAGTGACAGGGAACTAACTTATTATGGTTTTGTAGACTGTGGGTGCTCTGCCACTGTAGCACTCTGCCTGATGACATCACTGGGGAAACAAGAAATCCCATTCAAATACATTTGTTCCTATTTGTTCCTCCTGTTGGACAAGAAAATAAATCTAGCACAGTTTAAACATTATCTAACTGTAAGTATTTCCTATGCAAACATGCAAAATGTAAATATGCATTTAAAAGTAATTTTAAACTTTTAATATGCACTAAAGTTTGAAGGATGCATTTTGGGTACCAGACCTTCGCTTTAAAGAACGGTGTAGCATTTCATTGTTCTTATGCATTATCAAGAAAAATAGACCGGTCAATATACACGACTAAGGAATATTGATGGGGAAATATTGTGTAGACCCCTCAGGCCAGAAGAAGTCAGCTCAAGGTAGAAACGTATGTGCAGCTGCGCTTCTTTTTTGAATGCTAAAAATTATTTCTGTGCCACTTTGTTCTTTATACTGACAGCATTAGAGGATTCTTTCAGGTCATCTAACAGTGGTGGATGTTATTTAACGGATCTAGTGAGCTGTTTTTGCTTCAGGATTTCCCTGGTTCTGTTTATATCCGTGCTGGATTGAGTATTATTACAGGCTGCTCTTGTGGGGTTTTCTGCAGTATTCATGCCCCATATTATGCAACAGGAACGACGGCTGCCAAGCAGCATTTTCCTCCCACGTTCTTGTGTTTGAATTGGGACACTTGTAACATGTAGGTTAATAGTGTGGGCTGAACAAAAATATATTGTAGCCACTTGTTTTATACATTCCATTTTTTGAGTAATTTTGCCTAAGCTGATTAGATTCCATCGAGGACACATTTTTTTAATACCTCTCTAAATTTGGTTTGTTTTTGTTTAAATATTCCAATGTACTGTTTAGTTATGTGATGTTTTTCAGTTGGCTCTAGGCTTATGTACTCAGGTAACAGAACTCCTCGATGTTCCTGTTTTATGTAATGGGCAAATGATGACTGTACATAACTGGATCTTTTATCTTTTTTAGCAAGGAAATTATCTAGAATAACAGAGCAGTGTAAAATTTCTTTCAAAATTTGTTGCCTAGAAATATAGTTCAGGAGCCCGGGCTAACTAGCTCCTGTGATGAGTCAAGCCATCGTTGTAGGTATTCTGTATTTTTTTTTTAATGAAGCCTTCTTTTTTAACATTACTGATAATAAAAGTGTCCTGATTATTTTTCAAATGCGATTGTATCAAAAAAATAAAAAAAATTATTTATTTAAATTAAAATCTTGCCATTTTGTTACCTACTATCGCAACTGATGTAAATAGACCACTTTTGTTTTGTTAATTCTTTAATTTTCAAACTTGTCTTTTTAATGCTTTCCAATGCTTCTTAGTAAAGTTCAGACAACATTTGTATATACGTACTTAATTTAGAACATTTATAATTAATTAATCATATTTTAAATCCGTTATTTGTGAATATTTGGCGTATTTTCTTTACAATGATCTTTTTAGTTCCTTTTTTATTGTTATCTTTATTTAATATTACTGTTGTGTACAAGAATCAGACACACTCGCGTCAAGAGACACTAGCGTGTGCATCTTCATATAAGCACTCATGCTGTGAGTTTTGATGTCTTCCATTCTGGTATCTTGTTTAGTTTGTTTTTAGTACTTTCCTTTCAGAAAAGTTTCCTGCATTGCACTTAATTGCTTGAAGCCTTGATTGTCCATGAGTGACAAACCAATTAAGTGTGCAAGACACACATTAGAAAGAAAATTAGACTTTGTCCTCATCTCAGCTATGAAAAATCCATTATTCATCGTCTTATTGTTTTTAAATACAGAGGTAAAATTTTACTACACAAAAGGAAAATTGCTTTTGAAATAGAATAAATTGCATGCCAGTTCAAAGGCTGCATTTTGAAGTCGATGATACTAAACATGATGGTGCTTTGCATGTATTATTTTTCACAATAGAATGCAGCTGTAAATTTAAGAGTATATACCTACATTTCACAAAACGGAGCATCCTGTAATTGTTTACTGGAAAGCGTGTAGACGTGCATAGCTTTGGATTACCTTTTCTTAAATTCCTTTTGGATCAGATCCAGTTTTTTTTTTTTTAATATAATGTGTTTGTGGAACTTTAATTGCTATATAATTCCAGTCTGTCTTGTTATTATATTAACAGAAACATTAATTTCAAAATTGTAGATGAATGTGGAACAGGTAAACACTACTAAAAAGCTGTCAAAGCAGATACAATTTGAAAAATATAATAAGTAAAAACAATAACTCTGCCATGTGGATATTCCCATAAAAATGTTACAAGTGTATTTTCTTGATGTTTTGTTAAATTAACGAAACATTATTATTGTTAGTTTGTCTTTTTACTTAAACAAAAGTATTTTAAATTAGTAGCTTACTTTTCCTCTTTTGCTATGGTTATTACTTTAATATTCTTAGTGTACCTTATTCTATTGCTCTCCAGCTGTTATAAAGTTACCCAAATTACCCATAAACTCAATTGAGTTTGTTACTAGACAGAAAACATGTAGTGAAATGAGTGGCAAGGGAATGGAGACAAAAGCTTAGATGTACTAAAGTGAGAGAATGTACTCCCGTTTCTATGGTTTCATAGGTAGCCTTGTTTGTAAGTGATTTTTTTTAAAAAGGTGTTTCAGTAGCATAATGATGAAATTATATTTCTCAGTGAACATTGGTTCTATTAGGTTACATACACATTTTATACATAAATACGCATAAGCTTAGTATTTCACGTACATAAAGTCCAGTTCCAATGTTTTAACTTGTAAACAAAGCATCCACCCTTCTCAGTCACACTGGATTGCTACTATATTATTTCTATTAACTTGTGTAGATTTTACTTTACCACCTGCTACATGTTTGGTGGGCATTTTGTTTTTCTTTTTTAAAATACCATATTTGTTCCAGTTACAGGTCACACTTTTTTTTTGCCTAATTTAAATCCTTAAATAAGGGGAATGACCTATAATTGGAGTTTAGTCATTCAGGATGGTGAGTGGAAAGAGATAATGTTCCCCAGTGTACGGATAGACTGATCTGATTAAGTAGAGCACACTGAGATCCGGCGTACAGTCACTGTTTTTCCAATGATATTCTACACAACTAATGAAAATTTAACTCTAACTCACTTATCCCAGCTAACTACTAAAAAGATAAAGCAAGGTTCCCATACCAAAAAAAAGTACACTATACTGACCAAATGGAAGGGAAATGGGGAAAAGTAAACTGTAAACAGTACTAATCTCTGATCAGCATGGGATAGGAAGGGTTAATTTTATTAACATTTTGCAGGAACTGCTTCAGTATATATTTTTTTAGTGATCTGTCACTCTCTGTACCTCTCAATCCGTGTGAGAAGTATAGAGAGCGACTTGGAGGAAAATCAATATTCTAAAATATTGACTTTGTCATGTGATCATATGTCATCACTGTGATTGGCTTCAGTTTGATTTTAGGCAGATTCTTGAACCTCTTAAAGTCGGTGTGCACAGAGGATCACCATTATCTTTATATTTTACAGGTTATCAGTGCACCAGTCATGACTGTATAACCTGTCATAAGGTCGGGAAGAGGTTATAGAGGGTTTTAGTATAATTCGTAATCCTGTTCTGAATATGAAGATAAATTCTTTAAGAATTGATTAAATCCTCTAGTATTTTGAGTGTTGGTCGATCTTTTAAAACATATTGATTGATCAGTCAAAGTACCGTATTTGTCGGCGTATAACACGCGCCGGCGTATAACACGCACCTAATTTTAAGAAGGAAATTTCAGGAAAAAAAACTTAAGAACTTAAATTAAGAACTTTGAAGCCCAATATGCCATTTTAATATGCCAGGATATTGCCCCCAATATGCCATTTAATATGCAGGATATTGCCCCTAATATGCCATTTTAATATGCCAGATATTGCCCCCAATATGCCATTTAATATGCAGGATATTGCCCCCAATATGCCATTTAATATGCAGGATATTGCCCCCAATATGCCATTTAATATGCAGGATATTGCCCCCAATATGCCATTTTAATATGCCAGATATTGCCCCAATATGCCATTTAATATGCAGGATATTGCCCCCAATATGCCATTTATTATGCCAGGATATTGCCCCCAATATGCCATTTAATATGCCATGATATTGCCCTCAATATGCCAGGATATTGCCCCTTAGTATGCTCGTTATGCCACCCTCCTCCCCCAGACCCCAGCACTTACCTCGTTCCTGCTCTGTCCCCCGGTGCTCTGAAGGTCCGTGGCTGTGAGGGAAGCGTTGTGAGCTTCCCTTCAGCCGCGCGGTCAATAAAGTGTGTTTTAAAAAAAACACACTTTATTGACCGCGCGGCTGGAGGGAAGCTCACAGCGCTTCCCTCACAGCCACGGACCTTCAGAGCACCGGGGGACAGAGCAGGAACGAGGTAAGTTTTAGATTATTTTTTTTTTCGGCGTATAACACGCACACACCATTTTCTCCCGTATTGTTATACGCCGATAAATACGGTATTTTTTTAAAAATGTTTTAAAAACATTGTTTTTGAGGTCTTATTAATGATTTACAGTTAACAGTATTAGTCAGTATTATTTCTGCTACATAACTTATTCTGTCCCAAAATATTATAACTGACATATATTCACTCTACTTTTAGGTATCAAGTAGACGATGAAGCATCTCCTTTGGATGAAATGCCACTTATGATGTCAGAAGAAGGTTTTGAAAACGATGAAAGTGATTACCACACATTGCCACGAGCAAGAATTACCCGTCGAAAAAGAGGATTAGAATGGTTTGTTTGTGGAGGATGGAAATTCCTGTGTACCAGGTAATGAGCAAGTGTTTTAGTCTGGTCATATTCTTTATGCCAGGTTAAGTAACATGCTATCATCCAGCTATCCAGAATATGGTGATCTACCACCATTTAAAAAAAACCTTTATTTGTAATACATTTTATTTGCCCTTTAAGAATTCAGCAATAGATGTCTTGGCAGAGAAAAGCCAATTAACCCTTTCATGACGCTAGGTGCTTGCATCCCAAAGGACGCAAGCACCAAAACGTCACAAATTGTTCCTGGTGGCTCCCTGCGATGAGCTGTTTTTCGGTACCCAGGAACACTCTGGCAGAGACCCGATCAGGGTCTTAATAGACCCTGTGGGTCCCTGCCAAAAGATCGAGAGACCTCCGGACGTCACATGTGACGTCACGGAGGCTTCGGGCACGGCGCGATTTAGAGAAATGTAGCCGGTGCTCGCTTTGAGCACCGGCTACATTTTCCCTGTCGGACTGAGGCCACTCAAAGTGGCCTCATCTGACAGGTGGGATCCCGCTGCAACTGCCTGCAGCGGGATCCGAAAACAGCTCATCGCAGGGAGCCGCGATGAGCTATTTAACAAAAGACGTTCTATGCCGTCCTAACGACTTTAAGGCACTTAAAGTCAGGACGGCATAGAACGTCCTAACGTCACGAAGGGGTTAAAAATATTCAGTATTGCCGAAAAAATACACACATAAAAAAATGATTAAATGGAATCAAAAGTAATATGGCCAATACCACGTAGAGTTGCAAGTTCAGACATTTTAACTGGCTACTATCAGGGACACCATCAGAGGGTGACAGCCGATACATCAGACATGGACACGGCAGCCCCCTTAAAAAAGGGGGGTAATAACGAAAGGAGAAATGGAATGGGGGAGGTGGAGGCTCAGACCATTTGGCCTGTAAGGTGCCCCACGATTTCTGATGGCGTCCCTGGCTACTCTAACAACATGGCACTTTAATTATATGCACTTAGGCCAAGTTTGCCTGCATAGACATGGCACCAAGCAAGCTGGGATATCATTTGTATGACTATTCCATTGGTTTAGCATAGCTTAAGGTTATATATTCAATTGCAGGTTTACATTCCCATAACCAATTATATCAATAAAACTAGATTGCCAAAAGAGTATTTTGTAATTAATGTTTTTCAGCACAGTGTGTACATGTCCATTTCAAATAATATGTTCAGCTCTAGGATACATCTAAGTGAAGCAGAATATAGCAAATATACCAACCCTTCAAACAGGTGAAAAAAAAGATACACTTAGAAGCGTCATATGCTTTTCTGGATCCCACACTTCAACCAGTGTCAGACTTTTGATAAAAGTGCTCTCCACTATATCACAATATGTACAAATTTTTTTTTGTGGTAGAGGGCAATTTTAGGGAAATTATCTTGCGCAAAACAAAAACAGTTGCAAATTTAAATTTTGTAGATAGTTATCATAAATATTTTTTTTCCTGACTATCTATGGCATCATTATACATGTTGGTAGCTCCTTTATACAGGAGCCCTCCTAAAGCATGGCTGCTTTAAGGCTCTACTGGGCAAAGTCTTTAACTGTGGGCACCCTCTCATAACATATTTTTCTAATATTAGAAGTGGTGGAAAAAAGTATTTCCTTTTTGACATTAAAGCTTGTCAGTGCCATCTCTGTTACCAAACAACTTTCCAGTGTGTTTTATGTTACCAAAAAGCTTGCCAGTACCACCTCTGTCCCCATATAGCTTGCCAGTGCCACCTCTATCCCCAAACAGCTGCTAGTGCCATCTTTGTCCACAAACAGCTTGCCACTGCCATCTCTATTACCAAACAGTTTGCCACTGCCATCTTTGCCCCCAAACAGCTTGGTAGTGTCTTCTTAGTCCAATGGATATCCAGGCCTTGCCTCCTACAATAGTACTTTAGTCTTTTCCCCCCTGTCTTCTCAGTAAACAAGCGCCTGGGGTTTGGTCCAGGCATGATCAACTTTATTTTATGTCTCACAAGCCATTTTTATATGGCCATCCCAGGTGCTTTATTAGCCTCCAACTGAGAAAAGTTATTAGTTAGAAATTCTCTACAGAGGATGCTTGAATATGACACTATTAGTGCTTTTACCTGTAAGCAGGGTGGATTGCACCTTAGGCCAGCCCTTGATGAGGAGTTCTGAAAGACACTCTGTCCAGCTTCATGCAGAGATTGTTATTGTCTGGTAACAGAGACCACCACCTTATTTAAAACAAAAAAAACCCTCTAAGTATCTGAGCCCCACTTGTTGAATGGAAGACAAATATTGGCAGAATATTGGGGTGGGCAGAAAATCTTCCTCCACCAGGGCCCTTACTGGCCTTGTTCCACCACTGCCTGTAAACAACTAGTTAACATCAAAACTAGGAGAAAAAAATGAAGTTTCTTATGAAAACAAGATATCAAACTTAACGTTTATTAATTCTTAAATAAAATAAATAGACATATAATGTGAGCAAACAAATATGTGACAAAATACAATGAACACAATACTGTGGGACATACACAATAAAATAAAGGAAATAACAGCCTTAATCGATAATTCAAAACAGTGGTGTGTACACCATCTTTGTTTTGAATTATATATTAAGGCTGTTATTTCCTTCATCAATTAACTGATTTTTGTCACATATGTATTTGGTCACATTAGATTTCTAATGTTAGGTTATTTATCTTGTTTTCATAAGAGACTTAATTTTCTCCTACCTTTGATGTTAACTATTTCTTAGGTATCCCCCTATTTTTTCTGAAGTCTTTTTAAAAAATCTTTTTTCAAACTCATTCCTTTCTGAATAAGTCTGTTAGCAAGTCGCTTACATCAAACACATACCAGTGTTCAGATTTATTATAATGTGTTTAATCAACAAGGGGCAAATACATAGGTTAATATGCAATAAAATCTTACCTTTAGAATATAAATACTGAGTTTTCATGGGGGGGGATGGTAGGTTATCACATAGATTTCATGAAATGGATGAAAAAGTAGTATACAATGCTGCAGAAGTGTCTATTTGTATTCTCTCTCAATTGCTATACTGTTTTATATATTTGTGATATAAAATAAAATAATAAATATAACAAGTCAGACTATTAAGCGCACTCTTCAGTCACATGGATTGGGCTACCCTAATCTGCGTAAGATCTATGAGGCTTGTCAATTGAAGTGGAGTGACACAGAATGAGTGAGAAGATGAATGAGGAATGAATGTTTCGAATGATGGAGATGTGGAGAAGATGACTATATATTTGAGGAGAGGAGGACGCCGTAGGGGAGAAGATAGGATGGAGGTCAGGACCTAGATTAAGGGATTATAGTGATGAAAAGTATGGTCAACGGACACTCCCTACCAGCTCGAAAAGGAGAGTTAACAGTTCTCTCCACCCCCCTGAAACTTAATTGGCTGGTATGACTTAATCTTGAATATTTCAACTAATAATATAAATAATAAATATATTTTTCTTAGCTTAGAACACAATGGTAAAGTCACAGAGCAAGCAATAAGACTTATTAACCATTTTAAAGGGACAATAGTTGGTGTTTTTAGACTTTCTGAGCAGTTCTAGAATCACACACAATACCTTGATCGCTCCTTGACCCCTGAACCAATCATGGGAACTGCTTCCTTACCCATAGTTGCTTTGTTATTGGCATATCACCTACATTGATTGATTGACTTATAATGCAATAATTAAGTGCAGGGAAATAAATCATTGTCCATCTATTTTGTGCTAGACAGCCACTTCAGGGAAAAACAGTCATTTCCTGGAGATAACAAACTTGTTCAATAATCTTATGGAATTTGTTGTATTTGTATCATATAGGATGTTGTTTTGGAAGTCCATTTTAAAATGATAAATATTGAAGCAGGTGTTATTTACTTATTTTTAAAAATACACATTTCACATTTGCTTAGGATACAAAATCCCCATCTGTTCTGTTTTTATACCAAAATTGCTTTTCTCCCCCCCCCCCCCCCCCCTCCTGCTTTTTTTATTTTAAACATTGAAATTCCATTCAAGCCTGTGAAATTATAATGCACACAAATCAATACTCAAGACTACTTTGGTTGGATTGATTTCTTTCTCATGAGATTTACATTCCACTTGCTATCAAAAACACATTGTCCCAATGAAAATGGTTCCATTGAATGGCATTTCCATATGAAGTGAAAGGGATATCAAATGCTCGGATTAATCTGAGCGCTGAGATGCCCTGTACACTTTCAATTAATCTGCAACACATTTGTTATGCAGAAGCATGGGAAAATGCTGATCTTTTAAGAATGACATGACTACACTGTTGCTTTTGGCTTGATTACTAATGCTACCTGTAGAGTACAATAATTACAGTATGGTTTTGCAGAAAAAAGTTCCACTGCTTAAAAGTTAATAAGTAGTGTGTGACCCCAGTACAAAAGCTCAGTATTGTGTATATCTCTCTGTTTTGATGAAAATGCAGTTAAGCTCACAAGATAAAAGTAGAGAAAATGAAAGGAGCTGGTTACATGAGAATTTCAGTGCTGACTATTATGCCCTTAGCACTTGCTATTTGTTTTATTATTTTTTTTTTGTGCCATGGTTTGAACAAAAGGCACAAACCACAAATTCGTGGCATTTTTTTGCTACTTGAATCAGGGCATATTGACACTCCATGAGTAGTAAAAATGGTCTGGCAATCAGTGAAGGATTCTTATGTCTAGCCATTCAAAAGTTTGGGGTCACTTTTTGACTTTTTGAAAGAAAAACTAATTTTGTCTATTAAAATAACATCAAATGGTTTAGAAGTGTTAATGTTGTGAATTTTTTATGGAATATCTACATATGCGTACAGAGTCACAATATCAGTGACCATCACTGCTGTGTTCCATTTGGCACATTGTGTTGGCTAATCTAACTTTATCATTTTAAAAGGCTAATTGAGCTTTAGAAAAGCTCACATATCATGCAGATAGAATAAAGCATGTAGCGTGCCGAGTGGGATTACCTCAGCCATAAAATCCAACAGGAAAGAAACAGATGCTTGGAAATGGAGAGCTTGAAGGAGTGTAGTGTTCTGCCGATAATACAGTCAACAGCCAAAAGTACCAAAATTAAAAAGAATTTATTTCAGTAATGGACACACGGAAGGGGAAAACAGCAGAGGCAGGGAACATGGGAGAACAAATGCCTTGTGCGTTTTAAGCTTAGAAGCTCTTAGTCATAGGCCTATGACTCATCAGCTGGCAGCTTACTTAAGTAGTACCGGCAAAACACCAATCTCAACATCAACAATGAAGGGTATTCTAGGCCGAGTTGCAAAGAAAAAGCCATATCTTGGACTGACCAATAAAACGAAAAGTGGAAACAACACAGACCCTGGCCAGAGGAAGATTGGAAAAAAGTGTTATGGACAGATGAATGTAAGTTTGAGGTGTTTGGATCACAAAGAAGAACATTTCCTGAGATGCAGATCAAATGAAAAAATGCTGGAGCAGTGCTTGATGCCAACTGTCAATGATAGTGGAGGAAGTGTGATGACCTGGCGGTGCTTTGGTGGTGGTAAAATGGGAGATTTGTACACGGTAAAAGGGATATTGAAGAAGGAAGGCTGTCACTCATTTTAGAGCGCCATTCCATACCCTATGGCCGGCAGTTGATTGGAGACAATTTTGCCGGGTCTCAACTCTATTGCACTGTTGTGGAAGCAAATTGACCATATGGTACATAATACAATACACATAAGAAGTGCCCATCAAACCAATCCAACTTGTAGGAGGATCTTCAGGAAACATGGGGTGAAATCGCTTCAGATTACCTCAACAAATTATCAATTAGAATGATAAAGGTCTGCAAGGATGTAATTTCTACAAATAGAGAAATCAAAGTTTGAAGGACATTATTATTTAAATTAAAAATCATTATTTCTAACCTTGACTGTATGTCCTATTCATTTTGCAACTCAGTTGTTCTTTATTTTCATGGAAAACAAGAACATTTCTAAGTAACCCCAAACTTTTAAAAGGTAGTGTAGGTCTGCACCAGGGAGAAAGCGAAAGAAGGGGGAAAAAAAAGTAGGAAAAATAAAAGTGCCTGCTATTAACGACCCCTGATGAATTCTATACAGATGAAACGTGTTTGGCTTTGTTTTGGATCCAGCTAGCTTCTGTAGTTTTGCCGGAGTGCACAGGATTCTGCATTTTGGTCTCTGCGTTGAGTAGACTTTTGGCTGTGCATATTAAGAGGAAGTGGAACACTTTGTCGAATAAAGATTTTTTTTTTTTTCTGAGCCATTGTGTGTCAATAAAAACCCCTTTAGCGTTTTAGGGCGACAAAACCTGATGCGTTTCATCCTTGTGGTTTCTTCATTGGGAAGTGAATGATATTACTGATAAATATCTGTCTGTGGAGATACATTACATACATAAGTATAGTTATCATTTGTGATACTTTGATTATTGCAATTTTAAAACACTTACCATCCAAATAGTAAAGAGCTCAATGGGTGGTTGTTCGTGGCTGCAAACCTGATATTTGTGAGTAAATGAAACATATTTAGAATACAGATAATTTATCAAATTTAAATAAGTGCATGCATTTTCAAACGTTTTGATCTACTATATGCATAACATTGGTAGGTCATTTTCAAGTCTGGCTCGCCCTTAAAATTCAAGAGGTGCCCTGATTCAAGGAAGGAAATTGCCTACAGTATAAATTAAGCCTGCAATATCTTTCTGCGATCCTGTTTAATTATCTTCTTTTAGACGTGCAGAATGGAACATACTTGCTATATATCAGAAATGTATAGCAATTGTAAGCTGCTTAGGATGCGTTCACATTATTTGGTGTTTAAAAATAGGAATTGTGATGAAAATATAGTGAAAAACAGCACAGATGTGTCAAATGGGAATATGGTTATTTAATTATTTTGTTGATTTACAGTGAAATGCAAAAATATTTTCATATTTTTCTTTTAAAGTGATGCATAAACCTATGCATGTGTTTTCAATCTCATTCCTACATTTTCACCTTAACATAAGTAATAGGCAAATTATTATGTTGCCCACAAAAGGTTTTATCATAATACTTGTCTGCTTTTCAGAAATGTGATGTGTATTGTATTTGTGGAATCCAGTTGGCTACAATGCTAAAATGTTGCATGCTCTCCCTATCATAGATATATTTGGGAAATTTCTTTTTAGATATATAAATTCTTATTAATATGTTTCGAGAAATTACCCAGAAAATAAAGGTAATAAACTATTTGATGTGGAGATATTCCCTATAGCAGTGGTTCTCATCCTTTTTACACCAGGGGACCACATTCCCAAATCACAATGAGTGGCGGACAGAGGTGACACTGATAAACTGAGCAGGGACAGGGGTGACACTGTCGAGCTGAACGGGAACAGGGGGGAGAGGGGGGGGCACTGGGGAGCAGAATGGGGAGCAGTGTGGAGACAGGGGTACACTGGGGAGCTGATCGTGCCCTCTCTAAATGTACCTTCTTGCAGGAAGGCTCTTCCACTGTCCCCTCTGCTGAGCGGCAACATCTGGCACCCTCATTGCATGGCCATTGGACCGGACACTCCCTACCTTATCCTAAGTATGCTACTACCCAGCACATGCCTCTGCTCCTGCAGCGAGATTGTATCCACAGGACATGCCCCAGCACCCAGACTGAATGCCCAGGACATGCCCCAGCACCCATATTGCACACCCAGGACATACCCCAGCATGCATAATGCACACCCAGGACATGCCCCAGCACGCATATTGCACACCCAGGACATGTCTCAGCACCCACATTGCATGTCTAGAAAATGCCCCAAAACATACCACAGCCCATAAGTTGGGAAACATTGCCCTACAGTATATAATGATAATGTTACATGAAATTTAGAGCTGCAGCCGTGTTTTTTCAGGGACATCTGTTTCAAAAAGGGCACATGATAACAATCTTGAATATGACTAATGGCTATACATGGAAACCATGAGCTTTTCATCCCATGACCTATAAAATAAAACTTACCACACATCGAGAACAGAGTAACTAAGATTCAACTACCAACACAAGAATACAAAGTTTACAGAAAAAGCAGTAAAATGTGGAATTCAGTATGTTTAATGACATTATGTTCAATGTAGCACTTACAAAGTTAAAAAGAAAAAAAAAAAGAACAAAAATGTCATTTCATAGACATTTAAATAACCCTAATTCTTAAATGCTATGTATAAATCTCTAGTAATTGTACTGTTAAATGGAAACTGAAAAGATTCATTCCTTTCCTGTATATCTAAATTTTGCAGTGCTTTCATCAGCCCAGTGAGACTCAAATGTTCTAAAGTAAGGTAGTGTCATAAAGTCATGGCTAGAGAAAATGGAAGGATCTTTTTGTATTTTTTTTCACAAACACTGTATTTCACAAAATTGCGGCGCCCAGTCATACTTTATTTAATTTATATAATATATAAATATAATATATTTTATTAAATACAGTCACATTACAAAAACAAAAGACATATTTAAAGTCAACAATACAAAATAAAAAAAGTAAAACATTTAAATTTTTTGGTGGGAGTGTCCCTTAAAGGGATTTTAGGGTGAGAGTATTATGTGAAAGAGGAAGGGCAGGGCACCAGTGTTCATTTCGTTGACTAAACATTTTTGTCATAGTTTTTGTCAACTGCATATTTTCAGTGACTAAATAAAAACTAAGTTAACCCCTTAGTGACAAGACATTTTCACCTTGACTTTCCCTTGGTGACAATGGCTGTTTTGACATTTCTAGGGTGTTTGTGTTTAGCTGTAATTTTTTTCTTTCTCACATACAGTACCCACACAAATTATATGTTGTTTTTATCGTCATAAGAAGGGCTTTCATTAGATACCATTATGTTCATCATATCTTATATTTTACTACCAAAAAAATCATAAAATATGATGAAAAATTTTAAAAAACCCACTTTTTCTAACTTTGACCTAAAATATAATTTACACAAATAAAATCATTAAAAAAGACCCCATATAAATAGTTTCTAAATGTTCTCCCGAGTTCAAAAATATGCATGTTTCCATATTTTTCGGTATTTTTTTGCGCGGTATGGGGCAAAAAACAAAAATAGTGTTTTTTGTTTTTTTCCTATATTGATCTTTTGACCCCAACCCGAACCCAAAATTTAACCCTAACACTAAATTTAACCCCAACTCTAATCCTTATTATATCCATTAATATTTTTTAACTTTAATTTAATTTTAACCCTATCCCTTATGCTAAAAAATATTTAATTTTAACCCTATTGGCTAATATAGCTAAATAACCTGTTTTTAATTAATTAAATATGTATTTTAAATATTTCCCATTGCAATGCTACTAAACTACCAATAGGGGCAGTCAAGTAGCATATTCAGAGCGACGGAAGTGAAGTTACTTTCACTTCCGAAGCTCAGACCGGCAGAGGGCTTAGCCATATTGACGGAGCAGCATGCTCCATCAATATGGCTCCCCACGATCGCTCCGTGGGGCGATCGTGGGGGTCCCAAAATAGAAATTTCGGTGCTGGCTATTGCCTCGATGTCGAGGCAATAGACCAGCACTGTTAAAGCAGTTTTCGCGATCGTTGATCGCGAAAAACCGCATCATTCACTGCAGGACGTGCCAGGCACGTCCTTTGTCATTAAGGGAGTTTCTCCCAGGACGTGCCTGGCACGTCCTTTGTCGTCAAGGGGTTAATAGGGCTAAAACTATTACTAAAAGCGTTTGCGATTTTTGTCAACTGACTAAATTGTGACTAAACTGTTAGGGAGGGATTATTACATTTACCTATTTGGACTTCTGGTTCCCATGGATCTTTGCCAAAGCCCAGTCCCCTGACTTTATCTGCAGCTGAATTGGCTGAGACGCAGGCCTCCCTGTACCTGTCTGCCCTCTGGAACAAAGCCCTGCAAACTGCAGAGAAAAAGACTACTCCTCCACCCAATTTGCCTGGTACTGTCACATGTGTGTTTCTCCTCCCATCTCCCTAGCAAGTTAACTTAAAGCTCTCAGACCCTGTTTCTCTCCCTCACAGCAGGAGATTAAGTTGACTAAAATCTACTGAAGATGACAAAAACTAAAACAATTCAGATGACTAAAATACAACTAAACTAAAATTACATTTTAATCAAAAGACCATGACTAAAACTAAATCAAAATTTGCTGTCTAAATTAACTCTGCAGGGTACACAGTGTACATTAGGTGGTATAGCAACAAACATGAAATGCTGATTAAAAGAATTTAGAATTGGCTCTGAATTGTTGGTTGTACTGCGTGTAATGGTTTGTTTATATGTGTTGGATGCCCATCCTATCCTGGCATTTGACAGTTATATAGCATTACATAATAAAATTCACAATGTATAGTTATGGTAGCAGATCAACAACATTTCCAGGAAATATCCATGTTACATAATCTTAACAATTACACATTCCTTCACCCACGTTAGCATCTGAATTCATACTAGTATAGTTTCTATGGGAGCAGCAACATTCTTCAATAAAAAAGGTACTACTCCAATTTGGTTGCCAAGTACTTTATTCTTTCATCTTTTGCTAATGACCTACATATTTTAATAACTATGAAAAATAATTTGTTTTATTGAAATGTCATTATCTATCTCCCAAGTAACAGGTTAGCAGCTTCTTCTAGATCTGGATTGTGCTTTAGAGGGAAAACAATGCCACATTTAGAGTATTTCTAAAATGGAGGATTGGGTAATGGGGGGGGGGGGGGGTTAGTAGGGTTGTCACCTGGCTGGTATTTTACCGCACAGCCGGTATTCGGCTCTTAGAAGCCGGTGCCGGCTTTAGGAACATACCGTCAATTCAGAAGCTGTTTTTTCCCCTTGGCTATGCGGGCGCTGCCCCTTTAAATGCGGATAGCTGAGTTTCAGCAGCTATTGGCACTAACAGTCTCTCCCTGCCCATTTCAGCAGCAGGAAGTGGCTTCTCACATACTGGGATATGAACAAGAGCATGTCTGAGCACTGGGGTGACAGACCAAGGCTATTTGGAGTGAGCTGGGGTGACAGACAGAGGCTATTTGGAGTGGGCTGGGGTGACAGGGGCTGTTTGAGGGGAGCAATGGTGGCAGAGAGACTGTTTGGGAGGGTTGGTATGACAGATGCTGATTTCAAAGAGCTAGAGTGGAAGGGATCAGCCTGTATTTTTGGTGTTGGTGCATAAAGCCCCCTCAGTCACCACAAATACAAGCTGATACGCCCCCCTCACCAAAAATATATCCATTTCCCCCCCTCAGCAGCACTGACCCCTTCCACTTTCACCAAACATACAGGCTGACCACCAGACAGTGGATCCTTCAGCTGACTGCCTGGCAGCCTCCAGGCTGAAGAGGATCCAGCTTCCACCTTCTTTACAGTGATGTAAGGGAAGTTATATGGCTACAGACTGTTGTGGACTATATTTCCCATGATGCTCAGCCTTTCCTAAGATAACTGAGCTCGGTAAATGCAGACTACAACAGTTGCAGTGGTAGAGCTGACCTTTGGCACTTAAGCTCTTTTTGGAATACAATCCCCATGATGCTTAGCCAACCATAAGGTTTGCTGAGTATTAAAGGATCTGTATTCTCCAAGAGCTGTAATACCACAAGTCAGTCAGAGACAATTAGCATTCCACATAATGTAGAATACAGTTTCTATCATACTCTACCCTTTGTAGCCCGCCCTTTTGTGGCTCCACCCTCACCGATGACTGGTATTTTTTTGAGGAAAACGTGGCAACCCTAGTTGGAGACCTATGGAACCAAATAAGAGTAGTGGGGGCTACACACACACAACTAAATCCCATTTTGGACACAATAGAAACTCAATATAAGACAGAGACATGGAAGGGTCTACTCAATAAAGAGAGAATTACAGGGAATGGAAATGGGAATTGCAAACTTAAGGCCAAAATTGGTGAGTTGGAGAAGTTCTCCCATTCGGCTGCATTGGAGAATTTTTCCAACTCGGCTACATTGGCCTAAAGTTTGAAATTCCCGTCTCAGTTCCCTGCACTTATCTCTTTATTGAGTAGACCCTATGATATGGGATGAGAATCGTACGGCCCATCTGGTCTGGCCAATTTCTGACTACAAGTTAAACAAAAATCTGAAAAAATGTATTAGTACCTGGCCTTATATCTACATTGGCTAGCCATTTGGTTTTTGTAATTAATATATGATTGATTAAAAGCATGGTATATGGCTGCAAGAAACAACACTGTAACTGTAATTGCAAGCAGTGGAATATGCAAAAGCAGCCCTAACTGGCGCAAGCAATTCTTTCAATAAGAGATGCCGCAACAGAGGAAGGGTGGTATGAATTGTAACTAAATTAGAACTAAATGAAGAAAAGGGGTACAGACATTTGAGTACACTCTCTTGGCAAACAGCCATTGAGATAAAGTCCACAAAAAGTATGGCATTAAGACACATATTGACAAATTGGACAAATCTGAAAAAAAGGGTAGGACTTGGGGGGGGGGGGGGGGGAGATTTTCCTACCTATCATTAGATATAGTAGAGGATCTGCAGGGAGACATAGATCTAAGAAACTAAGGGGCGGTATAGGAGGGATAGGTGACCTCATAGAGGAAGAAGGAATTAAGACTTTCCAAACACTACAAACAGAATTGATCTTACCTAGTGCAGAGTGTTTTAGATATTTGAGAACCAGGAGCCTACTGCAGAAGGTACTGATCAAAGACACTGAGTCTAGGGCGGGGAGGATGCCGAAGGAACTCGTAAATACAAAGGGAAATAGACAATTGGTTGCTAAAGCTCTAAAAACTATTCAAACAGCTAAAAAAGAGTATATCCCCACCCCAAAAGAAAAATGGGAAAAAGACCTGCAATTAATATCTGATTGATTAAAAGCATGGTATATGGCTGCAAGAAACAACACTGTAACTGTAATTGCATGGCTGGGGGCACAGGATTGGAATTTGTTGCACACTCACCTTCCAAATATGCAATCACTAATCTATACTCCCAGATAAGAACCAAAATTGATTATGAAGGGGAACATACAGCTGCAGCTCCATCAGCCCCTACATTAATCTGGGACTGTGTGTGTGGTAGGGTTGCCACCCGGCCAATTAAAATAGCTAAAATACCGGCCATTCTAAGGCCCGTATTATTTGCAGCAGGGGAGCGGAGAGAAGGCAGACTATTCCAAGTGGTGGCTGCACCTGTAGCGCACTGTACGCATGTGTCCTTCTCACCCTGTATACATGAAGAGTTTACATGCATGCTCTTCAGAAGAGCTCAGCGTGAGGGGGAATGTCTGTGCTTACTGCACAGACTGCTAGCTCCGCCCCCTCGGGCATAACGCTATAACGTCAGAGAGCTGGGTGTCACATGAAACCCTGCTCTCAGGACAAAGAAGTGATGGTCAGTGCCTGGCAGACCAGGCTGTTGAAGAAGCGTCACCGTCCTGTGCAATAAGGTAAAGCAGGGAAGGGGGACTCATTGAATTATGCACCCAAGGGGGCTGAGCTAGCTGTCTATGTTACTGTGTGTCTCTCTGTTACTGTCTGTCAGTATATCTATGTGACTGTCTGTCGGTATGTCTATGTGACTGTCTGTCGGTATGTCTATGTGACTGTCTGTTGGTATGTCTATGTGACTGTCGGTATGTCTGTGTGACTGTTTGTCGGTATGTCGATGTGACAGTCTCTGGGTATGTCTATGTGACCTTCTCTGTCTGTCTGTCAGTAGGTCTATGTGACTGTCTCTGGGTATATCTATGTGACTGTCTCTGTCTGTCAATAGGTCTATGTGACAGTCTCTGGGTATGTGTATTTGACTGTCTCTGTCAGTAAGTCTATGTGACTGTCTCTGGGTATGTCTATGTGACTGTCTTTGTGCGTGTATGTGTGTGAAACAGCTTGCGTAAGTTCTCGCTGACATGATATACACATTATATATGTATGTGTGCGTGCTAGTGTTTGTGTGTTAGTGTGTGTATATATATATAGGGATATATATGTATATATATATATATATATATATATATGTAGTTTATATATTTCACACTGACATGATATACAAATATATATATATCTTGATATCGTGTCAGTGAGAAATATATGCATTATAAGTATTAAGCTCCAGGCACCTGGTACCAAGGAGCCAGAAGTTTAATCTGATAGGGACATTGAATGGATCTGCCCCTCAGTGGTTCAACCCTTTGTGGTCCCAACCTTTTGTAGCTCCGCCCACCGCTATGGCTAGTATTTTTTTTAGGAAAAGGTGGCAACCCTAGGGGGCAGGGATGGGAGATGTGAAGAAAAGGGGATATATGGGGAGTGTGGATGATGGGGGAAGAGAGAGGAGGGGGGAATAAAGGGGAAAGGGAGGAGGAATGTGGGAGAAAGAGGGAGACGAAGGGGGAATAAGGGGTGAAGAGAGGAAAAGGAGAGGCAGGAAGAGAGGGATGGGCATGGGGAGGAGAGAGAGGAGGGAGGGGTTGTGTGATTGTTTATGTTGCATTTTTGAGTAAATCGGAAGTGTAATGGAGCAATAATACCTTTTATGGTTGAGGGAATCTAACAGAAATATAAATGCCATGTATTTATTTTCATTTTACAGACAATATGTTAATTCAGAAGTTATTAAATGATTTGCTGTAATGATACATTGTATTTGAGAAATGTTAGGGATGTTCTTGACATTAAACACTTTATGTGAGAAACAGGACCGGCATTGAGTTTTACAGGCAGCTGTGTTTCAGGATTTTTTACTTTCAGCTGACTTTGATTGTACAGAAGGTACATTCCTGCTCAGGCTAGAGAGTTAATATTAGTATCATTTACAACCGACATCTGATTTTGGTTACAATTATTGCAATATGTCTAAAAACCCAGTTATCTGTATTTTGCAGCCTGGATGTCCTCTTAGATTCAGTAAGTTAGTCTTTACAAGCACAGATAAACTGTATGCCTCAGCCAAAGATGGATCAGTTAATTGTGATTTTTTAATTATTCATGTGATTGCCTCTGTACAAACAAATAAAATACAGCACATCTCATAGGTATATATAAATGTTTTTTTTCCTTTTGCAATACAGCAATCTAACCATTCCTATTCCTGTGTCTAAAATAAAATAGTGTGCTGTAAAAGTAATAAATAGTTGCATCCCTTTGCTCCAAGGGGGCCTATGCTTAAAGGACAGAGGAATAGAAGATTTAGGATGTGGATATTTGTACATGTTGAGAAGAAACCAATAACAACATATGGATGGGGGGGGGGGGGGGGGGGGAACGGACTGCTCCACCATAGTATTCATTATTGACTTTTACATGTCAATAATTAACAGCTCATCAGTGCATTTCTGCAAATATGGCTTATGTTCCTAAACACGAAAGTATCCTCAGGTAATTGGATCCTATTGAACCCAATTCATCTTATGCTGTGTAGAGATCTGTCTTTTTTCTTATTCTTATGCATCAGTATTAAAGGGTTGACTAACTGTCCAGTTGCTCTATTTTCTGATTATTTGTTTTGCTATGTGCAATTCCTTTTGTATTAAACATGTTGATAAAACCAAATTAAATATTTGACTGCATCAAAGATACTTTCTTAAGTGCTAAGGTATTCAGTTAGCTGGGGATGGTATTTGGCCCCCGTATACCAACAGTCTTTCTAGGTGCACTTAAATTTTTTTTGAGATGTTATTCAAAAACGTATCTGATTTGACGTTCAGACAGCCTTATTTTGACTGTGGTAATGATAGTTCTTTTCACTAAGAAACTGTGATGTTTTTTTTTTTAAATACTGGGATTGTTTAGATTGACTTGGAACAAGATTTAATAGAGGAATATTAATTGAAACCATATCATCTCAATGTGTTAAACTTCTTTGTGTCTTAATCCTTTTAGCTGCTGTGACTGGCTCATAAATGTCTGCAGAAGAAAGAAGGAATTGAAGGCTCGAACTGTGTGGTTGGGATGTCCAGAAAAATGTGAAGAAAAATATCCAAGGAACGCCATAAAAAATCAAAAGTACAACATCTTTACATTTATACCTGGGGTAAGAAATGCATCTCTTTCATTACCAGTTTTATTAATGTGAAGAATGTTATTATTACACTATAAAGTTGAAAGAGTAGAGATTTAATAAGACAGTCCTGGATTAGTCAATGATTCTTTTTCAAGGTTGATTGTACACTACACAGTAGAAAATGCACATTGCAATGTAAATAGCTTAAAAACACTGGACTTGATGTCTTCCAAGACAGTAAAAATTTGGTGCAATGTGAGTGAAATTATAATGTCCTGGCAAAATCATTATAAATACAATTTAGTTTTACAGTTTCCCTATCCTAGGTTTTGCATTCATTACATTATGTCCAACAGTTTGAAATCGAACCTATTATAACATTTGTAAAACATATCTCCCAAGTAGGATTTCTAGATATCCAGTATTTGTGAATAAAAATGGCGTCAATATTGAACACTTGCATTGCTTACAGTGGGAGGATGCTTTGATGTTTATCCAGCATTTTTAGTGGATGCCAGTACTTTAGTCTGATCCATTTGGTAACTCTGCTCCTAATCTTCCAATACTGGCGGTACAATCACTCCGTCTTTTCTAGGAGCTCAGATAGGGTTGCCAACATTTCTTCAGAAAATGGTACTGTCTCCATAGACGTAACATTAGCCTGAAGCCAATTTTTTACCGGCCTGCCGGTAAAATACCGACCAGGTGGCAACCCTAAGCTCAGAATGTTAGGTCTGTATGAGTATCACAGGGCTCCAAATACAAAAATATTCCAGTAAGGAGTATGCGTGTTTGTTTTATTTGGTGTAAATAAAACAGTTTGTCCCTGTTCTAAACGAGTCACCCATTTATATAAATATTTTATATATAATTGATTATAAAGGCATCTAAGTATTATTATTAATATTTTTTTAATAACTTTTATGGACACCAGAAGAGTGTTAATGGGATATATTGTCTAGTGATTCATTTTCTTTAACTGCTCCACCTGCAGCTATGCCTTTAAAATATCCCCCTA
This sequence comes from Pelodytes ibericus, assembly GCA_036172795.1. NCBI lineage: Eukaryota > Metazoa > Chordata > Amphibia > Anura > Pelodytidae > Pelodytes > Pelodytes ibericus. Next base: position 88,619,222 of record CM069859.1, read on the forward strand.
AAACAAAGATTCATCCCTATGGCGATTTGAATTTTGGAAGATATTTATTATATATGTGTTAGATATTTTGTTTTCTTGCAGAAGTGGTAAGCACTTCAAGCATTGTAAAACATTGGTGGTGAACACCTTAAATGATCATAATTGGCAACAGTTCCCGATTTGATGGGGTTGTCCTGTGTTTTTCAGGTTCCTGTGCCCTAACTTCTGGGTGCTGTGTACAGTGCATTGTTCATGTCATCATCTTATTTTAGCTGCTCTCTTTTTCTTTGTTGTGTTTTTTGTAACCCAGGTTATTTCATTTGTAATTAGGATAAATGTAATCCAGGATATACAGCATATTTAGGGGACCCCTTGGAAATGTGCTGCTCCACTGTTCTCACTCGTTATAGTGTTACTGGGGCTGAAGAGCAAAATCTACTTTTAGAACAATGCTATGATACTAAATCAAGTTTTGTACATATTGACATGTGCTTTTTCCTATTTGGTGGAATTTCACATGTAAAGCTCATCGATTAACTGTACTCGCAATAGCTGGTAAATGCTTGGATACTAAGATATGTCTTTATTAAAACTCACAAAAAGTAATGACTCTATAATTAAATGCCTGATCTTATGTCAAGGTAATAAAATGCCAACTGTCCTTCAGACAGATAAATATTCTCATCTCGATTGAACCAAGCTACTGTTTTCTCCCTTTGTTTAAATTATTAAATACACACAAATTGCTTAAACAGTGCACATTTCTGTAAAAGGTCACAAAGTTCATTAAGAATACAGTAAACCATTCATTGTTGTGATTAAAAATGCACTGTATTGTGTTTTTTTTCCTTTTAATTAGAATACATATATCATGATTTCAACTAACTGTTCTATAGTACAGCAGTAAATGAATACTTATGTTCAGATCTTTCTCTGTGAGTTTCTGTAGTCATTTTTTTTACATGAAAAATGTACTTATGCTTAATGGAATTAATACATGAATTATGTTGTTTTCAAATGGTTTTGTTTAACTTAATATATAAAATTATGACCCCATTGTATCTGGCTATGTGTTATTCTTTCCCGAATTTAAAACGACCATAGAAGGACACTCCCATCAGGCTCAGACATTTCTGAAGGGTACAATCTACAGTGTTTTACTATGTATAGGCAGATAAGAACAATTTGGCCATCTATTCTGCCCAATTTCTGCATTAAAATAGCCTTTGCCTATACCATGCATGCTTAAACGCCTTCACTGTATTAACCTCAACCATTTCTTCTATCTATCCACTACCCTCACAATGAAGTAATACTTCCTGATATTACTTCCAAATCGTTGCCCCTGTAATTTAAGACTATGGCCTCTTGTTGTGGTAGTTTTTCTTTTTGTTTTAAATATACTCTACTCTTTAACTATGTTGATTCCCTTTATGTATCATATCCTTTCTGTCTCATCTTTCTTCTAAGCTTACTAGAAAATGATAACTGCTAACATAAACATAACATAAACATGTTAACCATTATTCTTTGCTGGTAAGATTTACCCTGAAATCTATGCACCAGTTTAATAGACCGTCTCTGAACTTTCTCCAAATTATCTATATCCTTCTGGAGATACGGTCTCCAGTATTGCGTACAATACTCCAAGTGAGGTCTCACCAATGCTCTGTACAATGGCATGAGCACTTAAATAACCAGGTATACTGCTAGCATTTCCTGCTGCTCTATTACATTGTCGGTCTACCTTTTAAGTAATATAATGATAATTACCCCTAAATTACTTTCCTCAGATTTTGAGGTTAGGACTGTATCGTATATTCTATATATTGTGCCCATGAGTTTTTATGCCCAAGAGGCATTATCTTGCACTTATCCACATTAAATGTAAGTTACCACAGCTCTGACCATTTTTCTAGTTTAGCTAAATCAATTTGGCTTATTCCTCCAAGAACATCAACCTTGTTACAAATCGTTGTGTCGTCAGCAAAAATACATAACTTAGCATCAAGACATTCTGCAATATCATTAACAAAAATATTAAAAAGAATGGGTACATGTACAGATCCCCAAGGAACTCAACTGATAACAAAATCTTGCTCTGAATATACTCCATTGACTACAACCCTCTGTTGTCTGTCACTGCCTAATCCATTCAACAATATGGCAATCTAAACTCAAATATTGCAGTTTATTGATAAGTCTTCCATGTGGGACAGTGTCCGACACCTTACTGAAATCCAGATAAGAAATGTCTACTGCACAACCCTGATCTATTATTTGAGTCACCCAAAAAATCAATGAGATTAGTTTGGCATGATCTCCCATGTTCTGATATTGAAATCCATGTTATTTTAGATGTTCAACAATCCAATGCTTTAACATGGTTTCCATTATTTCCCCCACTATTGATGTAGGACTTACTGGTGCATAGTTGCCTGAGTTCCTACTACCTTGTGAATGGGCACAATATTTGCTAATTTCCAATATACTGGGACTACTGCTGTTAACAGTGACTGGCTAATTAACTCTCTTTACAGTTTTGATAGTACACCACTAACCTCAGAAGGCACCATGGTGGAATCTCACAAAAGCACTATTCTATCAGACCTCACCTTGTCCTTGTTGTCATTGGCTGCAGTCTTGCATACCAAAGTTATAGAGGATGATGGTTCCTAAACCTCTGTGTCTGAGTCTGTCTCAACAGCATTATACTCTTAAAGTGCCAAAAATGAATTATGGTGAGCCAGAGACTGCTGCAATATAGAGAACTGTTTCATTACTATCTCATCCAACTGCCTTCCAGACATTAAATATGTGATCTTATATGGATTAAAGAATATATCAAACACAATATAAGGCAGTAAATTCTCCTCTTTTATAGTTAATGAAAACTTATTAAACTATTAGTTTTGAGTAACGTAGAAATAACTATTAGATTATTGCATTATTATTCAGATTATTTTTATTATCTTTAATGTTATTTATGTGTATATATATATGTATATATAATATATATTTTTTATGGTTTTTATAAAGTTTTGGAAATGTACTCCCATTAGTGCTTTTTTAATGTATGTACTATACTCCTCATATTGTAATGAAATCTAATTTTTAATATACTCCTATTTACATGATTTATAAAGTATGTGTTTCACAGGAAACAATACATACAGAATTAAACGTTTGCTTAAATTTATGAAAACTAATTCAATGAAATATTTTTTCATCTCTAAAATTGTTTTATTCTTTTCTTCCTTTTTAGGTTTTATATCAACAATTCAAATTTTTCTTGAATCTTTACTTTCTGGTAGTTGCTTGTTCTCAGTTTGTACCAGCATTGAAAATAGGCTACTTATATACCTATTGGGCACCTCTGGTAAGTGAATGTAAAATACTTTTTAAAAATATTTAAAATTTATTTTCTTTTTTTTGTGGATGTTATTGATCAGAGAAATGTCCATTATAGAACCTGATATAAGGCTTCCAATAAAGGCAAAAGTCAATTTTGTAACCCAATGATATATATCTGTCTGACAGAAATACCTTACAAAGTGGAGTAATCAAAATGAGAAGTGCTTTGCAAATTCCAGTGTGTTCATATTGATAATCATTCTTTTGTTCATCAAGCCAATAACCGTTAAAATGACCTTATGAGGGGGCTGAGACGAGGATGGGTTACCATATATTTTCTATTAGCTTAGGGGCAAAACACAGAGCCATTTAGTACAGTAACATAAATATACATAATTGGACACCAAGCAAGTTTTACTGTAAGACAAATAAAGCAAACCGATAATTAAAAAGTTAAATCATGCTTTTTAAATGGGCCATAATAAAATGTAATTCTGATTTGTAACTTACTGTTTAAAGACCAATGTGTTTTGTTTGTTTCTTCTTAATTTTTAAGAAGTTTCAATTTCTTATTTTTAATTTGAATTAACCACAAATTATCTTGCGCCACTTTTTAATTGAAGTCTTCTTTCATGTCAATGAAATCTGATATAATTGAGTTATTCTACATACGTGCATGAGAAGTATGTGAAACATCTATGCCTAATTATTTTTCCCATAATTTACCATGTATTTTTTAAGCAGCTGCAAACTTAAGCAGTGTAACTTTTGTTTCTTTTCACCATTTGTAGTATTGCATTTTAATTATATCTGCTGATTTTACATTTTATAAGGAGTAATGAAGGCATGAATTTTTAAGGATATGCCACTGGGTTCATTCAGTTGTATTCAATTTTGTGAACTATGTTCTCTTTTGTTTATTTGGTGTGCCATTCTTGCAAAAACCAATGTCTACACTTCACTGGCGTTTTCATTTGTAGGAAATATATCCAAGGAAGAAGCATGCATCTGTAAAAACCAGACAGCTGAACTTGTCTGTAGATTGAAAGAAACAGAGACTTTGGTCAAAGAATGTATCGTTCATTGTAGAATATGCCTGAAATGTTTGATACACTCCACATTTAAATAATGTGACAGTCTGCCCTCTAAAGGGCACCTTTCAACCAGATATAGACTTTGGACTGCACCCTAAAGATGTCCATAATTATAGAGAAAAGCATTTTTTTTTTAATAAACTCAAATCTCATCCCATATGATATTGGTTTGTACATGCCAGTTTGTGTGCTCTTTACAGCAGGGGCATGTAAAAGTCTATGTTTTGTGTGTAGGGTTGCCACCTTTTGTTCAAAAAAATACCGGCCTTGCTACTTTCTCCATAGACTTAACATTGGCCTGATGCTAATTTTTTTACCGGCCTGCCGGTAAAATACCGGCCAGGTGGCAACCCTATTTGTGTGGGACAAATTCTACACTACTTAAACGACACAATCCCTAAATAACATAGCAGCAAACAATGAGTCAGCAGAACCATTCTGCCCTGTATATCCTTGATTTTTTTTAGCAGGTGCAGTAATGATTTTATCGTAACCTTTAAAGGGTCTAGTCCCCAAACTCACTTTGGTGCAAGATGAAGATCACTGCTTGTATAGAGCACAGGCTTTTATCCATGTGTGATTTGATGCAGGCATTCTGTATAAATCACATTTTTAATATTTGACTTAAGTCCTCCCAGTGATTACTCTGCATGTTTACTGTAGGTGCGGCAGCACTGATTCTATAGACACTGAGGATATAAAGTTTTTTTTCATTTAGTCACTTCCTGTGCTGCTGATATTGAATAAATTATGTGGACTGTGATAAACTTGCTATTGTTCAGTAGGATCTCCTAACAGTGCAACACACTGATTACATTACTAGAGAAATAGGCTATTCTAGTCATTTGAATTAAATTATTCTCATTGGTTCCCGGAGAAAAAATAAAAGGAAATTACTTTTACTCAGCTAGTGTGGGCAGACCTGGTTTCTTGCACACTGCTGTAATCTCACAATTTCATCTAGCTGTAAGTATTTTATTTATGCAAAATGTGAGACATGCACTTTAAAGTACCTTGAAAGCAAATTACTATGCATTAACATTTGGAAGATGCATTTTGGGCACTAGACAGTCTCTTTAATGAAGTTTTACTGCAGCACCTCATTTTTTTTATTAGCAGGAACGTTGAATTTTACGCATGTTAAATGTCAAAACTATATTGATAGGATGGCATAAGAAATCATTAGTCCTTTATGGTTTAAACGATTGTGTGAACCAAATATGTAATATATTTTACTGGAAGGTACATTTATACATAAGACCCTGCTGATGTATATCAAATGATTATAAAAAAAAAAAGTACATCGATTACTAAAGTAAGAGGCTTATTTCCAGAGATTTTAACATCATTTTTCATTCTATTTTAGGGTTTTGTTCTGGCCGTCACAATGGTGAGGGAAGCAGTCGATGAATACCGGAGATTCAAGAGAGACAAAGAAATGAATTCCCAGCTATATAGCAAGCTTACAGTTAGAGGTGAGTATTTGCTTTAAAATGTTATTTCTATAGCTGCTACAAGTTAAAGAGACCTTAAACATACAGAAACAAAAATATAGAAACACAAGTGAAATGTCTAAAATCCTTAGTATAAGGATAAACTAACATTTACCCGTTAACCCCTTCCCGACAATGGACGTGTCAGGCACGATTGCCCGGAACTCCGTTCCCGACAATGGACATGCCTCGTACGTCCTGCGGTGACACGAGCGGTTTTCACGATCAACTATCGCCAAAAAACGCTCTAACGGTGCTGGAGCAACTCCATTTTTGCCTGCTTACACCATTGCAAAGGAACCACTCCATTAGCATATCAGACTGATCCCACCCATAAGGGCAGTCCAGATCCAAAATGCATGGCTAGTACCCTCTACACGAGGAACACAGCAAACCACAGACGTACGTTTCGGCCTACATTGGCCTCGTCAGTGTGGTATGGCTGATGATCCTCTAGGTGCAAGCAGGCCAGGCTATTTCCTCGATGTCAAGGCAATAGCCAGCACCAAATTTTCTTCTCTGGGGCACCCACGATCGCCCCACAGAGTGATCGTGGGCGCCATATTGACGGAGCAGCATGCTCCGTCAAAATGGCCATGCCCTCTTGTGGTCAGAGCTTCGGAAGTGAAAAAAAAAATAATTTCTGCCGCTCTGAATATGTTGCTTGACTGCCCCTAGAGGCAATCAGCAACATTGTAATGTAAAAAAAAAAAAGATTTAATTAGCTTAAAACTAGGATTAAAGTTAAATTAAATAATTTTTAGCATAAGGGATAGGGTTAAAATTAAATTAAAATTAAATTTAAGGGATAGCATAAGGGTTTGAGTTGAGGTCAAATTTAGGGTTCGGTTTGAGGTCAAAAGCTCAATATAAGAAAAAAACAAAAAACACTATTTTTGGTTTTTGCCCCATAACTCACAGAAAAATATGTAAACATGCATATTTCTGAACTCGGGACAACATTTAGAAATAATTTAGATGGGATCTAAAATGATTTTTTAATGATTCTATTTGTGCAAATTATATTTTAGGTCAAAGTTAGAAAAAGGTTTTATTTTTTTAATTTTTTTCATCATATTTTATGATTTTGTTGTAGTAAATTATAAGATATGATGAACATAATGGTATCTAATGAAAGCCCTTCTTATGATGATAAAAACAACATATATTTTGTGTGGGTACAGTATGTGAAAAAGAAGAAAATTACAGCTAAACACAAACACCCCAGAAATGTCAAACAGTCCTTGGCACCAAGGAAAGTCAAGGTAAAAATGTGTTGTCACTAAGGGGTTAAGGAACAAGCCAGTTTATCCTCTAACTGGAAGCCACCTTGCTTTGTGCATTTAATATTTTCATAAACTGTTGTTGTGAATATATATACATTTCTTAAAAGATATTCTACTTATATTAATATATGATTAATTTCAAGTGTATTTATTTCATTCACGTATAATGAATGATTCAAATCTAAAATACGTTTTGTTTTTTTTTGTACTTTATACACGTTAAAAGGGAAGTATATCAATTTTTAGTTTTACAATTCTCCACCATTAGACCATTTCATGAGTGTTGTTTGTGAAGCATTGGGTCCATCCAGATATTACCTGACATTATTTCACTTGTGCTTCTATTAGTGCTCCTAGTATGAAGATAAACTGGGGTGTACTATTCTTAGTACATGGCAGTTTATCCTCTGATGAGCAGCTGCAATGCTTCCCTGGGTTTTCTCTGCTGATCCCTCACCGTTTCTATTCAGATTCACCTCACCCTTTCTATCCACATTCAACTCCTTGTTCCTATACAGATTCACCTTACCGTTCCTATTCAGAGTCACCTCACTGTTCCTGTTCAGATTCATCTCACCATTCCCATTGATTCACCGCATTGTTTCCATTCCCATTCACCTTCTCTTTCACTTTCATTGCCGGTGAATTCGATTCTTGTTCCCTTATAGTAAAAAAATTGCTGCTTCCATGATAGGTTGAAGCTCATAGGCGATTGTACGCTCGATACTCCGTTTTGTAGAAGTTTGCAATCATTGTTCAGCAAGTCACGCCTCTGTTTTGTTAGAGTTTTGTCTGCTTGACGTGGTTGTGATATTTCCTCTTCCGATTGGTCAGTTTGTGATAGCGACACAGTATGCATACTATGGTTTCAAAAACATTCAGTTTGTATGTTTAGGTTGAAAAAAGACTTGTGTCCATCAAGTTTAATGCTTTTCCTATTCCTTGTTTACCACTCTTGATCCAAAACAAGGCAACCCCCTTTATTTCAGCAATTAAAAATTCAGCTTTCAGTGGGGAAAGAAATCTTTCTTGGCTCCAAATACCAATCAGATTTCTCCTTAGATTAACAAGCACTAAATAAATATTAATGCCTTTACTGACATACGTAGCCCACAATGTTCTGGTTGATTAACAAAGTATCTAGGCCCCTTTTAAAGGCATCTAATGTACTGGCAAGCACTATCTGTTCAGGCAGTGAATTTCATACCTTTTATTGTTCTTACCATAAAGAATCCCTTCTGCAGTCGTAGACCAAATCTCCTTTCTTCAAGTCTTGGTGGGTGACATCTTGTCCTTTGAACTGTTCTGTTAATGGAGAGGTCTTTAGAGAGCCCTTTTGTATGGTCCCTGTACAAATGTATATAACATTATTATATTCCTTTAAGACGCCGTTTCTCTAGTGTGTACAAATTTAACTTTTCTAGTCTTTCAGAACTAACATTTTCCATTCCCTTTATTAGTTTTGTAGCCATCCTCTGCACTTTCTCTAGTTCAATAAAGTATTTGTTTTAGAAATGGCGTCCAGAGTTGAACTGCATATTCAAGGTGGGGGTCTTACCATGGAGGCAGTATAATATCTTTCTTGTAAAGGTGAACCTTGATGAACTCTTATGTGTTTAACGTTTTTGACTTCGTAACTGCAAGATTATGAGTAAGTGAAACACAAATTAAGCAGGGAGTTCCATTTTTGATCTGCTACAAAATGATAGCTCTTGAATCAGTGACCATTGTACTCCTATTCTGGTTTATTTCAGTATATACATAATGTATGGCAAGTATACAATTTCTCGCAGTCAGAGTTGTCTCTGCCACCATTTCTTGGTGATGATGGTTGTGCTGATTGCGGCTTGTTTAGACTGTTCTGTGAAGTGACCGTTATTGTCCTTCGCCATTTGAAAGATTATTTGATTTTGTGCCTATATTCAAATAAATTATCCAGTTGGGAAATACATGAGCTGGTATGGGAGAAAGACATGCTCCATTGGTCGCCAATTCAGATTCATCTAACCATTTGGAGATTCACTATACCATTCTCGTTTACTTGCATTCTCTGACAGTTATACTAGCTTAGAAGTTATGTAAGGCATCTCAGTGAATGATTGACATGCCAACAAACCATAATGAGTGACTGCCCATGGTCTCTTTTCTGGCTCAGAGATGCATTAGCTTCTGCAATAGTTTTTCCAATAAAGTTGTCTATCACCAGACACTTGTAGGTATCACTAAAATGCTGAAATTTTAAATTGGACATTTAAATAATGCAACTATGTTGACACAGTGATCAGCAGAGTCTTCTTACCATCTCCTTATGGCAATGGCCGTGCTGAAGTTGCAGTGTGAAGGAAAGATCCCAGTTTTGCCTATTACACATTGAAGCACTGGCATATTTTAATGCACAATTCTGTGCATTTTAAATGTTAGTACTTTGAAATAAATTATTTTATGTTCATTTGCATTCCCTCTGTACATGAGTGTTTTGGCAAGGGCTGAGGAGATCCACTTGATGGAGGAGGGAATTCTATTTGCCCAAGATCTTAACCAATGATGTGCTGAGTTATGTGTCTGATGGTGTCAATATTTCAACTCCAAAGTATCCTCACTGTGTCTACCGGGAGGCCTCCTTGGGGTGCACTCCTTATCTATGTAAGGTTTTTACTCCAATAAATTGAGTGTGTGTTCATTGTTGGTCCTAATTTCAAATATTGTGTGATTATTTGGTACACGAAGATCAGGGGTTTCCTGTCTGTACTTTTTTTTTTTTTTTTTTTCTTACTTTATTTGTGCAGATTTCTGATTTTAATTTTATGATGGAGATATTCACACAGCAGGCTCATTCATATTTGTATGTCAATAAATTCATAAGATTCAGTAAAACTTTATTAGCAGATAGAGAACTATAAAACAGCCTAAAGTATTGCTTTTCTGTTGTCCTGTTATTCTTATCTCTTGAGCTACTCATAGGAAAGCACTGACCTTACCAGTAGCTTGCAATGTATACATTGGAGACCTCTGGTATAAAGTTGTTTATATAAGTCACTGTGTACATCTTATAGTGGTACATGATGATATTATATAGCATTAAAACAATTTAGATGGCTTAAATAATTATTTTGGCTTCAGATTTTTGGTTAAACATTCATAGTGATATTTGAACACCGTAGCTCCTGGGATTTGTTAAGCCTGGTTAAATTCTGTACTATACTATTGGCACAGATCGATGATTTAGATAACATTAACACATGTTACCCCTCAGTGTCCAAATGTGTTACATTAAGAAATGGTGTTTCCTACAACTTAAAGTAGCCTTACTTTGTGTTACAAATGCGTAGTTTAAAATTTGTGTGTTATGCTTGCCGTAATTGGTAACTTCTTTTTCCATAAACTAATTAAGCGGAGAAGAATCTCATGAATAAAAAAAAATTAAAACTTGAAACCAGTGTGTTGCTGTAGCTTAGCAGAATGCTCTATAACCAGGAGGAACAATTAACATGATAAAATATGCAATATAAATTTGTGCAATGTGTTTTTCGGGATTCTGTCTTTATCTAGCAGATATGTATACATATTCATGCCAAGCATTTCTATTTTTTAGGTAAAGTGCAAGTAAAAAGTTCAGATATCCAAGTTGGAGACCTCATCATAGTGGAAAAGGTAGTGTTTTATTTGTGACATTTTGTTCTCTTTCATTTTTGATTAATAAAGATGGCTTCTATCAGAAATATCGGGCTCCTGACCGTCCACCTTTCTCTGACTGTTGTCTTTTTCACACCAACGTCTTTCATTTTTAGGTTGATCCCTGACCAGCTTGTGTTTTATTTTAACCCATTCAGCTCTTTATAACCTGTCCTAATGATCATTGTCCATATTAACTGTCAATGTTCCCTTGTCCCAATCAACTACAGCTCACCTCCTTACATGTCTCATTTGCTTTATACTCCTTTTGGTTTTCTATGTTCCCATATGTCCCTCCTCCTTCTCAGCCCCAAATATGGATTTCCTGAGCATCTCTAGACTTGGCATGCGTCAGTTCTAATGCCAATTTGGAACTTGTAAATCAAGGGTACTGTATAAGTGTAAATAAACAGGTTTGCTTATCTGCTGATTACAATGACAAAAAGGAGCTTAACTTAGCATTTGACTGGTAGATGCATCCACAGCAATTCAACGGTGAAATTAATGAGTCATTTGAAAGGAGGATCCATATGTTTACAACTAAAGCAAACAAACAATCTGTGTGAAGTGTTCAATTTTCATGCCACAAAGTAAAGCTTTCATTCGAAGCACCTGGTTATTTCTCAAGGAAATGAAACATGCTAATTACGGCTAAGACTCGCTTTAATAGTATATGCTGCAAATGGGCATGTTTGGATTAGGTCAAATTCAGTATATGGGATTCGATAACTCATTTTTTAAAAAGGTAACTTTCTCACAGCACAGTGACAGAACAGAAGCAGTAGGTCGATTTCATCTCCTCTGCTTACGCTGGAGCTAGTACACCATTTCCAATGTATTTAGATCACAACTCTTTCACGGTTCACATTATGTTCAACTCCCAGTGACATGATTGCTGTCAGAATAATAATCCAGTGTGGAAAACTGAACTGCTTTATATTTTAGTCTGTAGATTTTTAAACAAAATGGATCATTTCAACATCACTATTGTGTAATCATTGCATGATTTGCCAATTTTTTGCCAGGTTTTTTTTTAGTGTTATTTTACCCGTTTCTAGAAACTTCAGTCTTGTTTTTTATTTTTTATACAAATCGTTTTTTTCTTATTAGATTTTACACCTATACCATATTCTCAGATTTCAGGTATGGCTGTGCTATGCTAATTCAGAGCCAAACAAATCCACATTTTCTGATACTTTTGCAGAGTAAAATGAATGTTCTTAAAGTCCTTGTAGAAAACTAATTCAAACTAAAATCAAGATAATATAATCTTTATTTTTGTTGTGATCAGTTTCCATGCTCATATATTCTGTTAATGGAAGTGAAAATAAATGCATAAATTAATTCAAAAATATGAGTTAAATGTGTTTGTGTTGGCTCTAGGATTGCCACCTTTTTCTTCTTCCAAAAAATACCAACCATGCTACTACATCCATAGACTTAACATAGGGGTCAATCCAATTATTTACCAGCCTGTCGGTAAAATATCAGCCAATTGGAAACCCTAATTGCCTCTTGTTTATGATATACCTTGAAATGCGGTTGAGCTACTTTCAGTGAGAAGTGTATAATTTGCATGACAAGTCATAAGATGATGTCATAAACAGGAGACAGCACAGACACATTTTCTTTTACTTTATCCATTGGCATGTGATGTATGTAATATTTGATACATTTTTCATTCTCTAAATGCACAAGATGAATAATGTTTAGGTCCCTTTAATTTGATGCTGTGTGAGTTTTCTGTTTTTGTTTTTTTTCAAGTATTGAATTACATGATTATTAGCCCGGTGGCATTTCTTACAATGTGCAGAACTGCAGGCAGTAGTTAGAATCTGGGGTTTTATTTACTAGTCTACAATTCTCATTATTCAATCTATTTTCATAAAACAAAAGTTGTAAGAAATGTAAAAAATGCAAAAAACCTGTAATAAACATGGTTGCAACTGTACTTTAGCATATGGGATTAGATTGTCTTTGAAAAGATTCTTTTTATGTCACAGTTAGTGTTACAATCAAAAAGCTTTACTGAAAAGAACAGATGTGTAAAACATCTGTAAATGGCTGAATGCACAGTGTGCATCCCCAGCCTTAGGTCAGCCTTTTGCACTCTCTATGAATAGGCTGTGCTAAATAAAAATACACAGCAAGAACATCTGTTACGCTTCTGCTGTCTAACAGAGTTTTATGGTTGTTTTCTTATGATGTCATCGTTTCACTAAGCAGCAGTCTGCATTGCCTACTAGCCTGTGGCTCTTTATTCCAGGTTCCTACATTTGACATACTGTATGAAAAGCTATATATTCTATTTTGTGCTGCGCATACTTATAGTTTGATTTTCAGTAGAATAATGGAACAATGGCACTTTCAAAAGAATGGGCATTCACTTATATGCATGGACTAGCCTTTCAACAGGAGTGGAAGAGGTTAGCGAAGGAGTTTAACCATGGATGGAATAAGTATATAGCTATCCTGAATAAAAAATAAGGCCAAGGATAAAATAATATCTGATGATTTTACAACAGGTAGAAAAACAGTCAAACTAGGTGGATTAAATGGTTACTATCTGCCAACACATAATACTGTAATACTTAAAGGAACACTGCACCGTTTTTAACCCTTGCTTCCATGAAGCATGGCAGCTGTCAGTCAGAGGATAAACTGACTTGTACTATCAAAAGTACATGACAATTTATCTTCACACTGGGAACAACTAACATTTCACTTGTGCTTCTATAGAAGCACAAGTGAAATATAATGTTTAGTGTTCCTTTAATGTATTATGTCAATCAAAATTGTTTATGCAGTTGAACAGAGATTAAACCTTAAAAACAAACAACTTACTCTTTGAATCGTTAGCATGTTCTGTGCTCCCTCTTCTACTTCTTGGCCAACATTTTGTGTATCTCCTCAGAGGCTCTGGCTTCACCCTCACTGTCTATTTGCTCTGTCCTTATTCACTGTCATTCCTCTTAACTATTCACAATGGTATCCTCATATACTTCTACTGCTCTGTCATTCTTTCTAACTGTTCACATTCACTCCTACTTCATCCTTCGTAACTGTTCACATTGGCATTCCCATTCACACATGTTTTTCTTCCTCTCTGCCTATATAATGGACCAGCTCAGTGAAATAGCAGCTTCACAAAAGGATTTATCCCAGTTATTTGTTTTTTTTTTAGACAAAAGAAGATCTGATATAATTTGCAAAAGTCCCATTTAAAAAACAATGTAAAACAGGAAGAAATTGCACTTATTATATAAACAATATATTTTGCTGTTTAGCCGTTCTTTAGATTTTGGGATCTGCTTACTGTCCCCTAGTTAGCAGCTGAAGATCAAAATAATGCCAGTAAAACTCGTTTAGAATGTATATGTAATTGGGGAAATTTAATATGGCCGGGGTTTGGCATAAAGTTTTCTTGTCTAGTTCTGTTGCTCACCTGAGCTAGTTAAGAAAGCAATTTAAAATGTATTTTCCTAAGGAAAAAAAAAATCATATTTGAAGCTTTTTGTTGACTACAGTTATATTCATATTTAAATGATATATGATAAATATAATTTGCTATATTCTTAACATTAAGCTAAATCATTTAAGTTTGTATTGAGATGTATTTTTTATACATAACTTATTTTGCTTCCGTTCTAATTATGTTTATGCTATAGCATATCAAATGTGTGTATAGATGGTTATAAACCTCATTGAAATTCATAGTATGTTTAAATGGTTCACCAATTGGGAGAATTTGGAAGGCTTAACTGTTGCTTATTTATTGTATAATTTTTCTAAAATATTGATTTCTAAATTGCAAATGCGGAATATAAAGTACAGAGATAAATCCTATTTTAATTGCATTTCAATCCCAATTGTGACCTTTGGTTGCTAATACTACTGAGCATAACTTGATAGGAATTTTCTTTTTATGCTTATATCTATTTATTTTCAGAATCAACGAATCCCAGCTGACATGGTCTTTCTCCGAACCTCAGAGAAAACGGGTATGTCACAAACAACAAGATACAGATACTATTTAGGCCAGAGTTACAGACATAATAATGCATTGAAGTTAAATATACATTCTTAGGTAGTTGAGCTTACAAATGTCTATACTATGAATTATCAACCTTTTGAGACCATACCCCCTTCCAATTCTCATTAATGTCTAATTCTCTTCATGCCTTCCCCTCAAGGTGTTTGGAATTCTATTGGCTGTTAGCCATCAATGATTAGGCATTAGATAGATGATACCGTCAGCTGCATTACTCGTGTTACTTGTGTTCTTTCCTTCCATTGGGCTTGGCCCCCTATTTGTTGCTGAACCTGTCACTGCATAAAATCTGCACACATGCAACGCCTACCAGGTTTGGAAGCACTGCTCTAGATAAATTAACTTTATATAAGTAAGGCAGGGGCGTCCAAGTTTTTTCTGAAGTGGGCCCGTAAACTCAGAAAAGCATGTGCATGTTGGTCCACGTCCATTTTCTAAATTTTCAGTAATGGTGAAGATTATGAGCAGTTATGTCGGGTGGGCCGCACCTTGCTGTCAAACAGGCTGCACGATGGATGCCCCTGAAGTAAGAGAAATACTATAGGTTAAAACCTGTTTATGTTTTATAAAGGGACACAGAGAGAATATGAGTCCAAATTCATTGCAATAGATTTAACATCAATCTTCCAGTGTTGTAGGTCAGAGTTCCTTAATACCTTTGTTTGCAAGTTCTAATGACCTAATTAGCATAACAAAATAAGCCAGTGTTTCACTTTCTGGAAAATGCACCTGTCATTGAAACTGTTGGTGGAACTCCATGTCTTGTATGGAGAACCTTTGCAAATAGACATGCAAGACATAGGCCTTAATACTGGGCTTGACCAATTTAATTTACACACATACGTACGCAGACAGTCACACAGACAGAATAGTCAGAAAGACAGACAGACAGAGACAGTCACATTAACATACAGACAAGTCAGCGTTATTTAAAGTGTCCCCATCCCTGATTCTTATCTTCATTGCAGGGGAGGGGGCCAATTCCATTTCAGCTTAGTCTGCCAGACTCAGACCATGTGAAACATATGTCATGTGACGCACTGACTTTGACATGTGATGCGCAAGGGTTTGGAGCTGACAGTTTGTGCAAATACTGCCCTTTGTGCTGCGCTGAACAAAAGAAAAAACATTGGTCCAAGCGGTGAGGGGCACACTGTAGAGGATTCCAATACCTGGGTGCCAGATCTAATTTCCTGGTCGCCATGGCAATCGGCGTCTGGGATTTGTCGAGCCCTGCCTTAATATTTATTTGCATACAGAATTAGTATTTCAGTAAACTGTCCCTTACATTAAATTGTCTAGAATGGCTTTGATTCACCTTCACTCATTGCAAGTGTACCTGGTTTTACCTGTTTGGCATAAAGGTAAAAATGACAAACATGGCTGGTGCAATGGACACGTGCATCTCCCTGCTCCGAAATGATTGTAATAACACCCCCTAACCTAATGCTTAGGATGGTACCTACAAAGTAGATATTGTAGCATCTGATGGCCGTCTAGGAGGAGTTACAAAGAAACTGTATCTTAAGGATATTTTGATCTATAGGTTCACTGGAGATTTCACTAGTGCAGTATAAGATTATTAAACCTATTATCCAGGGTTTTTACATAATAGTCATATATACTCACATAAATAGAACGTCTGAATTTAGATTAATTTGATATAGGACAATAGCCATGTATAAATTTTGATGTTTCACTATTTGTTATACAAGTTGGTAGTTTCAAACAAAATATGTTTTTGAAAACTGTTTGTATCGATTCAAGTACTGTGAACAGTTTGCAAAAGCACATTTCGCTTTCTTCCCTGACTCCTAGGTATATTTGTCTTTTAGTTATATACAGTTGTCCATCCCAATGTGTTTTGGGGTAATTTGTCCACATTTAAATTTAGTTAATAGTTCTTAATTTTTTTTAAAGTAAGTCAGGGAAGAGAGCGAGATCCATAAAACTCTTTCTCTCTCTATGTATATATATTATTCTAAAATGTTTGGTGAACAAAGTTCATTTTTAGGTTTGGTTATACCATGCAATTACAATGTATTTTGTTTCATTTCTGGATTTTTTTTTGTAACTATTTCAAATGAAGGTGAACATTGTAGGGTTTTACCATTACAAAAGAAAATAATTGTGAGAATTATCATGTGTTCATTGTTAAGAGGTATAAGAAATTAGACTGTTATCGAGCTTGTTTCTTAAGCATATCTTTGAAACTGGACCCAAAGACGTCCAAGGGTTTCACACAATTGAAGCCTTTCTAAATTGAACAATTGAGCAGCTGGTGATGATTCAGTAAGCATTAGGATTATCTTTTTTTGTGATTTCATGCATAGTTGTAATTCTGTGGGACAAAACCTGCTTACATGATTTTATCATATCCATTGCCCTAATTCTCAGTGGGTAAGCAATCAAATCTGTGTCACACTGTCACAATGAACATGAGTCCTTTTTGAACCATTAGTACAGTTTTCAAAGCTCTCCCGAGCAGAGAACACTCAGAGCCGTGTTACGAATTGTTTACTAATTAATTTTGGAGCATTCTTCTAGAATTGAGAGACTAATTATGTTTTATGTTTTAACCTGTGATTTTTATTTTCTATGTGGCTCATACCCAGATGCTGTAAGAACTGTGCGCATTATGGTATTGACATTTCATTACTTTGTGAGATTGTGTAATAAAACAATATGTTTTTATACTGCATTAATATCCACAGGGTTTTGAGAACACCTAGCATGAAGACATATGGCAGAGTCAACTTTACATCTCTATTGTCTAGTAGAAAATTATCTGTGTGTTTGTGATCTCATTAGCAGGCCAAGTGGAATGGTTTTGTGTTTTATTCAGGATGGTTCTGGAGGCAAGTACAATTGGCTGTTAACGTTTACTGATGTTTGGGGATAGTTTGACATATTCTTCTGGGGGAAAATTATGCTGATCAGAAAACATTCCACAACACTAGACACGATTAAGTAAAAAATAGAGGAAAATCTGAAACAAACGGCACAAACATTTAATTTATTTTTCTGTCAACTGCTTCAAATTCTGCTTTGAGTCTTTCACTTTGACTTGAAAGTCAAAGATAAATGACATATGAACTTTATCGTAGAAAAAATATATAAAATAAATGTTTCAGAGAGACAGCACTGTCTCTCTCACGCTTTCCACAAAAACAGGCTCGATCAAACTACAGAACAGGGTGTCCAACTCTTTCTTAAGTGGGCCTAAGGTCGCCAACTTTTCCTCTGATTTTTTTTTGTATATACCATATTTGCTCGATTATAAGACGACCCTGATTATAAGACGACCCCCCAAACTTTGGATATTCCTTTAGGAAAAAAACTAAAAGCCTGAATATAAGACTACCCTATAGGAAAAAAGTTAAATTTGTATATATTCACATGTAAATTGCTTTTTTAATAAAAAAGTATATGAAAAAAATGCATTTGTTTTTATTTCCTTTTATGTGCCAATTCTGCCTCTCTTTCCCTTGCCCCCAGCTTTGTCTCTCTCCCCCTCCCTTTGATTCCCCCCTCTCCTCTGTCTCTCCCCCCCCTTGTTTCTCTCTGCCCCCCCTTGTAGCTCTCTTCCCCCCTCCCTTCCCTTGTTGCTCTGTCTCCCTCTCTGCCCCCCTCCCTCCCCCTGTCTCTGCCCCCCTCCCTCCCCTGTCTCTGTTTCTGCCCCCCTCCCTCCCCCTGTCTCTGTCTCTGCCCCCCTCCCTCCCCCTGTCTCTCTGCCCCCTCCCTCCCTCTCACCTTGAAGTTGATCCCTGGTGTCTAGTGGGGGCAGCCGGGGGATGTCTGCACGATACGTGCAGACATCCTCCATGCTGCCCAACACGGCACTCTATTATGACGGACAGCTGGTCCGTCATAATAGTCTGCCGTGTCGGGCAGCATGGAGGATGTCTGCACGTATCGTGCAGACATCCCCCAGCTGCCCGATTTACCCTGGTGGCTTGTGGGGCAGCAGAGCGCAGACTCCCCTGCTGCCACCCGGCACGCTCGCCGGGACTTCTGTGACGAAAGCGGAAGTACCCGGCTTCTTCACAGAAGCCCCGGCGGTCGTCCCGGGCGGAAGCAGGGGAGTCTGCGCTCATCGCGCAGACTTCCCCTGCTGTCAGAGAGGGGGATCCAGGTCCCCTGCAGCTCTGCTGGGGACCTGGATCCATGTTTTATAATCTGACCTCAATTTGAGGTCAGATTATAAGAAGACCTCGATTATAAGACGAGGGGTAGTTTTCAGAAAAAAAATTCTGAAAAAAACCTTGTCTTATAATCGAGCAAATACGGTATATATATTTATACACAAAATGTAAACAATAGGATTATGAAATAATTATGCAGACCCAGGACCCCAGTTAGTACCCACCACTCCCTGGTGTCTAGTGGCAGGTAGCATGGTGTCTGTGCGCTGCCCATCATACCATGCGACTTCTCATGCTCCCCGCGTGGTCTAAAGTCAGAGTCGACAGGTCATGTCACCCCCAATGCTCTAAACTCATACATGCACAAGGAGCATGAGAGAAAACATGGAAGGATGTCTACGATCTTCCCATGGCAAGCTTTTTTTTAAAGGGGAATCATTTTTAGCCGCCCCCTTAGGCATTCCAGGGAAGTGTCGTCCTAGGCACATGCCTAGAATGCCTTGTACTGAATACAGTGCTGCCTTCACTCAATAATTATATCTGCATGGATTTCTTACGTGATGAATGTGACTTCTAGCATATGTGGATTATGCAAATTAAAATTATTAATTGCTGTATTTTAGTAAACTAGTTCTTTTAAACTGACAAAGTTTGTATTACACTTTTCATTACAAACAGCCGCTATATAGCCAGTGACAAAATGAACAGTATAGATCTTCCTTCTTGAGATCAAATATATGGCACATTTCTAATTATAAAAGAGAACAGTACATATTTTATTTTTGTTCAAAATGACTTTTGTGCTCGTTTTATACTGTCGTCTTTTGCAGCCTATGCAGTCTGTGACCTATGAAATCAGGAGTGTTAATCAATTAATTGAATGCAATTTATCCTGATTGGATTGATTGTGACACTAATGTTACCGCTGCAATATGCTTCTTTTATATAGTACTTTAACTGCAGTAAAACATAAGGCAATATAGTAAAAAGAAAATATGCCATTGGTATTGGACTAACACTACAACCTAGGATAATTGAAAGTATAAATAGTAAAGAGGACACATTAAAGGGACACTCCAACCAAAAAAATTATAATGTTTAATTTTTTGCATTGTTGATTTCACATATGTCTTTTGTTTTTAATATGTGACTTTATTTAATAAAAGTGTCACTAGGTGCCGCCATTTTGTGAAATATGGTGTTTTTATGTTCCACCCCACAATGACTTTACAGCACTATTATCTCACTGTGGGGCTGGGGACACAGAATGCCATCAGAATTCTGACCATACTGACTTGCATTGAATGCAGTCAGAATTCTGACCATACTGACTTGCATTGAATGGGAGGGTAACGTAACTATTAAATCCCCAGGACGGCATAGTTATGATGCTGTTTGAGCAGATCAATCTCTTCCCTCTGTTCCAGAAAGATGTACTTTTTGTGTTGGGAGACAGGTAAAAAAAAGGTGTGCACTACCATCTAGACCTGTCCACTAGTGAGGAACAGGAGCCAGTAAGAGAGCAGGGGTGTATCTTATTACATTGTCATGCAGGCTCTGCCCACAGTTGTAAAGTGAGACTTGAGGGAGATTTGGGAGAATTTTGCATCATGGGTAAAATTCACAAAATGGATGCATGAGATAGACACCTAATTTTATTTTTACTTTTATATGCAATGAATTCAAACATATAAAAAAAAACAGACAGTGGCATATGTCTTATATATGTGTTTGTTTTAAATGCACAGGTAATCTAGTTACATTTTATGTAAGTGGTAGTGTCCCTTCAAGTATTTTTGGATAATGGACGATATAAATACTATGGTATTATACAAAAAGTTAGAATACAAGTAAATATATGTCATGTACAAATATCATATAACTGGGTATTCACCGTTCAAGGGCAGAATATAGAATATTTGATACTGTCCTAACCTGTGCATAGTGATGATTCAGAGCATCAGTAATACGATGCTCTGCGTCATCACTACGCGTGGGAGCGCGAGCAGCACAGACAGAGCTCTGATGCTGCCTGAGGTAAGACATTGGGGGGGGGGGGGGGGGGGGGGAGAGCTATAAAGGCACCAGGCATGGGGAAGAGGGGAGTTATAGAGACACCACACATGGGGAGCGGGGGTGGGGGTGGGGGAAGAGCTATAGAGACAACAGGCATAAAGACAAAATATGATGCAGAAATAAACTTGGTATAACTTTTATAAAGTTTGCTAGTAATTTTATCTATGGCCGTTTACATTTTGTAGTAGCAAATTAAAAAAAGTTAATAGAGATTAGCCATCATGCGTTGCTTGCGGATTGCACCAGGAAAACATATTGCATTAATTGTAATTTTAAAATGTTTAGAGCTCTTTATCAGTAAAGCAAGGTAGTTGAAAAATACTTCAGTGTTATTAAAAAAAGTTATCAAACCACAGGTATTTTTCTTTATAATAATAAATACTTGCTTATCTTGAATATGGTTTTGGTTTAAAAAAAAAGTATATAACAAATATACCAGTTTTTTAGCACCTCATGTGCACATTTACATACGTATAACTGAAAAAGTTATTTAAAATGTATCATTTGAAAATGTACTATTTTTTCTTTATGGAATGACAAATGACTAGAATGAGGTTTTGCACATACGGCCAGATAAACTTTTCTCTTTAGGGCATGATCAACTGCCAACAACCTGTCCAAACTACTTTAATCTGTTTCCTTACCTCCATTCCCATTCCACTTTTAACATTTGATTTAACTCAGACTGGAAATGTTTTGACACGTCTCTTAGTCTGCTGAATAATGCTGCCCTTTTTGCGATCTAACCATTGTTTTACGATGTAACCTCACTCACACAATGAATAGGTAAAATAACACTTAATATAGAATGCTTGCTTTTTCCATGATAAACAGTTTTTTTT
Organism: Pelodytes ibericus; assembly: GCA_036172795.1. Classification (NCBI taxonomy): domain Eukaryota; kingdom Metazoa; phylum Chordata; class Amphibia; order Anura; family Pelodytidae; genus Pelodytes; species Pelodytes ibericus. Next base: position 88,641,214 of record CM069859.1, read on the forward strand.
TAAAGACAAAAATGTCTTTAAGGATTAGTCAAGTACTGAAGTCAAATATGTGGTTTGTATAATACCACAGAGCAAGTAGCCTATTAAATGTTTCTAGGAGATACCATAGAGAGAGAAAACAATTGAACATGGCAATTTTCAAATTGTACTTGTAGATGTGAGCGTATATATTGTCAGCTATAGTTAAACACCAAGATAGGGAATTCATGACCATTTTCTGGTAGCTGTATATGTACAAATATAAAGTGTAGGGTACGCTTTTACAGAGGTAAGATAAAAAATGTGCTGTATAAAAGAGTTCTGTTAATGATTACCTGGTAAACTTTTCTGATGTGCTGGGACAAATAACTTACCTTTAAGCATACTTCCCAACTTTTCCACCTCAGCAAATCGGGACGACATGGGGTGGAACTTAGGAGTGTTCGCTCATGCTCAGCCGCACTTTCACTCAAGCTGTCAGCACTACTGCACATGCAAAGTAAATATTCTCCAGTGTCCCAGAATGCAATCAAGACTGCAGGATTGCGGTCCTGATTCCAGCTGTCCTGCCAAACTCTACCTATGTCCCAAAAAGCAGGACAGAGGTGGAGGTCAGTGGGAAAGACACCCCCCCCCCCCCTCCCCAAATCTGGACTTTCCTGCACAAGTCTGGACTGTCCTTGATGTTCTGTGCTTTGTCTTTGAGCACAGCCGAAATCTGTTTGACTGCTCCATCCATCTAGAGCAAGGGTCTCCAAACTACGGCCCAGTGGGTCAGATCTGTCCCGCGGGATGTTTTTATCTGGCCCCTGATCCTTTAAAAAAACAAAATTAAAAAAACGCGTGCTGGCAGACATGCTGGCTGGAGAGATCCAAAGATCTCCCCTTAACATCATCTCTGCACGAGAAGGCAGCATGATGTCTGTGCAATGCACATACATGCTTCCATGCTGCCTCTCTCGTTTACCCACGCACTGCTCTGTCATCAGAGCGCCAGCAGTCACATGGAAGTCTGCTGGCTCTCGCAGAAGCAAGGTAAGTACTAAAGGGGGAGGGGATATGGCTATGGCATATTAATGTGCATACTGACTGTGGCATATTATTGGGCATACTGGCTGTGGCATGTTTATGGGCATAGTGGCATATTAATGGGCATACTGTCTGTGGCATATTATTGGGCATTGTGGCATATTAATGGGCAGCCTGGCTGTGGCATTTTAAGGGGAATACTGTGGCATATTAAGTGACATACTGGCTGTGGCATATTAATGGGCATACTGACTGGCATATTAAGGGACATACTGGATGTGGCATATTAATGGGAAAAGCTGTGAGATATGAATGGGCATACTGACTGGCATTCTAATTGACATACTGGTTGTGGCATATCAATGGGCATACTGGCTGTGGCATACGAATGGGCAAAGAGTGGCATTATAATTGGCATACTGGCTGTGGCATATTAATGAACATAGAATGGCAATTTAATGGGCATATTGGCGGTGGCATATTAATGCACATACTGGCTTTGGCATATTAATGGGCATACTGCTGTGGCATATTAATGGGCACACTGATGGTGGCATATTAATGGGCATATTGGCTGTGGCATATTAAAGGACATACTGGATGTGGCATATTAATGGGCATACTGATTGTGGCATGTTAATGAACATAGAGTGGCATATTAATGGACCTAGAGTCGCATATTAATGCGCATACAGGCTGTGGAATTGAATGAGAAAAGAGAGGCATATTAATTGGCATACTGATTGTGGCATATTAATGGGCATACTGGCTGTGGTATATTAATGGACATTGAATGGCAAATTAATGGGCATACTGGCTGTGGCATATTAATGGGCATATTTGGGTGCTGGAGCTGAGTCCTGTGAGTGCAATCTGGGTACTGGAGTAAGTCCCGGATGCAAAGATGGGAATTAAAAACAAGAAATGGATTTCAATAACGTTTTTATTACATATGTAAAAAGTTGAATTATAATAATATACAAAAACAACAAAGTGATAGTGCGCTTAGTGCAAGATAATAAAGTGCAGGGTATATATGAACTGGTATATCTCCAGGAGGATGTCTTCACAGTTCTTGCATATATGCAATGAAAACGAAAACAATATACACAAAGACTATAGTGTAATATGTTTGAGGTAGTTATGGTATATATATTAGTGCTCCAAAGTTTACACTCACACTTTTCCCAAAGCTTTTCCGCATATAAAATATTCATCCTTGTATCCTCCAAATAAGGGATAAACAATAATGAATAAAGTGCAAAGTGTTTTAATACAGAAACAAATAAAAGTACCTTACACTTTAATGAAAAGCAACAGATGTAGTGGTCAAAAACATCAAAGAGTCCAAGAATTATCTGTTATTGTGTTTCACCTTCAGATGATGCTTGCTCAGAACGTGGCCACATTCTGCACTTTATTATCTTGCACTAAGCGCACTGTCACTTTGTTGTTTTTGTATATCTTTTTTTGGGCAAGGGTGGGATATTTGCTAAGATAGTTGCAGCTGGTGCGCCACCCCAATTAAGCGTCTGATCACACAGTCACTTTTTCTATTTGAATTATAATAATTTTTTTTCTTTGGTCCGCGAAAATGTGCAAAATGTACCATGTGGCCCTCCTACTGAAATGTTTGGAGATCCCTGATCTGGGAGAAATGGATTTTCACTCCCAAAAAATATTTGCAGGGCTCACTCTTTACCAATAAGTTTTATTATATAATTTCTGTGAGTTTTTTTTATGTTTATTGTAAATCTATGTTTCATATCATCACATATAATGACATATAATTATACGACATTTTTTGTTGTTAATGTAAAATAACTAGAATGAAGAATGTGTGAGCAAAATGTTTATTTTAACTAAAGTAAATGGTCTAAGGCAGCCTTTTTTGCCATCTTGAATATATATATATATATATATATATATATATATATATATGTATATATATAAATATATATTGCACGAAAAAAAAATCCTAACCTTTATTGCTAACTGAACAAGTGTATTTGAAACATGTATATTCTTTGATTAAGCAGTACTGCCGCTGCATATAGATATATTTCATAACGTATTTAATGCTACTACATATTGCCTAAGCACAAAAGTCAATATAGAAATCCCAAAATATATGCAGTGTGATCATGCTTGGATTAAAAGCATCTGTGTGCTTGTCAATAAAGAATTGTGATGAGTTCAGTGGTATCATATTGAAGGTGTATTAATACGCAAGACCCTATTGGACCATCAGCTGATTGTTTAGAATGTAAATTAATCTGTTGATGGATCCAGTGACTGATGGCTTAAATTCCAATTAATCAATTGCTTCATCAGTTTCTTAATTCAGATCAAATATCTCTTGAGTGCACCTAGTTCTTTCACCGGTATTAAGAGAAATTAATGCTTTAGAACTAATTTTCATCAATCTCTTATAAATGCCAATATGTTTTCCAGTGCTGTCCCAAGTGATGACATTATAGCTTAAATGTTTGGGATATATTACAGTTTTTTTTTTTTTTTTTTTAACTCAACTACTTTTCTTGTACAAGAGGTAAATGAAACTATGTTTCTCATCCACTTAAAAATTCATGCATAGTCATTTAAATGATTTAAAAATGTAGTTGCTGGCATTTGATATTCAAAGTCAGTGTCTGTTTTGTCTTTTGTTCACCAGTCTTGTATGCCTTCTTTCACTATTTTTCTTGGGCTGCTACTATTACAAGGCAATTTCTAACAATTTATGACAGATCAGCATGCCCTTGTGCACAAAAGGCCATCAATTAATTTATCAACACATGACATAGACGCTTGTGTGCGACACTCATACCAGCAGATCTTAATTTGATTGCCATTAAAACCATTGTTTCCTGACAACTCTTGTCAATTATACAAAATAAAATCAAGTATTCATAAGTAGACTGTAATGGGATACAGGCAGACAGATTTAATAATTCAGTTTTGCCAAGGCTTAACTGGCATTACTTGTAGCTTACGTTAGCCTTTGTAAAACATTAATTTGAAACAGCTTTTAAAGGGAGAGTTTGTACAGTTTCTTCTTAGATTGTTTTTCCCTCTAATGAGTTTGTTTTTTGGGATGAGTTCAGTTGAGACTGTTGTAAGTGATAGTTAAGTTTTGTGCAGTTGTTATAGAGCCTATCATTTTCCCCCAATATGGTTTATGAATACAACAGATAAAATATTCTTATTCAGTTTCAATTTTGTAAATATGAAATCTTATGTTTTTAGTACAAATAACTTTATAATCGTGGTGCTTTAGAGTATATGTCTTGCACCAAGGACTTACCCCTTGCATGCAGATTGCTCTCACAGGACCTGCTCCCAGCACCTGGTGCTTGCTCTGCGTTCCCCATGCCTCTAAGTAGTCTGAGTGTCAGAAGATCACGTGACCCTCAACACTCTGACGTGAGGGGAGCATGAGGCAGTCTAAGAGGGTGTCTGTGCACTTAAGCAGTGCACAGGCATCGGCTGACTGCCACCCTCAGAAAGAGGCCGGGGGGAGATCGTTTTACCCGGCTAGTAGGCTGGCGGGTAGTTATTTTTTGTAAAGATTAACATGCAGCTTGTTATTGATTTAAACATCAAAGAAAAAGTTGTTTGCGGCATTCCAGACTTCCAAATGGTAAATGATTTAATGTATTGAAAAAAAGCAAGTGGGGAAAGCAGGGACACACTTTACGTGTTTTGCATTTTACTAACGCTTATTCATGTCATGATTTTTAAAGATTAATGCTGCATGTTAATCTTGAATAAAAAGCGCTACACCCAAACCCGAACAAATTAAAAAAAAACCAGACACACATTTAAGTCCTTTAAGCATAACAGTTTTCAACTGTATATTATAAACATATATTTTCCATAAATTAGCTTTAATAATTATTTACATCATTAACCATGTCTACACTATATTTCTTATCCATTTGATTGATTGATTTGGTTATTTATTTATTTTTTTAAAGTTTTCACTGGTAGTGTATATATATTGAAATCTTTCTCACCCCCCTATGGGTAATATGTATCTTCCTCAACCTCCCGTCCTCTACCAGAGGCCTAGCAGCTTGAGGGTCCTGTGCAGTTTTTTTTTAACTGTTCCTAGCACTGCACTTTTCAGGACAGAGTGCTCTGATGTCATTCCTGGAATCTGTTGCAGCCACTATCCAAGCTTAGGTGTCATAACAACGAATGCTCCTATCACTACTGGGACCACTTTGGCCTCACTTTCCACATCCTCTCTAGTTCCTCTTCCAGGCCCTGGTGCTTCTCCTGGTATATTTAAACATCTGATTACCGTATTTATCGGCATATAACACGCACCGGCATATAACACGCACCTCATTTTAAGAAGGAAATTTCAGGAAAAAAACTTAAATCTCAAATAAAGAACTTTGAAGCCCAATATGCCATTTTAATATGCCAGGATATTGCCCCCAATGTGCCATTTAATATGCCAGGATATTGCCCCCAATATGCCATTTAATATGCCAGGATATTGCCCCCAATATGCCATTTAATATGCCAAGATATTGCCCCCAATATGCCATTTAATATGCCAGGATATTGCCCCCAATATGCCATTTAATATGCCAGGATATTGCCCCCAATATGCCATTTTAATATGCCATGATATTGCCCCCAATATGCCATTTAATATGCCAGGATATTGCCCCCAGTATGCCATTTTAATATGCCAGGATATTGCCCCCAATGTGCCATTTTAATATGCCAGGATATTGCCCCCAATGTGCCATTTCATATGCCAGGATATTGCCCCCAATATGCCATTTAATATGCCAGGATATTGCCGCCAATATGCCATTTAATATGCCAGGATATTGCCCCCAATATGCCATTTTAATATGCCAGGATATTGCCCCCAATATGCCATTTAATATGCCAGGATATTGCCCCTTAGTATGCTCGTTATGCCACCCTCCTCCCCCCCTTCCCCAGACCTCAGTACTTACCTCGTTCCTGCTCCGTCTCCCGGTGCTCTGAAGGTCCGTGGCTGTGAGGGAAGCGTTGTGAGCTCCCCTCCAGCCGCGCGGAACAATAAAGTTTGTTTAAAAAAAACACACTTTGTTGACCGCTCGGCTGGAGGGGAGCGCACAACTCTTCCCTCACAGCCACGGAACTTCAGAGCACCAGGGTACAGAGCAGGAACGAGGTAAGTTTTAGATTTTTTTTTTTTTCAGCCACCGGCTCGAGTATAAGCCGAGGGGGGCATTTTTCAGCACAAAAAATGTGCTGAAAAACTCGGCTTATACTCGAGTATATACGGTACTATGGGTCCTCAACATTATATCGGCTTATAACACGCACACATCATTTGCCCCCTATTTTCAGGGACAAAAAGTGCATGTTATACGCCGATAAATACGGTATGTTTCACGGTCCTACCCCATTTCCCTGGCTCCTGTATGTTGTATTCAGGTTTTGTGGCTGTTTCCTCTTCAGTCTCTAGTAGCCACGTTAACCTGAGCCCATCCCTGTTTAAACCTGCAGCTTATGGCAATCAGTGCCTTTGCATTGCTTTGGTTACTGCCTGTGTAGTGCCTCTGTGCCTATTCTCGCCTTCCTGATTCTTTTGTTTTGATATCCTGTTGCTGAATCTTTACCTGTCTGCGACCAAGCCTGTTTGCTGCCTGTCTTGACCTGTTTGCCTGCCTTGTGACTTTTGACAAGTGATATTCCTCTGTTGTACCTCGTTCTGATCCGTGTATGACCTGGCCTGCTGACTATTCTACCTGTGTGTTTTGCCTTCTTCAGTGTGCAATCTCAGTCAGTGTGCTAAAGTCCTGAGTGGTCATTTGCCTGAGGCTCAACCATATGGTATAATACCATTCAGGTCAAATTGCACTGTACTGTCTCCTAGCCTGTGTTCATCTTCTACCAGCTCAGTCTCAGCTACTAGACCAGTGCCCTGCCGAGAGAGCTGCCAGTCTCGGCTACCAGTGCTGTCATAGTTGCCAGTCTCCGCTACCAGGCATGTCACATTTTCCAGTTCTTAATTATGCATCGTGGGGTGCAGACAGACCCCACACCATGGCCTGCAACAAGGCTCCTCCCTAGTTTGCTATATCAGGTTGTGACATTATGATTCTATATACAGATCCAACAGCTAAGATAGTGGGCAATGGAATAGACTCAGTCTGGTTCCCCATTAAAAATGGAACCAGGCAGGGATGCCCGTTAGCACCACTACTTTATATATTATCTATTGAACCCTTAGCGGCTTGTATCCAGCAGAACATTGATATAGAAGGTATATACTTGGTAGAACGAGGTTGTAAGGTACTATTATATGCTGATGATATAGTGTTGGCAATCTCGATAGAGTCTTTGATTTATATTCTCAAGATAATGAAGGAATTTTGAAATTTGCCAAACTATAAACTAAATTTGAGAAAATCACAGGACATATTTGCTCATTTGTTATCTACCCAAATACAACAGTTAAAATCTAAATATAGCTTTGACTGGTTATGTGATATAATTCAATATCTGGGGATAAAAATTGGGTTTGTCCCAATATCGATTGTAAATAACAACTATCTCAAATTATTCCAAGAAATGAAAAATATAGTAATCAAGTGGAAACCGATTATCCACTCATGGATAGGCAGAATTAATGCCATCAAATCCTATCTTTTACCTAGAATTGAATATCTTATCTGTTCCATCCCACTGATAGTCCCGAATAAGATTTTACTAATGTTCCAAAAACTTTTTCTTAGCTTTGTATGGGGACAAAAGAAACCTAGGATCTTGATACAAGGTCTTTCTAGTGAAATCTCAGATGGTGGGATGTCCTTCCCCGATTTGATAACTTTACATGACTCAATACAAATATCGCATTATTTGACTCTAAATAAAGATTTATTTAAAGATGTACCCCATGGAGTCTATATGAGAAAATCGATATAAAAAATATAGCACAAGAACACCTATATTGGATAGATTTTCCAAAACTTAAGAGTGATAATATGGTGATGATAAGAATTGTTAGAAAGAAATATAAAAGGAAAGATAAATTCTCGACTGTAACTCCTATCAAAATTGTTTATTACTTCATTACAGATATAAAATTAAAGAGATGGATAGAGATGGGTATTTTGACAATTGAAGATCTTTTTAATGTTGATCACCTAAAAACATTCACTCAACTTCAGGTAAAATATGATCTGAGTACCACATAATTATTTTCCTATATAAAAATTGCAAATTTCTTAGGCATAAAAGTGTAATTAAAGAATCTCAATTAGATAAATTAATGCAAACAAAAGAAGATTAAAAAAAGTAATATCTAAGATCTAGGAGCAATATTTACACTGGAAGATTGGCTGCAAACATTCAGATTAACTAAAAAAATCAATTCATTCTATTTCTATACAGGAAAATTACCTAAAAATATTACATAGATGGTACCAGGTACCAGCTATAATAAACAAATATCACAGTGCAACTTCCCCATTATGTTGGAGATGTAGAAAACAAACTGGGACAATGAAACATATATGGTGGGATTGTACCAGATTATTTAGTATAAAAAAAAACAGTAAGTCATGCAATAGAGAATATTCTGAGCCTCCCCCCAAATGGAAATTTCTTTATATCTCCACAAACAATTTTGTTCCATGTGCAGTTACCAAATATCTTTGCATTCAAATCTTAATGGCTACTAAGATTTGTATAGCCAGATACTGGTGTCAAATAGAAAGCTCCAGTTGGAATAAAATAAGAACACAAATAAACTAGCAACGATAAATGGAAAGGGCAATTTATTGGAATAAGAATAATATGGAGTTGTACTGTGATATATGGCGCCCCTGGCATAAAGAAACAGATATTAGACAGAGACCCCTTGCCTATGGCTGATATTAGAGATGGATGTTGGATTAAAAAAATACTTGTATTCTTAAATAATAGGGTATGAATAAAGTGTGAGTGGTTATAATTAAAAATTATCTTTAAATTTAACTGAATAAGCATAATTCATAAAGAAACTTGCTAAATATATCTAGGTAACTTGAATTATTATAAAAATAATGATAGGAACGGAACAGGAATGAAAGAATATTCGAATGTGTAAATGAAAACCCTATGTTTATGTTATAAACAATGATATAATATATTAATTGAAAACACTTAAAATGATAGCACCTTACTAAATTATTGTGGATAACTTATTTATCACAGTTTTAAGGTTTTTTGCATTGGTATTCGAACAATTACACCACAATATAAGTATTATAAAGGAAGGGGGGGGAAAGAAGAGAAAGAAAAGGAAAAGACAGGAGAAAAGGAATAAGGGAAGGAGAGAGAGAGAGAAAGGAGAAGGGAAGAAAGAAAAAGAATTGGGAAAGAAAAGAGAAGAAAGTATAAGAAACGAGGGGGAAAGCAACATAAGTGAGAAGGGAGAAAGGGAAAAGGAAGGGAAAAAACTCAGAAAGAATAAGTGGAAAATGGACACAAGTATGATCTGAAAACACATAAAAAAGGAATAAAAGTGTAAGTAATGTATGCTAGATATAGCTTTATTAAAAAAAAATGCTATATGTGTGACAAATAAACTTTGAAAAAAGTACCATTCCCTTCTTAAAGAAATGGCTGTTTTGTTTAATCTGTGCATACCTTTACATACAATTCTAGATTATATAGTTCGTGTGGAATATTGTCTTTTCCTATGCACACTATTAAATCTTAAAGCGTATTTATTGATAGTTTGTTATCACTGTTAGTGATTCGTTCTGAAAGCTAAATTGGCACCAAACAGCCCTTCTCTTGTGGATAAAAAAGAAACAAGCTATGAGATAAGTTATCGATGAAATTAACTGCTGAAGTGGAGAGGAAATGCAGAAGGCCAATACATGTCATACTGTGCAGTCAACCGTTCACAAGAGCCACATTGGTCTTGAACCATATTGATCTATGCTATAATTCTAAATGAAATTGATGGATGAAAGCATCCATTGACAAGGAGCATAGAAAGGACCAGGCAGTATCTTATATAAGAAAAATATGATGGGTCTTTAACCGGTGAACACCTAGTATTTGACGTCAATGAAAAGATATCACATTTTCCAGTGTCATGCATTATTTTTTCCCTTTTTTGGTTATAGTCATGGTTAACACTATGTAGGCTAACTTACTCACTTCTTTATTTTAGCACCTGAACCTGGCCTTTGGTAGCAAAATTGTCAAATATAGCATGAAATTCATGTTATAAGTTGCAGGTGCTTTGAGACTTGATGGAAGGAAATCTGTATGTTGCTGTATTTCTTGTTATTTTAATACGTATTTATTCATATATGAGACCAGAGTCAAGTGGCTACCTATCATGACGCAGGCACTTGTGTGGGGAAGACAAAATGTTAGCCATGTTCAGTGAGAGCACACTCTCACTGAACTTATGATCTTCCCAGAAAATTGGAGGCTGTTATAACTGTGTATGGGACACCAACTCCATGCTATGAGATATTAGATATGCTCAATTAGATATGTGCTGGTATAAGCGCTAAGGATTGACAGTAGAGGCTGGGGTAAAAATAAACATATACTTTAAATAAATAAAATAAGAATAAAAACATAATACAGATATAAAATAATAAATGCACACCAGATTAAAAGAGAAAAATAATATAACCCTATATGCTAGAAACTAGAAAAGCATTTAATAAAATTAAACAGGGATAAGAACAGATGCAATTTTTGGGGATTATCCCTTTAGTGTGTAGGCAGTGCAAGTCACTGTTCCGGTTATTATGTGCTGGTCGCTTTAAATGAGTAGAATGCCTTGCGCTGATAGAGCATGTCAGACACAGCTTCACTGCTGCGAAGACACCAGTGAACTTGATATATACACAAGTCTCAGGTGTTCGCTGTCTGGTGCTTGGTGGGGTCCGCAGTTTAGCACTGCTTCCTTATCCAGCTCACTGTGTGTGGGTATATGCACCTGTTCTAATTCCCAAACACACCAATATAAGAACAATGCTTACAAACAAGACCTGAACCCTCTGAAGAAGACTGATGGCAAAACGCACCAGGCTTATGATTTTTAGCCAATACAGTTATATTATTATTATTTTTAATCTAGTGTACAATTATTCTTAATATATATATATATATATATATATATATATATATATATATATATATATTATCTGTCAACAAAAAAGGGGGGTGGGTGCTACAATGCCCGAGTACAAACAGTACTGCAATAGTCTGTCCTGTAGGATAATACCTACTCGGGAGAGCAACTCCATTTTTTGCCTGCTTACACCATTGCAGAGGAACCTCTCCATTAGCATATCAGACTGATCCCACCCATAAGGGCAGTCCAGACCCGAAAATGCATGGCTAGTACCCTCTACATGAGGAACACAGCAAACCAGAGGCGTACGTTTCGGCCTACAATGGCCTCGTCAGTGTGGTATGGCTGATGATCCTCAATGTATATATTATCCTGAGTGTATATATTATCTGTAATGACTTTTAATTCTTATCATTTCATTTATTAAAAGCATATGTTTATTTTTACACCAGTTTCAACGGTGTATCCCTATATACCAGCACATATCTATCTAGTATCCTTATTTTTGAGTTCTAGGAATGACTCATATTGGTTTTTTTCTAAGCTGCTGCAAATCCCCTTTTTTTCCCTCTCTCCCCGCCTTTCATTTGACCCCTCCCATCTGACTTTTCCTTTTAGCACACATCCCACCACCTTTCCACAACTCCATATTAATGCCCAAGATATAGCAAGTGGATATGTCAGTTTACCTGCACTCCATATGTAATACAGAAAGAGAGGATATCCTCCCAAACCTGTGTATGAAATTTAATAATAAGTTATAGCAGTACATACTGGATTAAGTACATGATAACAGTAGTGTACAGCTATTTGGTTACCTTTTTCTGTGTTTAGTGCATATATTACTCATAAATAGCACTTTGGACAGTAACATTTGAAGATTAATTTTTTCATTATTAATGCTATCATCCTAATGTAATTTGTTAACTAGTAGTCTACTGTCATTTTGCTTCCATACTGCCCTTAATGTAAAAAAGAAAATACCATCATAGCAACACCCGCTAAGCATAGGCAATGACCGTTAATCGCTGCCTATGCGGGATTCACCAGAGTACGCCCATTGTAACTAAATGACATGTTTCTCTGTGACGTACCTGGCACATCCATTGTCGAGAAGGGGTTAAACTGAAGTGATGGTACATTTCAAACCTTATTACTTCATGGTACATGTTATAAAGACTCGATTATTGGAGTTGTAATCATGCAATAAATGGAAATACAATTACTAAGCAGCGGCAGACAGGCAAGCTAACTTGTTAGAGAGCGCATTGTGTGTAAATGCCACCTATCATTTCAGGTGGTTTTCTCAACCATGTCCTGTCAGGCAGTTAGCTCCCACAGCTGCTTCATTTACAACCATCAATGAATAAAACATTGAGTTCTACTTGACTTTATTTACATCGCAATTCACATACTCTGACTATTATACCACATTCAAATGGCTGGACATCCAAACAGAATGTACTTATTGGCAATTAGTCGGATGTCTTCCTGTAATACAAGCTTGTTTTTTTTGTTTTGCCTTTTATAGTAGCCATTCATTCAGCTACAACAACCTCTTCAATCCACTACTTTCTAGAACTCTTTGTAATTCTTATTCAATAAAGGATGTCGCTACACAAGTGACTCATGTAATTGTTACCAACAATTTCTCATGGAAGAAAGGATATGTGAGAACAACGCCGGATTGTGTGTGTTTAAGATACTATTTAGTTGGCTCTGGATTTAGCTCAGTGATAAAGTCCAAAGATTTAAAAAGACCAAAAATATTTGTTTCTAGTATTCTTAGATATGTTGCCCTTTACGGAGATACATGTGTACCCGCATCTTCCTTTGCACGCCTCATAACATGTAAATGCGGATTGGCTGGGTTTTCTAAACATTAACTGCCTCAGGAAGTAATGATGCAATTCTAAGGTTACCAACTCAATAATGCACCAACTGCCATTATTATCACTGTGTTTGTAATATTATTTTAAAGGACAGCTAAACTTTTTTTTTCACTTGTGCTTCTAACATGGAAGCTCAAGGACAATTTCAGTGTCCCTCAAATGAGGATAAACTGGCATGAACTTTTGATACTACATGTTAGTTTATCCTGGGACATATAGCTGCAATGCTTCTATGGGTAGCAGGTAGCTGGAGACCCTCGTCTTCAAAGGGGAATAACAGATGGGACCTTAACTAGGACCACTGCTGAATACAGACACTGATAACATGATACAGAGAAATCCTTACTCTGATTGGCTGAACCTCAACTCTGAGGCAGAATCAAGAGCAAATCTGTGTGTATTTTGGTTTGATACTAAAAAGCACAACAGAGAACATAAATGCAAAATAATTGTTTACATTTTGTCAGAATATGAAACCTAAACTTGGTCTCTCACTGCCTTATGTATCTTTAACATGTTTGTACTTTGAAAAAATATCGCCATTGTGCAATATTGCTGAATTGTATTAACTTTCTTTGTTTGTTCTACCTGCTGTCGTGGTGCAAAGTTCCTGCAAAGCATATTTCTTGTGGACTCTATTTATGACGGCAGACTTAGACTATAATGTTGCTGGAAAGTAAAATAACAGCGGAAGTCACTGCCTCCAGTGTAGTTAATTTCGGTGAGTTTGATGCTGTAGAATCACAGATAAGTAGGCTTAAGTGGCATAAACACCAAATATGAATTAAAGATCCTCTAGTGATACATCCATGGACTCAAACATGTTGAAGAATCCAGACTGATCATAATTGTTCATGCAGGAATCAAATATATCTGGTGTCATATTGTTAATGGTTTGCTTTTTGGAAACCAAGTGAAATTACCATCAAAGCTTAAGGTTTATTTTTTGGTCCTCCAGTGTTGGCACACAACTGCAAAGATCCTATGCAGGTGCTCAAGCCATCCTAAAGGGGGAACTCTCTGTTCTGAGCCTGACCTGTGACTGGGGCCAAGCATCCAAGCTGGACATGAGATTGGGACACTTAAAATCTTTCTTGGCAAAGCGGTACTTCCATAATGACTACTTCTCTTCGTGTTTTGAAACGGGACCCTTAGCATCTGGCTGCCAATCAGAGAGCTCCTATTGAGAAGCATAGTGATTCCTAGGGTTGCCACCTGGCAGGTATTTTACCAGCAGGCTAGTAAATAATTGGCTTCAGGCCAATGTTAAGTCTATGGAGACCGTAGCAAGGCCGGTATTTTTCTGAAGAAAAGGTGGCAACCCTAGTGATTCCCAATGCATATAAGCTTTATCAGCATACAGAAATGGACCTTTAATTAATGGCCCCATAATGGTACCCAATCATGGTATCTGTCACTGTGGCGTCTGTTCACATGAAACTAATCAGAATGTGAGTGACTGGTAAATATCCCAGTTCCATATAATTTCACATGGCAGGCTTTTTACTAGTAAAATGTAAAGCAACAAAGAATCACCCAGTGACTAGTGAATGAAAACGTTTAATTATTCTTTCAGTAGCAAGCAGAAGTAGTTTAATGAAGTGAATTTAATATGTCAATCTAGTTCACTGATATCGCGGATGAAATGACAGATCTTACTTGAAGAAGATATCCAGAGACATTAGATCTCTGTAGTTAAAATCACTAGTTGTTTTTCCTCTCTTAGTAAAGCATTGTATTGTCATACCAATTGTAAGAATTACCACCGTAAATATAAATGTTAATTTGTTGTACCTATCATAATCTTTATTAGGCTTAATACTGTACATGATAACGCTTGATGTGTACCTTTTAATCAGTAGTAGTATTGTAAAGCATAGGAAAATGTTTTTTTTTACACTCATACTTTAGTTGTTCCATAGAGATATTTTATTCTTTTCTCGTAATCTTATGCCTGTAACCGTATGCATTGCTCTTTGAAACTGTTAATAATTATATATTTTTTTTGTAGGTTCCTGCTTTATTCGAACTGACCAACTTGATGGTGAAACAGATTGGAAGCTGAAAGTTGCTGTTAGTTGTACACAGAGATTACCAGCTTTGGGAGTAAGCACAGCTTGTATTTCATATTTAAATAATGATAAATACCCTTGATAAAATATCTGTTTTTGAAGCTCTGTAATTATCCTCTAGTGCAAACTGGAATGCTCACTATACCCTCTCATTGGCTGTAGTAAAGCCCATTGCCCAGATTACCAGGCCCAGCCTTCATAGAATGCCATGTATCTGATACCAGCATTGCTGATGCTTTTCGTTTATACTATGTCTGTCAGACAGAGTCATGAGGTCTTATGTGACCCCTTTTAGACCATTCCAGGAACAACATTAGAAAGTTGACAGTTATGAGTGTGATAACTTGAGAATGCACTTCTGTGAAATCAGCTACCATTCCAGTGACACCCCTGTTAATGAAGTGGCACTTGAGACAGATCCATGGTACCAACTATGCCTTACTTACACACTTTCTCCTTTTGCAGCTGTTTGGTATCTACTTGAAAATGCTCTGTATTGTTTGTGTATCAGTGTGTAGATGTGTATGTATATGTACGTTGTGTATGATGTATACAGACATAAATTAATATTTTAAAGTGTCAGCTATATTATGCAATAAATAGGAAAAATCCCACAAAACACAGTCAGTGTTTTTAATTCCTTGTGTACTGTAGAAGCTTGAGTACTTTATTTTTTAGTGTTAATACAACTTAAAGGTCTACTCAATATGCAACGATCCGTCCCAGATTGGATTCGGATCAGACATCGAACGAATGCCTGAAATGCGTCAACTGTTCGGGCTGTTCATAAACTGAAGCATAAGAAGCCTTCGGCTCAGGACATTTTCCCTATAATATGTGACTGTCACCACATTCTATGTACATATAATAAAGTAACGGGACACTTAGAGCTATGATGTCTCTTGCCTATTGTAGGTTCCACAAGATTCCTCCTCAGGTCCCGGTCAGCACAAACTCTCTCTCTCAAACGTGCTACAATCACTCTTAGCCCTGCTCAGTATTCCCCCAACAGGTTAAACAAAATGAGCACACTTTATTTAGCAACACACATACAGTATTTATACATTACAAGATCAGATAAAAATAGACATTTAAACAGTTTGACTCAAACACAATAGAAAACATAATTTAATTGTGGTGCTACAATATCTGTCTGTTAAGGGAAGTGTGTTAAGAGGCCAGTGATTACAGCTCTTCTAGGAGCTTTTGGCTTCTGACACGGACAAGGTCCATAGACAGGAGGCTGGCCCCCTGTGCCTGCCAGGGGTAAATCATGGTGGGTACCATGACAAGAAGACCCTGGGGTTCGCACACTGGCAATATGCCTCAAGGACCCCCTGAATATTAATTGGCCCCTGTGGGATCTGGGGACCAGCCAAAGGCCTCCAAACCCCGTATAATAAAAAAAATTAAAATTCCCGTTGTTGCCCCCTTTCCGTTACAAATTAAATAAAAATTATACCTACCTCTACCTTGGCCCAGCGGAGCGCTTCACCTGAAAAAGAATCACCTTTTTGGTGCAAGGTGATGGGCAGTGCCCTGCAAAGAAAATGTTGCCTGTTCCAGATGTCCAGCGCCAATCTTAAACACCCTTGAGTTCTCATCTTTCGGCCCAGGGAAAGGGGCCACCCAAAATATGTAAATTAATCCCCCAATTGTAAAAAATAAAATGAGTCTCTATCCTCTCCTCTATCCTCTACCATTTTGTTGAGTTTCAGGCGTATTTAGGCTGCATTCGAATTCAGACGCTATCTGCGTGTAATCTGCTATAATGTCAGAATTGCGGACCTACTCGGAGGCACACTGGGGCATATGGGGTAGCTTGTACTTCCGATGTGTCCCCCAATGTGCCCCGAATCATTCCGGACTTCAATGGCACCATTTCGAGCCCAAAATGTCATCTTGAGTAGACCCTTTAGTATTTGTTGTAATAACATTGTCTGAAATGTGCTATAAAACAGTTAGCGTTGCTGTCACTCAAATCCCTATTTATATATCACAGACAATACAGTGATAAAGAAAAATCTCTCACGATACTAACATTATAAGTCCTGGTGATGTCTACTTGAAAAACCTAATGTGTGGGCCTGCTAAAAAAAAAACAGCAACTAAATACCTGGTTATTATATTAGTATTATTATTAGGTGCATGTTAGTATTTTTTATTTATGTATGCCATAATAATTATAGATAACTGTTAAAGAAGCATTAAGCGTGCATTTTCATCATACAAAATTCATCTGCATACAATTGACATACATCAACGGTCATGCATGCTCAGTACTTCCCCACTACTTTCATTGGGAGGAATGTTGAACTGATCATACCCTTGCATCTTTTAATTTGAACAAGTTAAACAGGGGTTAAAACATACTTCAGGAAGTATTACTTTACTGAGAGGGTAGTGGATGTATGGAACAACCTTCCAGCACAAGTGGTAGAGGTAAACACAGTCAAGGATTTTAAGCTTGCGCGGGATAGGCACAAGGCTATCCTAGATATAAGATAGGAAGCTGGGGACTAATTAAAGTATTTAGAAAATTGGGCAGACTAGATGGATGGTTCTTATCTGCCGACACATTCTATGTTTCTATGATTCTACTTTATTTTCTTGTATGCTCAATTATCAAAAAACAATGCATATTTCAACATGAAACACCAAAAAATGGGCATGTGTAATCCAGCATGCTCCAGATAATCAAACATATCAGGTTGGAGAGAACCTTTGAATCTAAGGAATCTGCTTATTTTATGCTACTATAGGATCCCACTAGTAATCTTCTATAAACCCATGCTCTTTTAGACTATCGCTGCTTTTTGAGCAGGGAAGTTAAATATTTTTTATTATTGTGGTTTTTTTGTTGTTTTTTATATTTACAATTCCAGAGAATGAGATATTTTGCTGTAATTATGTGGCACAGAGGTGTTTCCTTTCATGATAACACCTGCTGTGAAAATAATATAGAAAACGTGTATTTATATAACCACCCAAACACCTGATATCAGATTGCACATATCGCTTGGTTGAGCACTTTACCTTGTCAAGGAATATGCTAGTTGATATTCTCTTTTGTAAATAGTTTTGGAGGTTCAAATACAAATAATTACCTCTTTATCACATTTGCGAAGGTATGTATAAGACTATATATGTATGATTTATTTGTGTGTGTAAATGTTATATAAAGAATTATTTAACCCTTGCACTCTACTACGCTAACTGATTATAAAGGGTTAATGCCCGGATACAATATCCAGGTTAATATGAAAGAATTGTCAGGCTTAAAAACAATAAATGTGCATATTTACACCTATATATGAATGCCATTGATTCATATTGAGAAATAAATTAAAATGGATAACTGAATAGGTAAATAGCAGTATATAAAATATAAGTTTTTAGATTATTCTATATGATTATACTAAATAATAATTTAACAATTTGATTTTAGTTTGACTACACTGTGGGATTGTAGAAAACTCTGAATCCAGCTCTAAAATGCTGCAAATCCTCTCCTGTTTCTTTAAATAGTCTCTCTCGTCTTCCAATAATTCTTGAACGCCACCTGCTGGCCTGTAGTCCCAATAACCATGCAAACTACATTTCAAAAGCATTTTGCACAACATGTTTGAAAATATTATTTGCTAGACCGTTTAAAAAAAAAAAAAATGTAATTTTTTGGATCAAATATTATTATACAGGAAAAATTAGTAATTTTATAAAATCATAAAACCAAGAATAAGAATAAAAATTGATCACCATATAATTTTTTTTTATTATAATGTTTGGGTTAAATAATCCATTGCACTATCACAGATTACGGTGATCAAAGAGTCTGCATGTTCCAGTACTGTCCCTTCCAAGGAGATTCTATCACTCTTAAACTTTCTTCATTGTTTTTGTATCTCTTATTCTTTCATGCTGTACCATATATCAATGTTTGACATTAACCCAAATCGCTACTTATCTAAAACTGTAAATTCCAAACCATAGGATATGCGTACTCTTTAATAATTATACAAGGCAAGGCAGTAATTTGAATATGTAAGCAGATTGAATTATTTAGGACTACGACAGACAGCATGTAGTGTTCATAATTGTCCGTCATTTTGATTTCAATGTCTACCTGATGTAACAGATTGTGAGTATCTAGTGATGTTATAAGCCATCAGTGGCATCATCTTCACAGCCCTGTAACTCTATCCTGAGCAACACTCAGAATAAATAAACCTTGTGAGCTTTTCTTTAAGAACAGGTGACACCGACAAAGATGATCAATGCAGATTTTGTTGTCTTCCCAAACCACTTAGAATGATCAGTCAATTAAATTTTCAACGCATCCTTTAATAATAGCTGCCTCTCAAGGCCCGTGACATCCAGGTTAGGTTTCCTGTGGTTTCATACTCATAAGTAAGGCAGTATTTTACTGTCAGTATTCATGTTGTGGAACATTCATTTCCATCTTATGTGATCAAGTAAATTTATTAACCGCAGTGAGATCAGTGTAATTTTCAATAAATGGTGACTCACTGATTTATATCAAAAGATCTATACAGCAGTAAACAATACCATTTACATTTAATTAGTTTTATTGAACCAAAAGCCATTTTATCTGTAATGAACCACATGTTATGATTAAGGATGTATTTTAATGATCTTTAAGTTGGGTGAATAAATGTTGCCCTTGACCTAATGGAGGAGGTTTCCCTGTGTTATTGATAACCTCCCAGTCATTTCTGTATTATTATACTGACTTGTAAAGAAAAACATGCCCATTATCATGTCGTCCGCTAGTCATTTTGTGACTAATGTAGATGGATGAAGTGCTCTCAGACCATAGAAACCATGCCTTTGTCACTCAGGAAACCACTCCAGTAGTTAAAGAAGCCTGGACGCAAACCATATCAATGATATTACCCTTGTCTATGAGGCAAGCTTCCACATGAACTATAGAACATTCAGTTTCTTAGTGCACTACCGACTCTAATCTGCTATTACAAGTCTATACAAACCATATCATATTGATATATTACAATTTTTCTTATCCATGGTTAAGGGCAATGCTAGAGCCACTACCCTATGAAGCCTGTTTAGTTGTGTTAATCAGTGGAATATCATTTTAACCTTTATGAGGAGACTCCATAGAAAAATATACTGCATTCTCGGTTGTCTTAAGACTTTTGATGTGACAAAAGATAATAATTTTGAGATATCTTGAAGAAAACTAAAGCTAGACAAGGAGTCATGCAGTTTAAATAGTACCCACAGTTTGTTGAAAGCAGTATTAATAATGGAAGCAGTCTAGTAATGTCATAACATGAGACACCATCTTGAATTTTATGTTTTTCTTCACTTGGAGTTTGATGAAGCTCCACAAATCTTGGTGTTTGTTTTATTTCCCCTTAGATGGTGCAGTGTCACCAGAAATAACCCTTGCATGGCACTAATCTACTTTAGCTGTTTTTTTTGCCAGTAATATCTAAATATAGTTCTTTGTTACAATGACAAGTATGATGTGATGTCACTACATAACAAAATATTTACTTATTCATTTGTCAATTGACACTGACATAGTGTTGGTCTGTGTGTAAATGATCACATGACTCCACTTTGTGACTGCTCAGTGAAGATGTTTCCCATTGCATAGCAATACTTTACGAACAGGAACATCTGACCAACTATACGTTGTTTTATTGCCTGCAAAACAAAAAGAAAATACGCTGAGGAAAAATAATATTTGGAATGCAAAACTACTTCAATGAAGGATAATTTAAATAATGAATTCATGATGTTTGAAGTAGATTATTTTTATTTTGGAGCAGGAATAGATCAATAATTTTCATTGCACTTATTATTTTTAAGCGCTCCCTAAGTAAAAGGAAATTGCAAAATAAATAAAGGGTGTCAGGAAAAATGCTTCTATGAAATAAATATAATACTTTTATTTAAGCTATGGTGTGAAAGCTAAGCTTATTATCTCAGCTCGTGTTAAGATCATATTTACAAGTTTCATCCTAGTTCACATATTTGCATTTAACATGAACAATGTGGGGGATGTATAAACACGGCACACATTTAGATCGTGCCAAATACTGCGTGTGCGCCAATGTATAAAGCGTAAAATTGACCAAACTGACCAAATTAAAGGGGAATACCGTGGAGTTAGTCATGGGACAAAAACAGAAAAAGAAGTAGGACAAAAGACAACAATAACATGGTCCAGATACTGGATCGTGGTTACTGCGGCCTACGAGGCCTATGATAAATATGTCGACGGTGATGCTCAGCCGAACCAAAACTGACTGAAGAGTCATCGGAGGACACGGACACACATAGCTTATCCGTTGTGCCTAGAATGGAGGATCCCCAGTGACTAAATTAGACCTGCAAAATCTTAATGCAGATATACAAAGGTTGATCCAGTCCAACACAGCTACAGTTAGACGAGATATCGCATCACTGCAATCGGAGGTCACTTCTTTGAAATGAGAGGTGGATGACTTGAAGCAGGAACCCACTGCTAAGGGTAAGTTAGTGGACCAATTAATCCATCAGGTTCACCACCTACACCGCCAAATGGGTGCCATTGGCACTTTACAGCGTCAAATAAATCTACGGATTAGGGGCATCCCGGAGGAGGTTGGGCCTGCAGACCTCCGGGACTACCTCCTTAAATGGCTAGCACATCTTAACCCTCAACTGTCCACCATTGAGAATATAATTCTCGACGCCTTCAGAGCTAAGAAGGCGGTCAAAGCGCCTCAGGACACACTACACAATGTATTATTGAAGCTATAATCCAATACTGATAAAACAGCTCTTCTGGCTTTATCGCGCAGGAGTGAACACCTAATATAAGAAAATATCCTACTGAAAATTTTCGAAGATCTACCACCGGCTACGCTGGTGTGGAGGAAAACAATGCATCCTTTGACCACTCAGTTACGACCATTAGGGATAAGATATCACTGGGGTGCACCATGCTTACTGATTGTTTCTAAAGATGATAAACAACTCTAGATAGAATACATTGATGAGGCTTCGGCTATGCTCACATCATTGGACTTACCACAGTTGCCTCTACATTGTCAGGAATCCACGGACACCACTGGAGAAGCTGCTGGCGCCTTATATGATCAGCGACCGTCTACTGTGAGCATCCCTACGCCTGAGGTTGTCTAACCGCCAGATAGACTGTCCGATATCAAGAATTACCAGCCAGCATCAATCGATGTATATGCACCTGTGCCTCCACCCACACACACACATTTCAAGGCGACACAGATCTTCCACCCCCAGTGTAGTGCCTCTTAATGCTCCATGTTAGGAGCCAGAGGCATTTTTTTTCTGGCTGCCAAAAGTGCAGTCCAGAGGCACATCTCTCTCTTCCTCACTGCAAAGTGTCGGGACTTAAAGAAAAAATAAAGTTCAATCACCGGTATACATATCAAATGGCTATTGTGCTTTTTTTTTTTATAAGACTCCGGAAACTTTGCAGTGCGTTCGTTTTTATACATGTCCTCCTATATATCTGTTATTAAGTATAATATAACATGGAATTTATAAACCATAATTTAAGTTGCACAACCTGTTTTTGAAGAAAATATATTCAAATATATGTATGTGTAAATGAGCATTTGCAAGAAAGGAAATACATATGCACACATACTGTTGTTCAGTGTCTTTTTAATTTTTATATTTCATCATATTTATATGCCTAAATCCAAGTACACTTAATGGTGTTCCTTGTACCAGGCTACTTGTAAATGTGTTGTGTTTTTTAAATTTCCATGTAAGGGTTGTTTAGTTAAAATGCTTAAAATGAAGGCTGCATACTTAAGACAGTTGTTTTTATTGTATGTGTGTGGTATTGGATTCTGTACTATCCTTTTTCTGAGAGACTCTATTTTTCTGTCCACAATAAAGCACATAATAGCGTGGATTATCTAAATTGTAGGTGATAACAGATGGGGTAGAAGTGAATGATGAAGATATAGGACACCCACATGTGTATTAGTTTCATATGAATTATTTCTCGAGGAGTTGATGAAAACGAAATAGGAAGGACAAGAATGTGATGAATGGACAACGTGTGAAAGAT
Organism: Pelodytes ibericus; assembly: GCA_036172795.1. Lineage (NCBI taxonomy): Eukaryota > Metazoa > Chordata > Amphibia > Anura > Pelodytidae > Pelodytes > Pelodytes ibericus. Next base: position 88,664,392 of record CM069859.1, read on the forward strand.
TACAGCAAATGGCAAACAGTTTAAGATGTGAGCAGATACAGTAAGAACCCAGCATGCCCTACACAATTCATCATAATGCATTATGTATAATTTAGAGACGTGTAGATTTGTCATGTATGAAGTTGAAGCTGTTAATTAACTTGATTGTAATGTAGCTTGACATCCTAATATCATCATTTGATAAGTAGCTTTTGCCAAGCAAGTGAGATTTGCTCATATCAATTTAAAAGCAATATACTAACTTAGATTTAGATACATTGGGTTAATCATTCAATTGTAGTGTACTAATGGCTTCTACTATGTGAATAACAAACTGATGTAGCAGCATAAAAATGTTTATTTACATGAAATATGATATTTATTTATACAGAGGGTGTGTAGTGTATGCACATATACTTGTGTATGCTATCTGGCCTAGTTATATAAATGCCTTAATCCAACAATGTAATAGCAAAGCTGTCAAAGTATTTCTGCAGGGGTTGTCCTCTATCTTTTGTAGATAACTTCTACACAGATGAATTACAGATATTGCTACATGTAATCTACCTATGGTTGTCAAGTAGCTATGACTAAGATACTGGACTCAATTCTTCCATAACAAGCAGTGCAAATGTTCATTATTGCCTTAATATCACCTAATGTCACTTGCAAGTGCCCGGTACTGGAACAGCCATAGGTAGTACGTTGAGGGGGGTAATGGGCCAATCTAAATCACTTTTTTTGTTTTTATGTTGTTGCATTACTGTTAAAACATGGAGATGATTTGGTATAGTTCTGCTGCTCGAGATACCCTTTTAGATTCTTGGATGGTATGTTACTAAGGTTGACACTTTTTTCTCACAAAAATACCATATGGTTGGCTAAGCATCATGTGGATTGTATTCCAAAAGAGCTTTAGTGCCAAAGGTCAGGTCTATGACTGCATTTACCATGCACAGTTAGCTTAGGAAATGCTGAGCAGCATGGGAAATGTAGTCCACAACAGTCTATAGCCATATCACTCACCTCACCTCACCTCAGGATCCTATTCTGCCTGGAGGCTAGCAGTTTTCTTTCTGCAGGCTGAAGGTCCGTCATCTGCAGGCTCCACTGTCTGGTGAGCAGCCTATATTTTTGGTGAGAGGGGGAGAGTTCAGTGCTACTGAGTGAGGCCAAAGACTTTATTTTTGGTGAGGGAGGCTTCAGCCTGTGTTTCTGGTGATTGAGGGAGGCTTGATGCAAAAATACAGGCCCCTTTCTGCCCCTTTGCCCTCCAAACAGCCTATCTGCCCCTTTGACCCCCCCAAACAGACTATGCCTTTTTAACCCCGTCAAACAGCCTCGCTGCCCCTTTGACCCCCAAACAGCCTCTCTGCTTATTTGACACCTCAAACAGTCTTTCTGCCTTTTTAACCTCCCCAAACAGCCTCTCTGTACCTTTAACCCCTCCAAATAGACTCTCTCTGTGTCCCTTTGGCTCCCCAAACAGCGTCTCTGTCGCATTGACCCCCACAAACTGCCCCTCTAGCCCGTTAAACAGCCTCTCTGCCCATTTGATCCCCAAACAGCCTTTCTCTGCCCCTTTGTCCTCCCAAACAGTCTCTCTTTTTCACTTACCTGAGCCACCTTCACACAGCTTGCTGGTTCTCCTTCTTCATTCCACTGTGATAAGTCACTTCCTGCTGTTGCAGCTGACAGGTACAGGAAAGGAGAGAGGGAGAGATCTTGCGATCTCTGAGTGCCGATCGCAGGACAACCGCACTGCAGTAAAAAAAAAAAATGCTTTCGCATTGAGAGGATGTTACTCCTAAAAGCCGATTATCGCCTGTGCCGGTAAAATACACAGTGCAAGCTTAAGTGTTTCACAAATACTTTTTTTTTGTTTCATGGGCATTTTGGAGCAAATCATTAAGACATTGGGCATGATATAAAAATATTCTTGCGTACAAATAAATTGCCGGCGCACAGCGCAGACTCAATACTAACCGTGAGTCTGCATTGTACTTATTAACCAACATTGTGCACTCAGAGGCATAGTATTTGTTGTTATTATCAAGTAGGTATGTAAAGCAACTCATAAAAAGTGTTTTGGAATTTAGATGTAACGTTTCCATGAGGCAAATGGACAAGCAGAAAAAAATGGGAAATTAATTAAAACATATGTAAATTATTCTTCCATAGCTAAAACGATTCTTAACAACCTCTCAACAATGCTTGATTCATTACCCAATTCACTTCAAAACAGGCACTTTGCATTTGCAGTGCTTTTTACGTTTTGCAAGACCAAAACATTTTGGACAGGTGATAGGTATAAGTAAAGAACATTAATAACTCCATAATGAAGTTTTCCCAAAACGTCTAGGACATTGTATGTACGATCCAGTACATTGCATGTGCAGTAATTATACAGGTCTGTGTTTGCGAAATGTATAGGACACATGAAGAACTTGTGTTTGCAGAGTAAGAGGACAGTGTCTGGAAGCTTTCAGTAGTGACTCATTACTGGGGCTTAGCCAGTGGAAGTCAATATGTTGCCAAGACATTGTGACCTTTTCCAAGTAAATTACGTATTGTAATGAATGAAGGCATGAACTTTATAATACTCTCATACATCCCACAGGAATAAATCTCTTTTTTGATGGATCAACTATAAAAATTTATCCAAAGACTGTGTTTGATAACATGTAGCAAAATCTATGTCTGTGTCATAGAAAAATAAATCAAGATTTTGTTTCAAGAACAAAGACAGAAAAATCAATGGTATCATATTTAGAAATGAACAAGCTGTTTTTGGTCATGCCATCTATGACATACTCTTATTTTGTGATAAAGCTGCATTGTTTATTAATTGCAGCTATTCTCTATTGCAGGATCTCTTTTCAATCAATGCTTATGTTTATGCTCAGAAGCCACAACTGGATATTCACAGTTTTGAAGGTAACTTTACACGGGTAAGTAAACGCTTTCTCTAATTTTTCATATCCACACAATATGCCCTTGAGACAATATTGCACTGACTGCTAAACATTAGGGGGTGTGGGCACAGTTCAGCCTCGTGCTGTACCCAAATGCCATAACCATCAAAAGAACTTACAAATGACCAATTTGGCAATAAAACATTTTTTATATATATTAAGCATAAAATTGTAATATTGGCAAACAAAATGCCAAACTAGTATTATCCGCAGGAATAGTTCTAGATTTTGGGGGCTCCAAGCCAAATAAAATCCTATCCATGCCAGGTATTAGTTCCCTGTCCCTAACTGTTTCCCATCAGGCTCTGAGTGTGAGTATAAATTGTAGCATTATACAATAAACAAAAGAAGAGGGAATTTGGTGATATTCCATCACATCATAGCCTCCTCAGGGTCCAAAGTTATTGACATGCTACCTATTTTCATCTGGCTACAATCAGGTATTCTCTCAACTAGTGGATCCCATAAGATGGTGTTGAGTGGGTCAGTAGATATGTGCTTCATCAAAAAGTCAAACTTTTGTTTGGGGAAGTAACCATGACGTAGTCTAAATCTGAGAAGCCTGCGAAGGAACGGATGGCATTGTTTCAAAAGTGCTGCTGATCTCTCTTCCAATAACCTCTCTAGGAGATGAGTCATGTGAAGTTTGGCCTTGATGCAGCTGATACACGGCACTGAGTGTTCAATATATCTATCCTTGTGAGAGTGACTTCTCAGTTCTGATCCAGCAGAAGACAAAATATAGGAACAGAATGGACATTGAACTTCAGAGTTGCCTTGTCTACCATGGACCCAGACTTTGAGACACTTATCAGGAGCAAAAATCATCTCTGGCTTTCCCATTAGTTCTGACTAAACTCATATGTTTCAGTGGATTTTTATTTTATTTGGTTTTTAATTCATTAGCACTTTCATTCTCACTTACACTGAGATTACTGCCATATTAATTTTTCAAAGTAGCTCTGTTTCCATTTGTTTCATGTTTTGAACAGTGTATATGTACATTGTGAAACACCATACAAATAGATTTGTGGACAGAACTACTGCTCTGAAGTAAATACAGTAATGGCAGCTCTCCTGGTCCTGGCAACTGAACCTAATAGGATCCCTCATTAATTTGCACTCTATAGTGACTTGCAGTTGACTAGTCCAGATGATACAAGGCCCCATTTATATCAGTGAGGAACCAACTTGGCAGTACTTTACGTACTTCCAAGTGTGGTTTTGCATTAGTCTAGTTTGGAATGTCTATTTTTAGATACTTAAAATGTTCTAAAATGCTTATAATCTACCTCTACCTCTACAAACTTCTGACAAATATATTCAGTAGTGGAGTACTCGGGTACCCAGATGGTTAAATCATAAGAATTATTCACTTTAGCAAATACAGCAACAGCTAATTGTCACAGTACAATAGACAGTGGTTCAGTGACTATGGCTAACTTGCTGAACATCACAGGAAGCATAGTTTACAGTAGCTCTCCTACCAAATGTTAGCAATTACTGCTATAGCTTGTGCAGAGAAATGTTATATCACAGAAACATGAAGCCCAGCATGCTGAAAGCACGCGAGAGGGAGCAATGGTTTGAAACGCTGCTATTATTCTGGTGGGATTTGGCTAATTCAGTGTGCTATTCAAAATTATGTGCAATGAGGCAGATTAATATTTTACCCCTTAAGTTGGACTGAAAATGTTAAAGCTTTGTTTTTACTTGTCTCCAGTTAGAGTGGTAAATTTTGGCAATGGCAATAATTCCCAAATATAATCTCTGTGTGTATACTTTTTAAAAAAGAATTATGATATGATTATAAAGACAACTTGCACCATGATATGTGCATTTCAAGGATACAACGAAAATGATTTAAGAATGGGGGGAAAAACAGCAAATAAAATAAATGCACTATAAAAATAGCTAAATAAAATGTACATTTATAAGTAGTGAAGATTGTCTTTCAAATATTCTCAAGTCTATACGCAAGCATATTTTGATGATTATATTTTTAAGCCCACATGTAGTAAGGTTCACAGATACTGGTTCTTTACTACTTGCTTGATATTTCCGCTCCGCTGTTTGCGGGGTCCTAATTACACCTTTCCTTTACTGCCTCACCTGATATATAATACATATCAGCACACAAACATACAAATTCATCTTAAAGTTATTTTAAAGAAACTATTTTAGATGAAAATATTGGCGATTTAGTCACACTATATGGCCATATCATGCTCAGCCCACAACTACATCAAAGTACAATTGGGACAGTAATCTGCAGTCCAGCCTGTCAATGAAACAGTATCCCCTCCAAACGGGTAGGTAAATTGTAGAAAAGTTTATTTTGTATCCATTTGAAATCTCCATTAAAGTGCTGGGTGAGAAAATTGTGCAAAAAAGGGAACTCACTTCCGTCTGGAGTGAATGTTCCATTTACAGGCTGGACAAGACTGTGAATGTCCCAGGCATATGAATACAGTTAACTATTCTTTATACATTTTTATTGTTACCCTGGAAACTGTATGTTCATGTACTTTTATATAGGAATTAAAACCATAAGGTCAGAATAAAATCTTTCCAGCAAATCTTATAGTTAGTGTGACATTTGCCCCATGGAGTGTTTTTTGTAAGTTTGCCTTTACAGATAATGTTGCTTTGGAGGTTATAAATAAATATTTAGTAACTGCTATCCTTTTTTACTTACCGTTTCAACGAAAACCATATTTTGTCCATTAAAATAACATCAAACGGATCAGAAATACAGTGTAGTCACTGCTAATGACTATTGTAACTGGAAACGGCTGATGGTATATATACATATACATTATATACACCTGAAAACTGTTTTGCTTATTAAAGAACCAATAAAACTGGCCTTCTTTAGTCTCTAAATCATTATTTATAACCTTGTCAACATCTTCACTGTATTTCTATTCATTGTGCAAAAAATTGAAAACAAGGAAAGTTCTAAAAATAAATTAATTCAAAAGACCCCAAACTTTTGAACGGTTGTGTATGTGTTACGTGAGACTTCTCCTACTGCGTTGTAATCTTCCATAATATATAATCTGGAAACAAAATACAATTGTGTTGTCCATTTGGAAACCAACTATGGAAGAAATCTCAAATGACTATAATATATCTAAAATACTAGCAGAGCTTTCAACACATAAGATTAACTAACTTGTAATAACCATCAGGCAGTAGTGACTTATGCTTATAGTTCTGCAAGTCTAAAGCCAGTTATCCATCTCCCCATGCATAAACAATCATGACCCCTATCATCTGCTTCTATTCATACATCACTGTTAAGCTTCCTTATAAAGAAAGGGACAGCACTATTCTAAAATATATGAAATACGTCTGTTGGTTTCGTAGCCTTGTTCTATTGGACTTACTTGCAAATACCCAATGCAGTACAGCGACTTTTCACTTTTGGGAAATATTCTATTGAAAATCTGACCATAGATTTTAAGAAAATTTAGGGCTTGATCTATACATTTTTTTTAATGCCCTACACACCTGTCCCATACGCTGGGTGGCAGGATTACTTTAATTACATAGGAAGCATCGTGGCTGAAATAATTATAGATGTTTCTGTAATATAATTCTAATTGCCTGCCAGATGTATGTGTTTTCTACTTCTTATACTTGGAGTTTTGTCATCTTTAGCAGAAGCTGCTTATGCCCACTTGTGCTATATTGAAATAGGTTCCCTGCATTTTTTAAAAAGCATGTTGAAATTTTCTTTCAAATAAAATATGTCTTTTTTAATAGAAGGGTTCAATACATTGAGCAGCTGTGGCTCCCAAGGAGTTACACTTCGATGGTTAAATCTTAAGGATAAAACCAAGAAAATTAAATTGATCTGTGGTCAAATGGGATTTGACACAAGTAAAATGGTATCATATATTGATGTTGAACCAATCCACTTATCTCTGAAAGATAATCTCAGAATTTGCTAAAAGAGCACTCTTTCCTGTTTCTCGTGTTACTGGATATTCCAGCAATTTGCACAGAAAGTCAGGATTTTGTCTTATAACGGGTTCTGGTAAAGGCCAGCTGATTCTTGTCTTATCATACCGCATATTGAGCCTGATACAGAATGTCACAATTTAAGAAAGTGAAAAAACCAATATAACCTGGATATATTCAATTTTCGGAATGCTATATTATAAAGAAAAATATATTTCTATCCATCATATGATTTTGTAGCCTCATGATCAGAGATGTATTATTAGAAAGCCAATAATGGCAATTATTCCCTAAAAGAAAAATTACAATTTATTTCAGGTGCAGAATAACAACCCCATTGTATTTCTATTATTATTATTACTTACCAGCTTTTTATACTAGAAAAAATCATACGTTGGGTAATTTTAACTCCCTGCTTTTTACCCATCTCTTCCACCAGCTATTTATATTGCATCTGTACCTGCACCCGACACCTCCTGTACTCTTAATCACCTTGGTTACCCGGATCTGTCCCATGCCTCCTCTCAGTAACTCTCTGAATCTTTATCTTCTAAGCTTCTTCTTACCTACTCTATCTTTCTAGACCATCTCCTCTGTATTTTTCTAGATCATCACTATTATTTTAGCCATTGCCCAGGCCACCCTTTTCTTTCCAGTTTCCAGGCAAACCTCTTGTTTCCCCTCTGCAGCCAACCCTCTTTAGCCTTTCCTTTTCCTCCAAAGCTTTTTCTTTCCCCACCATTTCTCCATTATTTTAGGCTGTAGGCTCTTTTTTCTTTTTGTCTACATTTTTCTATCCTAAACACCATTCCCATTCTCTTTGGCTTTTTTCCATTTGTCCCCTCTTTTCCTGGTCATGCACCAGGGTCTTTTTTACTCTCTACCTTGTAGTCATTTTTCCCTTCTCTCTTCCATCATTCACAACCCTTTTCTTCTTGTACTCTGTCTTTTTCTTATCTGATCTTCTCCATTTCCTGTAATTTTTCTCTTCACATTGTGTTTTCTCTTTTATTCATACACCTTTACCTCTAGCTTTTATTTTCTGTCCATTTTTGGCCTTCAGATTTTATATTTTCCATTTTCTACAGCTTTTACCTTCCATACTATACTCCAACACCTGGAAGGCAACTTTCTCTAGGATACCAGTGCAGTGCAACCTGGTGGACTGAGTCTGAGCCATTGTCCATAGTTTGCAGTAGAGGGGCTTCCTTGTGATGTATCTATGGTTAATGGTGATGCTTCAATCTATCTAACCAGACCATGACTCCCAGCATATATGAAAATAGCCTTCCATTGCCCCTTTTGTATCTGGTCAGTGTCATGCAAATGGTTAATAATGCAATCTCGTTTAACTACCTAACATTGACATTGCTATAAAGTAAATCAGCATACCCATATAACATATTGTACCTTCAGCATACTTATCTTTTACATTACACTGATGGACCTTTAGGTATTTACTGTTAAGTATTTCTACAGTCAAAACGTATATCATATTAAAGCAAAAGTGTTGTAAAGCAATCATACAATTGAATCCATGTGCACAATCTCACCACACAATTTGCCGAGTGTTAATTTGGAAGAAACAGATTAATTGAATTAATTTAAATAGAAACTGAATGCTCCCAAACCAGCACAATTGAAACTGTGAGAGTTTAGTGAGGGAGAGAGATATTTCAATGCATCCAGGACAGAGAGAGCCAGACACTGCAAATGAAGGTTGAGCTGGTAATCTGGATTCATTATGCAGTAGGTGTGTGTGTGTATAGACTCACAGCCTCTGATAACTGATTCTGCAGTTCTTCTGTTATAGCACGTGGTAGATGGCCTACATGCCTAGTCGAACGGATAGAAGCAAGATGTGATTTAGGCCCCAAATGAGCATTACTTAACAAGAGGCAGTTTGCTGCTCTGAATTGTTTTCACTAGACCCTTTTAATTTTGTTAAGTGGTGCAGAGTCTACTGTAAGTTTGTGCACTGTATTTTTCTACAGTCTGTAGAATATTGTATAAACATTATAATGAGTTATCAAAGCATCCCTAAACTGGCTGCTTGTAACCTTTCTATGCCAATTGTTAATTGTGATCACTTCTGTTTAATCCTCATGTTACAAAAATAGCAGCAGCTAATCAGGATGATTAAAGTACTCAATGCAGGTTAGATTATGGTATGCCGCTGTAGCTATAAAGATTTTTTCCCCACAACAAATGTTAAAAACATACTTCATTTACCGTATTTGCTCAAATATAAGACGACCCCCCAAACTTTGGATATTCCTTTAGGGAAAAAAAAGAAAAGCCTGAATATAAGACTACCCTATAGGAAAAAAGTTTAACTTGTATATATTCACATGTAAATTGCTTTTTCATATTTAATAAATAAAATAATAATAGAAAAAAATGCATTTCTTGTTTTTATTTCCTCTTATTTGCCTATCCGCCCACCAGACTTAGCCAGTGCTGCCCCTACCCTCCAGACTTAACCAGTGCTCCCCCCCCGCCCCCCCCCCCCCCCCCTACAGCCCTGCGGGGGACCTGGATCCGTGTCTTAGAGTCAGACGTAGATTTGAGGTCTGATTATAAGACGAACCTTGAATGTAATTTTTCATAGCATTTAAGTCAAGAATATACAGTAATTGTATCCAAATGCATGACCTATTGTTGTATGTGTTCCCTGTTTTATTGATCACCATTCAGCTGCAAAAGCCTATACATTTGTTAATATCGTTTCTTGCCTTCCTTTCAGATAATAGTTGTAGCTGGTGTCTTCTTTTCCATGTGTTATGTGAGGAATAATCAAGCAGAATCATTAACTTATCATTAACTACTGCTTACATGAGTATAAAGACATGCTTTAGAATGCCAATGATGTCAATGTAAAGACATATAAGGAGTACATTCTATGTTAATATGATTCCTTTCTAAAAATGCTCCATACAGATTCTCTATATGTAGGAACTCATACATATGAATAATATATCACTGTATGTAATACATATGATTGTGAATCAAATGATCACTCCGTTTAATCAGGATTAATGCCTATATTTTAAAATGAATAATAATTTGTTAATGTTTGCTGATTTTACTCATTTATCAAAGTATCAGAAATCAGGTGACCGGATTCCCTTAAATAATTTGATTCGCTGATTACCTGGTCCAGTATTTAAAATCTTTACTGAGCATCATCTTTGTTTTTTTCCTCTTCAGGAAGATAGTGATCCATCTGTACATGAAAGTTTGAGTATTGAAAATACTTTGTGGGCAAGCACAGTGGTTGCATCTGGTAAGTATATGTCTGAATATGAATGAGCATTCATTTAATTAAAATTACACATAGAAGAGACATAAAAGTGAACAGTGAGCATACAGAGAGAGTGGCCAGAATAACAGACATAGCTGTCAATACATAAATATCCAGCCTTTTGTCTTCAGAATAGCTTCAGTGCTAGCTTTTTTGCTGTAATACAAGCTTCAGTGCTCACTGTTGCACACTGCAAGTACAGATAGCGTTGTTGTAAAACAAGCTATGTTGTGAAGGAAGTACGACAGCCAACACTGATCACAATTAATTCCAAAAAACGTTTATTAATTTTTTTTTTTAAATAGGCAACATAGCATAGCGAGGGAGGACTAAAAAATACCCCACTGGGTAGTGGGGGTCAATAGCCTGCCTTTGCTACTCTGTTGCCTATTTGGATGGCTTTCATAAGTTATATTTTGCAATAATTTTCATCATGAATGTTTTGTTGACCATCTTCGTTAGTTTTACAATAGAGTTAGTTAGACATTGCACCTTTGTTCAAGAATCAAAGGCTCTAGTTCTTTCATAGCTGGAGGTGGTATTCTACTTCACATTCTTTTCCCAGGACGTCTCATAAATGTTTGGTGATGTTTAGATCTGTTGGTAAGGGAGCACATGTGCCCATTCTTGTAATAATATGGAGAAACTATAATAGGGGAGTAACAGTCCTGGCTCCTGTGGTGTATTTAAATGATGTATTTACAATGTATTATTTGTTTTTACTTTTACATACCAAAAGGAAAATTCTGTACTTGATGCTTTGACATTCTCCATCTAGTAAAAATAAACACAACAATGTGATTGGTAACGAGAGTGACTGAAGAGTGAACAGGTTATGGTGGCAGTGTGGGATGTCACTGATTCCATTACAGTGTTCTTGTTCTGTAGTAATTTGGTAATTATAAGTAGCAAGTTTATTCTTTCTGAGGTGTAAGTATCTAACATCACCTATTATCTGATGGACAAAGTTGTGTATATTGCTACCAAAAACTTTTATGAATTGTATTGGTGTTCCTTTTAAACCTCTCTCCCAAATAACAACTGAACAGCAAGCTACAACCATATGTACAAGCACTAACATTTTTCTCAAGTAAAATGCACACCAAGGAAAATGATCAATATATCAAGGATAAATTAACTGTATTCAGAATTCTGCAGTAAAAGTATATATATATATATATATATAAGTCCAAAATTGGAGCACTCTGCACAAAATAGAATAAACTAAATTGAAAGACCTGGGTGCTGTGTCGCTGTTATACAAAAATCCAAACTTCTATGCCCCACTACTGGGGACAAACAATATCACGCACTCACAGGGTTTAAACAAAGGATATAGATGTTGATGTATTACAGGATAAACATACAAGGCATCAAAAATCAACGTTTCGGTTCCTACCTGTCTTGATAATGGTTCCTGGTAGAACTGAAACGTCGAATTTTGATGCCTTGTATGTCCCCAGTAGTGGGGCATATGAGTTTGGATATATATATACTTTTTCTTACCTTTTCATTTTAAGACACATTTCTAGGTAACACCCTATTTAACATATACATGGTCAGAGTTGATAAAATCCATTCGAAGATGAATGTGCTGGGCTGAAGAGGCAGCGAATGCTTTATAAAAATGACAAGCATGTTGCTCACTTGTTCACATTTCAGAGTCCTTTTTTTTGCCGATAACTAAATTAGCCTTGTTCTGTTTTTAAGTCAACCATTTTTAATGAACAGATGCTTTTGGCCTTTTAATAAAGCACTTTAAAATTGAGGTAACTGGTATCAATTCTAATGGATGCTGATTGCCTGGATTCATTGCACCTTATCTTCTGTGCATTGAATCCCTTATGCCCTTACATTAAACTGCTGTTACTGATCCTTTGTACTATCGATTTGTGGTCTTTCGCCTCTAAAATTGTCAGGACAGCAGCAATCAGAGCTGAAGATTTCTGAGGTATTCCCCACCTAATTCCCACAGCTTTTCGTCATGGCCCGACCTTGACCCGCGTGACTTCCTGGCAAAGTAATAGTTGCACATCTCAATGTGATGATTTTTACTAGATTTTTTGATCTTTTAATGTTGAAAATGATAACAAAGAAAAACAATAGAAAATAAGGTTAAAACACATAACACCAAGAAATCTACCTATTTTAATAATATGTCCCATCGTAAAATTAATGAATATTAAATCCTTTGTGACCAAAATTTTTGGTCATGCTGGACAATGGATATTTTAACCTATCTGCGGTGTTTGTGTTTAGATGTAATTTACCTCTTACCTCAATTACTGTGCCCACACAAATCATATGTTGTGGGGGGAGAGGGTTTGGCTGTGATTGGCTGTCACATCGATCGGATGTGACAGAGGGGGCATTTACATACACCCTGAAGCCGTGTCTGTTACAGCAAAAATTGCAGTATGCCAGCAATATTTAACCCGAGTATGTACACAAGGTTATATCAATTGCCCTATGCAGGGGTATATATCAGGGCAGAGTGTGAGAGATAACCTTGTGTACATACTGGGGGCATATATTGCCCTGTGCATGGGTATATGTCAGGGAAGTGTGTGAGACATATGCTTGTGCACATACTGGGGTATATATTGCCCTGTGCAGAGGTATATATCAGGACAATGTGTGAGATATAACCTTTTGTACATATTGGGTTGATGTATTGACTTACCCTAACAACAAAATTGCACTCACATGACTTGGCCCAGCACCCAGGACCTATCGCAACACCTAGATTGCACTCACAGGACTTTCCCCAGCAGCCAGAAATTACCTCAGCATGCAGATTTCACTCGCAGGACTTGCCCCAGTTCTGAGACTCAATTCACAGGACCTGCTCCAGAGCCAAGCACTGAGATTTCACCACGCATGATAAATATTGTAACTGTTCAACTACTGCAACCATCAGTAGAGGCAGGCTGGAATAAACAACACTGAATGTTTACTGGTTCCCTCCCCAGTGGTTCTTTATGTGACAGTTGAGTTTAACATGTCATCTCATCGACTAAACAATGCATTGTAAAGGGCCAAACCTGGTGAGTTACTCCAACAAGAATGGCTCAATCTTTGAAGATTTAGCAATGCCAACTCTGCTCTTCTTGCAGGTTAAACCCTTTATAATGCATGGTTAAGTCAATGAGATGAAATGTTCACCTCACCACTTTTTGTGATTAGCTCCCACTTGTTTAATACTACTATTGGAGCCTGTGGACAGTGTGATTTTACTTTCACCCTTTGCTTGCTTATCCTGGAGGTACAAAATACTAACCATTCTGGAGAAAACAATACTGCCACTTCTGCCAAGTATTTTGATGCAATTAAAAATTAAACGTATAGGTTTTGAAGGAAAAAAAATTGAGTGAATAATTGAAACTAATTTACTGTCAACAAATGTAAAAAATAAGTTCTATGCATTGTTTCCTAGCTGTTTAGATGGATGTTATTTGATACTGTTGTAATATATAAGATCTGCATTCCAATATCTAGTGTATCCCACACTAGTTTCGGTAGTTTTGAAAATCTTTAGCATCCAACATTTATTCAATTGGTTTTAAGTGATTGTGGATAATATTTATTTCTTGATTGATTTCGAGAAGAATAATCTAACTAAAATCATTCAGAATATTCATTAGTTGAAAAGCACGGACGTTATGTTTAGTTTGCCACTTTTTAATTATCTTTCTGTAAATTTAGAGAATACAAGGGCCATGCTGACAGGAAACTCTACCCTTAGGCACGAGAGCTACATAGGTCCAACTCTATGGATACATTTTGGCATATAACTGTAAACAAGGGTCACAAAGGTTTTGAACACATTTTCATACAAGATAAAAATGCTATAATAAAGCTGTACATATACACATGTGGCACTGTGGTCATGACTAAGACTTATAAAGAAAACATAAATGCAATATTTGAACATAATCTAAAAGAATTGTAGTGTGAACGTGGATAGGATGAAATCTATATGAAGGAGTATATGTGTGTAATAAACATATAAAGTGGAGAAATTGAAGGAGTGGATAAATAAGGATAGACTCCGAGGAGAACTTTACAGTACGTTGAAGAGAAGAATAAAAATAGAAATTCAGAGGGAATAAAAATGGAGACAGTTGAAGGACAGATGAATACAAATAGGATGGGAGTGTGGTGCAATAAGTGTAGGATAGGTAGGTCAAAAATGAGGAGATGGGAGTAGGAGTAACAAGGATATGTGGGAGAATAGAAGATAGACAGGAGAAGAAAAAATGGATGGAAGGGAAATAGAGAGGGTAATAGAGAAGGAAAGGAGAAAAAGTAATACGTTCACAGTGGAAAAAATAAGGCCGTGAAGTGATTGGTAACATATGCCAGCTGCTTGAAACTACAGTTACCATAGGAAATGTAGTCCGCAACAGCTGGATTAAGGTGAAAGACAAGACAGGCAGTGTTGACTGACATTTTGATCAAAACAATTTTTTGTATCCTATAGGTTATATTGCTCCATTAAACCCCAATCACCATTTGAACTCCATAATACATTTTTAGTACACACACAAACTATGCACTGCTAATTACAAAATCATTTTAATTATATTTTCTTAATATTTTAGAATATTTTTTAAAAATAATTTAGTTACACTTTAAATAATAGTTCTAGTTATTTTTTTAATGTGTTGTGCTTTGGAACATAATTTAAGGGGCAAGATACTAATTTCTGCTTCATATTATCTTTAATCTTTAAAGGACAATGGTAGCAAAAAAATAAATTATGTTTAACTGAAAGATTGTGTAGATGGTTTATAAAGATTTTTTTTTAATGAAAGAATACCGAAGATTCTAAACAAAATGTCTGCCTCCTGGTGGAGCTATATGGAGTAAAGATGACTCAATAAGGTACTTCATTTGTATTCTTTCATTAAAGTATTTCTAGCCTACACTGCCATATTTAAATTAAACAGAACTTCATTTCTGCTACATTTTAATGTTAATAGGGTCACTGCAAAGTACTAGAATGTAATTTCATAGCACAGTATATATTGGAATCAAATTTTCATTGACATAAAATTGTCTTACAATGAACTTTATCCCTGAAAATAAAATAAAAAATGTGACCAAAAAATGCTTTGGAAACTTATTTTCCACTCTGTTTAGTCAGAAAGCAGACTGTTGAAGAGTAGGTTATAACCTACTGCTGCTTAACATTTGTAACTTATACTGGATGGATTAAAATGTCTACAAGTATGCTAACAAACATAATCACTTCCATACATATCCGATTGCATCATATTCAGAATTAACATGTATTGACACTGTTGTAATTATAACAACCTCGCAAACCATGCCCTTGCTTTCTAGCGCTACGTTGCATTCCAAGGTCATAGACCATGTAATTCTTGCACTTAACATATTTGTTTCTATTTTACGGTGATCTGCATGCACTAATTTGGTAGTGATAATAAGTTGCTAGTTGATTGCGCCTTTCCGTCACATCGCAGGCAGCTGTGTCCAGCATGATTAATTATTCTTAATTCTTTCTCTCATCCTGATGACTCTGAGAATGTTTAGAATATATGTAAGTTTATAAGTGGCCCTTCACTGCCATCATGTTCATCTAATATTAATAGCACATTCATCTCTTAAACGAGGTTGACATAATGCATGGAGAAAATAAGATGGGGATATTGATCAGTTACTTCATTGTACAGAAAGGATGAGGAAGACACTTATCATTGGGGAAAGATCACCAGTAGCTATCTTGTAAAGATGTGTTAGCGTTTTATTTCTTTTTTTACATTTTCAATTTTTTATTAAAGGACAACTCTAGTGAAAAATTAAATATTTAATAAAAACATAGATTTTTATTAGAAAAATATAATAAGTGTTGGGTTTTCTCCCTAAAAATTAAGATATGTTTTTCAACAGGGACAAGCACTGGGAATGCACAACTGGACTATTATTGAAAAAACAGAGGGTAGAGCATTCTTATTTGGTTGTAGGCAAAACATATGCACTCACTGAGCATGCACTCAAGCAAAACAAGTGTGGTGTGGTAGTAGATGATCTACATGCAATTCTTTGGGTTATTATAATCTAAAATAATGACAACAGGACAAACACACAACCAAAAAATGGCCTCACATGTTCCACACAGTTTTTATTTTTTGGTTGGTACATGGCAATAAGTAAAAGTAGCAAATACATTTTTGCTAACCATTTTTTTCCAGAATTTTCCATTGTGACATTGTAGCCCTAAGGTTTATTTTTGTTATTTTAATAAAATCTTTGGGATGCTTGAGGGACATGGGCAAGTTATCCATACTGTAATTAGTCTCTCCCTACCCCACAAATGCTGTGGGGCATGGAGAGACTAGAAGTGTCAAAACGCCCGATAGTGGTCACTGTGATTTGCTGTCACTGCAATTGGATATGATAGAGGGGGCCTCCACAGACATGGATGACTGTCTCGTCACAAGGCACTCATCTAGGTCTGTTTTAGCCTGATTGCGGTATGCCAGTGGGCATACTCTTACCCTCTTACCCGCAATGGGAACTGTATGACAAGCCAGGAATATCCAATGTCATTAAAGCCCATAGCAGTGTGTTTCTGAAGTGGAGTGGTATCTGTGCTTAAACATTGCAACATTCTAAACTAAAGTCACTATTCCTGAACATTCTATGCAAGGACATTTTGTAATCTTTGATTTGTGTCTTTTTAGGCACCGTAATAGGTGTTGTCATTTATACCGGGAAGGAGACAAGGAGTGTAATGAACACCTCAAATCCCAAAAATAAGGTGAGTAATTGTCCTGTATTAATAGGTATATACATATATAAATTTGTATATAAATAAGAGGTTTCTAGCAGAAGTACAGATTCCTAAGTAAAAAAAATTTTTAACTTAATATTTCAAATTAATATTGAAATATACTGTATGTGTTCAATAAAGAAAGAAAATAGTAATGTTTTTGCACACCACGGAGAGCCATTCTTTTAAATGAGCTTTGGATGAAATCTTTGTATTCTCTGATGTTCTGTCTGGCACAAGCTTTTCATGTACCATGCACATTTTTCTCTCTAACTGATATAATACATGAGATGAAAACAAAACTACATAATTTAGACAAGTCTAACATAGGTACTTGCCAGAACATCATCCTGTAATAAATGACGGCATCATAACACCTACAAACTCAATTGACCATGTCTAATGTGCTGCACAGATTCAAACAAATATGTAGGGCTTTACATGTCACCATTCAATTTCTAATTATCGGTGTGTAGTTTGTAATTATATAGTTGCATGAATTGTTACGGCAAGAAAGCAACATATCCATCAGTGTATACTGCCGGGTGGTAGGAAACCAAAATGCTGAGTTGAAACTAGACAAAAATGACAACATGATCAGAATGCTTTTCAGCCACAAATCTTTTTGTTACCATTCTCAATGGTATTATAAAAAGTAAATAGTGATGAGCAAGAAAAATGTAATTTCCTGTCCTAAATTTATAAAATCCGAATTTTTTTTTTCTCACAGATGATGTTATGAAATTGTTGTCTCATAATTATTTGTGCTATCTACATGTCAATGTTAAAAGGGCAAAAAATAAAGGGTCAACTCAATAGAGACCGGTCTGCCCAAAATGGGGCCAGATCGGTTAAAGCAGCTGAATTTTTTTATTTAAAAATGGCTTCTCGGTATAACCGATTTTAGCCTGAAATCTGCCATTTTTTATGATTTTGGTTTTTCAACCCCAAAGGAAAAATCATAATAATACAATTAATTAACAACCCCCCCCCCCCCCAATCATTTTAATAGGTGACAATTTTTTTATTTTGATGGTGCCAGTTGCAGTCTGCAATAGCCAAGGTCCTCCCGACATGAGTCTTTATCTTCCCTATAGAAGTGTATCATTTTGGCTAATATTTTCATACCAATTCAGAAGCACATTTTTTTTTTTACATGTATTGTTTTATGTTTTTCTTGTCCATACAGGGATTTTACATCTGTTCATCTTAATAAGCTCTGCAGTTTATTTTAATCTATACACCCCTCTTCTCCTGGCCCATTTTTAAGATGTGTACTTCAAAAAGTACTCTCAGAATGTTTTAAATTAAGATAGGGAGGTGGCAGAAAGGTACTAAATTGTATGTGTATGCAAAAGGCCATGCATTAATTTAAGTTTGTACACATGCCTTGTCTGCAGTGTCCACTAAAAAAAACATACATGGAGTGTCCCTTTAATTAAAAAAGGATGCTGTGTGCCTAAAATGGGATACACTTTGCCTCCCCTGGGAACTCACATGTTTGATTGTGTGCTTTTACTTTTGCAGCCTATTTACTAAAGCTGAACTGACAAGTGAACTACAAAAATCAGACACGTTAGGGACCGTTTCCAATTCATTTATGATTTTTGTGGATCCAAAAGTATTAGTTGTCGTGAATAATTTCTGTTAACCCCTTCCTGCCTGTAGGAGGCTCTGTTCCGTCCTTCTTTTTAGTGCCTAAAAGCTTGTAGGACGGCATAGAACGTCCTGAGATTAACAGTTCCCCTCAATGAGCTGTGCGCAGATCCCTCTACAGGGACTTGCAGCTGGGTCCCCAATCTCAGATGTAGCTGATGCTCAAAGTCAATGTCAGCTACATTTCACTAAAAAACCTGCGGGACAGCATAGACCATCCTGACAGTAACAGCTCCCGCAATCAGCCGTGCTGTGGACCCCGCTGCAGGGACTTAAGTGGCCTCAGTCTGACATGTAAAATGTAAGGCGACCTTACTTACTTACAAAGTATTGCAGCTTTTTCGGAACAGGCCATAGGGTCTGTAGAGAACCTAGTGGGGTCTCTGCCTATGCCTCCCTGGCTCCCGATCACAAAGTGATCTGGGCCATGAAACAGAGAGTCATTAAAGACCAAAGCACCATCAAGCACTAAGGGGTTAAGGAAAGCTGCAGGACCTATTTCACTAATCTTTACCTGTCTTACCCCAGGATGGTCTTTATACTGTTTTAATATACACAGATAAGCCACCAAGCTTTTATTTTCTTATATAATTTTCTTATTGCTTTGCTACAAGCCAAATTAGTTAAAATGTTTGCTCGTTTCAATAAACTATAACAAAGGTTTCCTATATCTTTTCCTTAAATCCCACATAGAATGCTGTGTTAAATACGGTGTTGTATAAAATGTATGTTATGCCTATTCAGCACCGAAGGAGGAGTTAATGTGACATTTTGTCATTTGGATAATGAATCATCTATTGAAGGGTCTTCAGAAATGGGGAACAGGATAGCTTAGTAATTTGCCTCAGGAAAGCAAAGCTGTCAATATCTGTCTGAAATCGGCAGCTAGTGTTGAACGTTGACGACTGTTTTGTTAAATTTGTTGATGGTCACTGCCAGCATAAAATGTCCATCACAATTGTCTATTTATCTTGAAGACTAGATTACCCTGCGGATAAGCAAGGGCCACATTAGCTGCCCACAGTCTGAAATCTGCCTGATGAGCCTCCTTATCACAAATAGTTTAGTTCTCTTGTAATTAAACTTCCTACAAATTGTGCTCCATTTTGGGTACTCTAAATGGTTATTGCTTTTAGTTTAAGCAACGATTAGAAAGTCAGACATAAGCAGTGACTGATCAAGATAAAGTAAAATGTATTGCAAGGAAAAAACTAAAGCAAATTTGCATCTCTTCTAAACAACTTACACAAAATAATACAAAGCATCTCTAAAGTATTAAGATGTTTCTGATATTTAAAATATTCTTTACATTGCCAGGAACAGTTAATGGGCCTCTGATCCCGGAAAACAATCACTTTGTGCCCCTTTAGGAAGTCACTTCACTAACATAATTAGGGTTTTATTTTAGACAACTGAAGCACAGTATATTTTTTCAGTATCATTTGTATCCTTAACATCAATATAGTCGTTGGTAGAATGTGCCAGTAAGAGTACATGACTTACAGGGCATTGGTATTTGGATGGGCAAAACTGGCATCAGAACACAGCATATAATATATCCCTGGAAGGGGCGACAATATATTTATTAATAAAGCACCAACAATTTACATATTGCTTGGTACAGAACTAAAAAAGGGTTTATTAGATGTAAAGAGGCAGACCATAGTTGTCCTGGATTTGCAGGCAGTGTGCTTAATCTATGCAAGACATACATAGCCTTAGACACCATGAAGGGCACTACATAGACCTGGTACCTGTACTGGGTTGACTGGAGCTGAATTTCACAGGGTCACATGACATTGACCCAGCCCACTATCGGCTGTGTCCCAGTTAAGTTATTGTGTATGTAAAATAGAGTCTAATATAATCTCTCCACTGAAAATGAGAAATGCTTGTATGTTGCTGCTGTTTATTTTCTTTCCCCTGATATGAATGAGTGACATATGTACAGTACGTAGTACTTAACTTGATGGAATATGCTCACGCATGGTTTTGGCAGGTGGCTGTTTTTTATGTCATTCTTAATAATAATCTCTTTAAAGAGCAAGCATGTCAGGAGAGAAATGAATATACAAATTGCCTGCTGCCATTATTGCAATCTCCTGGGTGTATTGATTTGTGTTTGTAATAGGGAAAAAGATGCTGTAGTATGTGTCACTGATTTAGACTGGTGATACATAATTTAATGTTTATAACCTGTAGTCTGTATAAGTCATTAAGCTACATAAGAAAAAGGACATAGTGTAGTTGACTTCCGTTTTCCAGTGTTTATTACTTTTAACCCCTTCATGACAAATCTCGTACATGCACATGGTTATTTAAAATTGTAGCTGATCAACAGTCACAGCAATAAGTGGCTAAACATGACAGGTCAGTGATGATCATCATGGGCCTGTCAGTCATGTGCCCAAACCTGACACAAATCAGGTGAGGGTCTTCCAGTATGCCTCTTGATTGATGCCTTGGACCAATGGCGTCACTAGAGCTACTCGTGCTGGAGCGTAGTACGAGGGGTGAAATATCTGGCCCCTTGCCTTTGGCCAATAATCCACTCAATACAAAATTGCCGATTTTAATCATAAAAAATTGGCATCAAGGACAAGTGGGCACTTCACCCTTCAAAGTGCTCTCCCAGTCTCTCTTGCTCTGCAGTTTCCCATTTCTGCAGGGAGCACTGTGAAGATGGCGTTTGGTTGGGCACAGTGATGGCTCAGAGAGGCTGGTTGTGGCAAAAATGGCACAGAAAATGGCACTTCTGACATGAATTCACAGATTTTGGTATGTGTCACTGTCACACAACACCCCAATATGTGTTCAACAACATCTCCTGAGTACAGGGATATCACCCATGCATAGGTTTGTCATCTTGTTTGGGTTTAAAGGCCACATTTTAGAGGTGCGCTTTTTGGTTTTACAACTTGGAATGTAGATCAAGGAAGGGGTTAATAGCTCTTATAAGAGCCTTTGTAGTACTTTAAATGAACTCCTAAAAATGTACAGAAAGAAAAAAATATGCTGCTTTGCAGTAATCAGTGGCAGGGAAGGGGTTAATACTATACAAAGGGTATGGCTTTCATAAAAGCTCTTGGGTCTCACAATTTTGTAACATTTTATTTAATTTATTAGAATTAAAAACATACATTATACAGATTAAAAAAAATGTTTACGTTACACCTAATCCCCTAGCAGTTTTAATTAACCCCTAGCAGGTGTAAAAAATGCTTAAGTGGCCAGATCGCTGCTAATGCATCCAGATCACTGCTTATGCTGTGATCTACAGCAAGGACAGGGTTAATAGCTCTTATAAGAGCCTTTGTTATACTATAATAAATTACAGTAAAAAAATGAATCCCCCAAAAATGTGCTGCTATGCAAGATCACTGTGTATTTACTGATCAATGGCAGGTAAGACGTTAAATACTGGGAATGGCTTTTATGTAAGCCCTTGAGTCTCACAATTTTATTACATTTATTAGAATTAAAAACTTGCATTATACAGATCTGTCTCTCTCCCTCACTAAAATTCAAGTGAGGAGAGGAAGGCAGATCTACACGGGTCAGATCAATATTTACCAATATTGCTCTTATAAGGCTAACGGTCATCTGAGCAATCACCAAACCACCTTTACCACTGATCGGCTGTTACTGTTTGCTAGCATGGGGTTAATAGGTCTTAAAAGAGCCTTTGTTATACTGTAATAAATTACAGTAAAAAATGAACCCCTAAAAGATGTACACAACAAAAAATATTCTGCTGTGCATGATCACTGCATACACATCGATCAATGGCAGGGAAGGGGTTATACACTGGAAATGGCTTTTGTAAAAACCCTTTGTTATTAAAATTGTATTAACTATTATTTAATTTATTACATTTAAAAAATGACATTATCTGATCTGTCTGTCTCTCTCTAAAACTATAGTGAGGAGAGGGAGGCAGATCTACTATAATACTAAAGATTGCGCATCACAGCACTTATCATATTTGCTGACTTACAGATCACACTGATCTGCTGTGCCGGCATCCAGCTGCAGCACTTAGAGCAGTGATGGTGAACCTATTGCACGCATGCCGCAAAAGGCACGCCAAGCTCTCTGTTGTGGCATGCGTGACTAGGGCAGCGTTGTGGGCTGAGGCCTCTAATCTCAGCTCCATTGCCCCAAATTGAGAATGTTCTTCTAAATAATTATTTACTGAAATGCTATCCTGTTGCCTCCTGATCAATAACAGCAGTATTATTGCTCAGGAGCCAGCAGGATAACCATTTCAGTATCTGCACACCCCTCCAGATCGCAAGTTGGTTTAATCCTCTCAGTTCCTCTCCCTTCAGGTTGACAGATGACATGCCCCCTGTTCACACAGTAGTGTAGCAGCTCCAGCAGGTCTGTAGCAGCTCTTCCAAAACAGAGACTTCTTGCAATGTATGTGTATGTATACTTATACTGTGTTTTGGTGTGTATACTTGTGCTGTGTGTATACTTGTGATGTGTATGTGTGATGTGTGTTTTAATGCTTTTTTAAATTAATTTGTCGTAAACAAATAATACAATACAGACATATATTAGGTAACCCCATGAGAATAAAATTTAAAAATACAAAAATAGTAATGTATGTGTGTTAGTTTGTATACTTGTGCTGTGTGTATGTGTGTTAGTATGTGTGTGTGTGTGTGTGTATGGGTATTCATGTGCTGTGTGTGTGTGTGAGTGTATGTATGTGGGTATTCATGTGCTGTTTGTGAGGTTTCCTTTACTGAGCATAATATAAAGCGCTGTTGGCAGTTTGAGGTCAGAAACTTGGTTGCATGCAGAAAATTGGGCACTCGGGTCCAAAAAGGTTCGCCCTCACTGCCCTAGAACAACGGTAAAAAAATTACTTCCATTGCTTTTGCCAGTAGAAGGGAAGCACCATCTGTATAGCAGTGATCCCTTCTACTTGGCAGATGTGGTCGCTCAGCAGAGGGACCACCAACGAAATCGTAAATTTTTTAGTTTGCTTCCTAAGTACATGTGTGCAGCTGGCACCGCCATTTTTAAATGGCAGCTACGGTTACTCCATGGACAGTAGTAGTTTTTGGTAGTAGTTTGCAGGGAATATAGAATCTACCCCAATCTACCCCAAAGTGCATGGTATATCAAATCTTCACATTTTTTCAATAACATAACTTAATTGTAGGATTCACACATCAACTGTTTGTTAAGGGGAAGCATATATGTGTAATACTAATTATACCTGCTGCAAATACATAAAGCAATACTATTATAGTTAATTATGTAGTATGGTCAGTAGAGTGATAGAGTTTTTGATTCCTTATTCAAACCAGTTACTAAGATTGATGGCCACTATAAGCAAAAAATATTACCCTAATTATTAAACAAATTATTTTGAGAAACCGGAGACATTCAAGACTTTATACTGGACTCCTTGTGTCCAATTAGAATATCCAAAAGTAGTATAAAGAAACAACATGGGCCCAATGGATTTATCTGCCAACATATTCTGTTTCCCTAAATTTTATAGGATATCATCATTTTATATGGAGTATTTTAGTCATTAAAAAGACACTACAACTTACATAAAATGTATCTAGATTACCTGTGCATTTAAAACAAACACATATATAAGACATATGCCACTGTTTTTATTTTATTTTAAAGGTTTTCAATTCATTGCATATAAAAGTAAAAATAAAATTAGGTGGCCTACATCCATTTTGTGAATTTTACCCATGATGCTACATTCTCCAAAATATTCCAGCAAGTCTCACTTGTGAGCAGAGCCTGCATGATGATTTCATAAGATACACATGCGCCAGTAAGAGAGCAAGGGTGTATCACTAGTGGATAGGACTAGGTGGCTGTGTACACTTTTTTGTACCTGCTGTCCAACACAAAAAGTAAATCTTTCTGGAGGAGAGAGGAGGCTGGCTTGATCAAACAGGATCATCAGCCCCAGCCCCAAAGTGAGTTACTAGTGCTGTAAGGTCACACCCCAAAAAACTATATTTCACAACATGGAGATGCCCAGTCACACATGTTTAGTCAAATATATTATTAAAAAATAACAAAAATAAAAGACATATCTGAAATCAACAATGCAAAACAAAAACAAAAAACCTTTTCATTTTTTGGTGGGTGTGTCCCTTTAATCTGTCAGAATTAAAACCACATTTCCAAACTATTTTTATTTTATTTATAAGCACCATTATAAATTGAGCATGAGAATAAGCTAAACAATTCTATATTCCAAATAAAACATGTTTGTTTTATCAAATTGAAATCACTATTAACCCTCTGATGGCCACAGGGCTGAAAAATCATTGACTTCTCTGTCTTGCTGAAGGGATACAAAAAAGCTGCTTATTGCACAGACTTGCTACTGAATGGTAAAATACATAGACATATGAATATTTGTGTGGATACCATGGGATGAATTGTAATAATGCAAGGCATTTGCTTTATTCATTCTCTGTGATGGGCAGGCAGTGCAGATTTTGCTACATAAAAGACAGAATGTCGCTTAGCAGGATTCTTGAATCTGTAATCAATTGTGGCTGTATAGATATTTCTTAAACCTTGTCAGTCTTTATAAAGTTGTGCTGCCAGTGGTAAAGGTCATTTATAGAAGCTAATTAACCAAGAGGGAAATGAGTGTGCGTTGAATGTTTTTGCATGACATTCTAAGTTATCCTCCTCCTTTCACATGTGTTTTGAAAGCTTAGGACAAGTTGCTTGAAAAATTAGGCAGCAAAGCGCCTAGCTAAAAAGCTTTGACAGCTTGTTTTCTCTGCACTATATTTCCAATGTAACGCTGTCAACAAAGTAGTTGGCACATTGCTAGCGATGAAATTGGTCATAAATAGCTTGAAATAAACACACAATATGGCCAGATCTGGCCCAAACTCGAGCCAGAATCAGGGATATCAAAATCAAATTACGGAGAAATTCACAGTTCAGCTACTCAGTATGGCCAATTGCTGGATTTCGGCCACATTTGGTTCAGGGGTTAAGAAGTCTGACAGCGAAATTGTATGGATGCCGCTTACTCCTAAAGGATCGAACCCCCCCCCCCCCCCGAAGTTGGCCAGAATTTGCCGAATTTCAGGCTAAAATCTGGAGAATTGAACAGAAAAGTGTATAAGAATGAAAGTAGACATAAACAGACATGATGTTCGACACCAAGGTGAGGTGTAGTTTATTCCAACAAAACGTCCATATTAGAATAAACTGCATCTCACCTTAGTGCCGAGCATCGTGCCTGTTTTTTTTCTGCTGTTGGGGGTCTGTGGAGCCCTGGCTTGTGCATTTCTAAAAAGGAGTGCCATTTTCCAATAATTTCTGGATCCAAGAATTAAAAGTAAACATCCAAATACTTATATACAATTATAATATATAAACTATATATATATATTATAATCCTATATATTTACATTAATATAAGCATATTTAGATTATTTTATTATTTTATGTTAATTTTATTTTAATGTATTTAGTGTGTCACTTCATGTTTTACAGATTTTAATTTTATTTAATTATGGGTTATTTCAGCTACAGGCAAAGTCCTTCTTTTGATTTCTATGGGAGGACTTTGGCTTTTTTTGTAATAACTGAGTTCCGCACAAAATTAGTTGTAGTCCTCCCCACAGAAGTCTATTGAGATGACAGAGGCTACAATTTTGCCAGCCAAACTCTGGAGAGGTTCGGCGTCTGAAATGTCGGCATCAAAATCAGCCACATTGGATCACCGAGGGATCCAATACTTTGAGCTCTGATTCTCGTTAGGAAAATCAGAGCTACCAGTGTTTACAAGATCATTATAAGTTATTTTGGATAAACAGCGGTAAACAAGAAATAGGAAAAGGTTTGAACTTGATGGGAACATCTTTTTTCAACCTAAACTACTATGTAACTGTGTAAGTTAGTTCTCTGTCAGTCATATCAGTCATGTCCTCATAGCCGCCCATCTATCTCAGATAAATGACAGCTGGCATTTTGACACCAAGGTGGCAGAACTGATGCTATTACAGAACCTCTGCTCTGCTTTCCTGTGGACAATTACTAATTGTATAGCGATTTACCCAATTCATCTGGAGATACGATTCTTATGGAGACCCTTTTGTCTGCCAGTCCATATTTCAGTACTGTCCTTAGCTGACAGTTAGCTGGAGTCAGATAATCCGTGTTGGAGAATAGGTCTGATCAGACAGGAAGCATCACGGAGAATATCCTGCAGGTTACTACATTCCACACACTGCTTTCTATTCCACCAGCACAGGAAGTGACTAATTGAAACAAACATTATATACTCAGTGCTACACAATCAGTGCTACATCACCTGTAGTATATGTAAACTACAGGTAATGTACTCTGCATGTACTCACTGGGGAGGGTTCATGCCTGCATCAAATCACTCTGGAAAAAAGCCTGTGCACTATACAGTAATCTTCATCTTGCACCAAAGTGAGTTTTGGGACTAGATTGTCCCTTTAACCTATTATTTCAGTATAATTTAATCTCCATAGGGGTTTAAGTTCCAGTAAAACATAGATCCAGCCTTTTTTCACTTACTGCTGTGAACTGACCTAAGGTGTCAAAGTGAAACAAAAGTATTAGCTGCTTGCCGTAAATAAAATACCATTTTACTGATTCATTATAGACTGGTTATGCACAAAGCCATATTAATAGATTTGTTATCATGAAAAAGGTAATAATATACTGGCAAGATTGTGCTTTTGGATGTGCAAATACAAATATATATATATTATATTATATTTGTAATACATAACAAATTCAAGACCAAAAATATGTACTCACCATATGTTTAAGATGATGTAGAAGGCTCTGGGAAAACATAAATGCTTAAATGGAATATCTCAACATGCACAAAATGCCTGTTTTTTAACAGAGGTCGAGGGATTGTTGCACTTATAATGTAAAGTTCTTGCCATTTTCCAAGAAAACACAACCGTATGGGCTATGTATTGCACATAAAGCCTTTGTTATATATTTTCTTTCTCGTAATCACACTCATTTTTCAATCACAGGTTCAATTGCTGTGTTTGTGTTAATAATTGCTCGCAAAGCATATGATAGGGAGGGAAGTAGATATTGAAATAGCATTACAGGGTGCCAGAAGGATGCTTGGCATACAGATTTCTAAACTGCTTGGGAAAAAAAATAAAAAAAATTGTAAAACGAAAAAACCTTGAAAAGTCCTTTTTTTTTTTTTAAAAGAATCATTCCTCTGTGTTCATTTTATTTATTTAATTTATTTAAATGGGTCATTAATTAACTTGAACATGGGGCATTGGTTGCTGAGAAACCAAATTGGTTTGTATAGCTTTTTTTTTTCCTGGCATGGAAATAAAATTTGAAAAAAGGATAGTAATAGAATCACATAATGGTACGAATGCTAAACTCTGTGCATTTCTCTGGAT
Source organism: Pelodytes ibericus (assembly GCA_036172795.1). Lineage (NCBI taxonomy): Eukaryota > Metazoa > Chordata > Amphibia > Anura > Pelodytidae > Pelodytes > Pelodytes ibericus. Next base: position 88,692,511 of record CM069859.1, read on the forward strand.
GAAAGTAAACTTTTATTAAAACAATTTCCAACTTAAAATATTTAACAGTAATTAAAAGAAAAATACAGCATTCTTAATTGTAAACCATACATAACTATGCTGTTATGCCATAATAATATTTTATGATTTTCTATAGTGCTTTTCTCTCTGTGAGACTCAAAGCACTTTACAAATATATTAGCATACATACAAATGAAGAGTTTCTGATTGTTCAATGATCTGACTGAATGCCGGATAAAAGAGGTGGGTCTCTAAAATTATGTTCCCAACACAAACTTAAATGGTAATTTTTCTTTTTAGCACAAGTGGAATGACAATGTCCATCCTTTTACTGGGGGAAAAACTGCTTAAACCACTTTATGAAGTTATTTTTATTCCTCTGGTAAAAAGGACAATTGACGCAATATTAATTCCACAGTTCACACTCATTTTAAAACACATGCAATATATAACCCTGTAGGATGAAAGGAATTCGGTCTCAAATAAACAAAACATGTAAAATACAGCAATGGTCCAAGTAGAGTGAAAATTAAACATTAGCAATTATTGAAGTTGCTTTTTGATTTTAGGAACAAAAACACAGATGTTTTAGACTAGAACGATTTGATAATTCCTGTAATGTTATTTCACTAGAGAAGGCAGATAGACAATCTTTCTTGTTATAATGTGGAATAGTAAGTGAGATGCAGGAGGTGAACCTAAGGTTATAGGAGGTGGGGAGAGCAGTGAGGGAGAGGGCATGCAAAGCGTATTCATAAACTTGACAAGAAAGATGAAAAGTAACTTTCACCAAATCACAATGCTGGGGAGTGTACATTAGCGAACAAATTAGCACAGTGAATAATACAATGTGATGAATTTACCAAGACAAGTTTGTGGTGCGGATGCACATGTAGTATTCACATAGCCAATAACTGGCATTAGCATTTAGTGCAAAATTAGTTTCTTTACAATGAAATTAAATAAACACATTTCTGAGTGCTTTCTTTTCGGATTAAGCTTCAATTACAGTTTCTAAATATAGAGACCAAATAAGAGGTTGGGTTCTATCCATACACCAGGAACTTGTTTTGTTCAAGTCACATATCCTTTGTTTTGTATTTCAAAAACGTTGCTCAATTCATAATTTATATTTTTTATATTTTATATATAATGTCCTGCATAATTAACCATACTGCTTATTTAGTGTTTTCTCTGATTTGTCATAATTTTAATTACATTTTATTTTTGATATTAAAAAAGGATTACATAGTTCAAGTCATGTGTCAGAGCATAGCATAAAGCTCTTCTGTTTGTGTAGTGTGCTATGAATGTGGTATTTGACTACATTACATGGCTGATTCGGTTTAGAATTTTCCATATGTGTTAGCACCAAATTAGCTGATTGCAGTAAGCAAATAGTTGACTCTAGTGCTTTTTGGGAGTCACCAGTAATGAAGGTGTATTTTGGTTATTTGTTAATCACCCTAGTCATTTAATAAAAGGTCTGCTGGTGTCCAGTCACCCAGACCTGCACCTTGCCATACCTCACTCATCTGTTGCCAACAGTGTGCACTATGTAACTTACAGCAGCCTAAACTCAGTGGGGCATGACGCCCTTAAGCAGCGGTATCCATCCATTTCCTGGAAACTCTAGTCTTTGAGTAAACCTTTATTAGTGAGGAATTACCAAAAACAATCTCAGGGATTGTCTTAAACAGGTTCCACCTCTTCCAGTTGTTCTAAAAATGTATTATACTAATGTTTATATTTGTCAATTGATTTTAAATATATGTGCTTTTTTTTGCTTTGCTGTATATATTCTCAGCGTTCATCTCACGGAACATTTCTTTAATCCCTTTTGTAAGCTGATA